>CM052649.1:74522077-74538145 GCA_028533165.1 Leontopithecus rosalia
TATATACTATATATATATACTATATATATATATACAATATATATATATTATATATATATACTATATATATATATACAATATATATATATTATATATATATATATACTATATATATATATAATATATATATATACAATATATATATATATTGTCCATTGGTTAATTAATGAGTATTTGAGCTGGTTTCACCTTTTTGTGACTGCAAATTGTGCTGCTATGAACATGGGTGAGCACGAATGTTTCTTGTATAATGACTTCCTTCCTCTGGGTAAATAACCAGTAGTAGAATTGCTGGATCAAATGGTAAATCTTCTTATGGTTATTTTAAAAAAATCTCCATACTGTTTTCCATAGTGATTGTACTAGTTTACATTCCCACCAGCCGTGTAAAAAGTGTTTCCTTTTCACCACATTCACACCAGCATCCATTATTTTTTTACTTTATAATTATGGCAATACTTGCAAGAGTAAGGTGGTATCACATTATGGTTTTGATTTGTATTTTTCTAATAATGAATAACGTTGAGCATTTTTCCAAACGTTTGCTGGCCATTTGTATATCTTCCTTTGAGAATTGGTTATTCATGTCCTTAGCCCACTTTTTGATGGGATGACTTAGTTTTTCTTGCTGATTTGTTTAACTTCCTTGTAGATTCTGGATAGTAGTCCTTTGTTGATGTATACTTTATGAAGATGTTCTCTTACTCCATGGGTTGTCAGTTTACTCTGCTGATTATTTCTTTTGCTGTGAAGATTTTTATTTTAATCAGGTTCCATCTTTTTTTTATACTTTAAGTTCTGGGGTACATGTGCAGATAGTACAGGACTGTTACATAAGCATATATGCGCCATGGTGGTTTGCCCCCATAATATACATTAGGTATTTCTCCTAATGCTATCCCTCCCAAATGCCCCCACTCCCTGCTATCCCTCTCTTAGCTCCCTCACCCCACAACAGGCACCAGTGTATAATGTTCTCCTCCCTATGTCCATGTGTTCTCATTGTTGAACATCCACTTATGACTGAGAACAAGTGATGTCTGTTTTTCTGTTCTTGTGTCAGTTTGCTGAGAATGATGGCTTCCAGCTTCATCCGTGTCCCTGGAAAGATGAATTCATCCTTTTTTATGCCTGCATCATATTCCATGATGTATATATGCCACATTTTCCTTATCTAGTCTATTATTGATGGGCATTGGGTTGGTTCCAATTCTTTTCTATTGTAAACAGTGCCACAGTGAACATACATGTGCATATGTCTTTACAAGAGAATGATTTATAATCTTTTGGGTATATAGCCTGTAATGAGATTGCTGGGTCCAATGGTATTTATATTTCCAGATCCTTGAGGAATTGACACAGTGTCATCCACAATAGTTGATCAAATTTACACTCCCACCAACAATGAAAAGCATTCCTATTTTTTCATATCCTCTCCAGCAACTGTTGACTCCATATTTTTTAATGATCACCATTCTAACTGGTGAGAGATGGCATCTCAGTGTGGCTTTGATTTGCATTTCCTAATGACCAGTGATATGAGCACTTTTTCCATATGTTTGTTGGCTGCATAAAATGTATTGAGTTGAAAAGGGTCTGTTCATGTCCTTGGCCCACTTTTTGATGGGGTTGTTTGTTTCTCCCTTGCAAATTTGCTTAAGTTCTTTGTAGATTCTGGATGTTAGCCGTTTGTCAGATGGGTATATTGCAAAAGTTTTTTTCCCATTCTCTTGGTTGGTGGTTCACTCTAAGGATCATTTCTTTTGCTGTGCAGAAGCTGGTAAGTTTATTTACATCCCATTTGCCTATTTGGGCTTTTGTTGCCATTGCTTTTGGTGTTTTAGTCATGAAGTCCTTGCCTATGTCTATATCCTGAGTGGTATTGCCTAGATTTTCTTCTGCTGTTTTTGTGGTGTTAGGTTTTATGCTTAAATCTTTAATCCATCTGGAGTTGATTTTTGTATAAGGTATAAGAAAGGAGTCCAGTTTCAGCTTTCTGTATATGACTAGCCAGTTTTCCCAAAACTATTTATTAAATAGGCAATTCTTCCCCCATTGTTTGTTTTTGTCAGGGTTGTCAAAGATCAGATGATTGTAGATGTGTGGTGTTACTTCTGAGTGCTTTGTTCTGTTCCAGTGGTCTATATCTCTGTTTTGGTACAAGTACCGTGCTGATTTGATTACTATCACCTTGTAGTATTGTTCAAAGTCAGGTAGCATGATGCCTCCAGCTTTGTTTTATTTTCTTAGGATTTTCGTGGCTATGTGGGCTCTTTTTTGGTTCCATATGAAGTTTAAGGTGGTTTTTTCCATTCTGTGAAGAAGGTTAATGGTGGCTTGATGGGGATAACATTGAATCTATAAATTACTTTAAACAGTATGGTCGTTTTGACAATATTGATTCTCCCTAACCGTGAGCATGAAATTTTTTTCCCATCTGTTTGTGCCATCTCTTATTTCTTTCAGCAGTGGTTTAAATTTCTCTTTGAAGAGGTGCTCACAAACCTTGTTAGTTGTATTCCTAGGTATTTTATTTTCTTTGTAGCAATTGTAAATGGAGTTCACTCATACTTTTGCTCTCCATTTGTCTCTTATTGGTGAATAGGGATGCTCCTGATTTTTGCACATTGATTTTGTATCCTGACACTGCTGACGCTTCTTATCAGTTTAAGGAGGTTTTAGGCTGAGATCACAGGGTCTTCTAAATATACAATCATGTCATCTGCAAATAGAGACAATTTGACTTCCTCTTTTCCTGGTTGAATACTCTTTATTATTTTATCTTGCCTGATTGCTGTGGCCAAAATTCTAATACTATGTAGAATGGAAGTGCTGAGAGAAGGCACCCTTGTCTTGTGCCAGTGTTCAAAGGGAATGCTTCCAGTTTTGCCCATTCAGTATTATATTGACTGAGGGTTTGTCATAAATAGCTTTTATTATATTGAAATACATTCCATTGATACCTAGTTTATTGAGAGTTTTTAGCATAAAGGGCTGCTGAATTTTGTCAAAGGTCTTCTCTGCATCTATTGAGATAATCATGTGTTATTTTTTTCTTTTGGTTCTGTTTATGTGATGGATTATGTTTATAGATTTGCATATGTTGAATTAGATTTGCATCCCCAGGATGAAGTCGACTTGACTGTGATGGATAAGCTTTTTGATGTGCTGTTGGATTTGGTTTGCCAGTATTTTATTGAATATTTTCACATCAATGGTCATCATGGATATTGGCCTGAAATTTTCTTTTTTAGTTGTGTCTCTGCCAGATTTTGCTATCAGGATGATGTTTGTCTCATAAAATGAGTTAGAGAGGATTCCCTCTTTTTGTATGGTTTGGAATAGTATGAGAAGGAATGGTACCAGCTGCTTTTTGTAAGTCTGGTGGAATTTGGATGTGAACACATTTGGTCCTGGACTTTTTTTGGTGGGTAGGCTATTAATTGCTGCTTCAACTTCAGACCCTGTTGTTGGTCTATTCCAGGACTATATTTATTCCTGGTTTAGTCTTAGGAGGGTGTCAGTGTTCAGGAATTTATTCATTTCTTCTAGATTTACTGGTTTATGTGCATAGAGGTGTTTATGGTAATCTCTGATGGTAGTTTATATTTCTGTGGAATCAGTGGTGATACGCCCCTTATCATTTTTTATTACAAATTTTATTTGATTCTTCTCTCTTTTATTTTTTATTAGTCTGGCTAGCAGCCTATTTTATTAATCTTTTCAAAAAACCATCTCCTGGATTCATTGAGTTTTTGAAGGTTTTTTTGTGTTGCTATCTCCTTCAGTTCTGCTTTGATCGTAGCTACTTCTTGTCTTCTGCTAGCTTTTGAATTTGTTTGATCTTACTCCTCTAGTTCTTTTCATTGTGACATTAGGGTGTCGATTTTAGATCTTTCCTGCCTTCTCATGTGGGCATTTAGTGCTATAAATTTCCCTCTAGACACTGCTTTAAATGTTTCATAGAGATTCTGGTACATTGTGTCTTCATTCTCACTGGTTTTGAAAATCATCTTTATTTCTGTCTTCATTGCATTATCCAGTGTTCATTCAGGAGCAGGTTGTTTAGTTCCCATGTTCACATGCAATTTTAAGTGAGTTTCTTAATCCTGTGTTCTAATTTCATTTCACTGTGATCAAAGAGACTGTTTTTTTATGATTTCCATTCTTCTGCATTTGCTGAGGAGTGTTTTATGTCCAATTATGTGCTAAGTTTTAGAGTAAGCATGGTGTGGTTCTGAGAAGAATGTATATTCTATGGATTTGGGATGAAGAGTTCTGTAGCTGTCTATTAGATCCACTTGGTCCAGATACTAGTTCAAGTCCTGGATATCCTTGTTAATTTCTATCTCATTTATCTGTCTAGTATTGACAGTGGGGTTTAAAGTCTCCCACTATTATTGTGTGGGAGTCTAAATCTCTTTGTAGATCATTAAGAGCTTGCTTTATGTAGCTGGGTCCTCCTGTATTTGGTGCATATATATTTAGTATAGTTAGCTATTCTTGTAGCATTAATCTCTTTACCATTAGTAAAGCCCTTCCTTGTCTCTTTTGATCTCTGTTGTTTTAAAGTCTGTAATATCAGAGACTAGGATTCTACCCCTCCTTTTTTTTTCTCTCGATTTGCTTGGTAAATCTTCCTCCATTCCTTTGTTTTAGCCTATGTGTGTCTTTGCAAGTGGAATGCATTTCTTGAATATAGCATACTGATGGGCCTTACTTTTTATCCAATTTGCCAGTCTGTGTCTTTTGATTGGGGCATTTAGCCCATTTACATTTAAGGTTAATATTGTTATGTGTGAATTTGATCCTGCCATTTTGATGCTAGCTGGTTGTTTTGCCCATTAGTTGATGCAGTTTCTTCATAGTGTCGATTGATGGTCTTTACAGTTTGGTATTTTTTTGCAGTGGCTGGGACTATTTGGTCTTTTCCATGTTTAGTGCTTCCTTCAGGAGTTCTTGTAAGGTAGGCCTGGTGGTGATGAAATCTTCAATGGTTGCTTATACATAAAGGATTTTATTTTACCTTTGCTTATGAAGTTTAGTTTGGCTGCATATGAAATTCTAGGTTGAAAATTCTTTTCATTTAGAATGTTGAATATTGGCCCCCATTCTTTTCTGGCTTGTAGGGTTTCTGCAGAGAGATCCACTGTGAGTCTGAAGGGCTTCCCTTTTTGGGTAACCCAACCTTTCTCTCTGGAACTTTTCTTCATTTCAACCCTGGTAAATCTGACAATTATGTGCTTTGGTGTTGCTCTTCTTGAGGAATACCTTTGTGGTGTTCTCTGTATTTCCTGTATTTCAGTGTTGACTTGACTTGGGGAAGTTTTCCTGGATAATATCCTGAAGAGTGTTTTCCAACTTGGTTTAATTCTCCCTGTCACTTTTGGGTAAGCCAATCAGTCATAGATTTGTTCTTTTCACATAATCCCATATTTCTTGCAGGCTTTGTTCATTTCTTTTCACTCTTTTTTCTCTGATCTTGCCTTCTCGCTTTATTTCAATGAGTTGATCTTCAATTTCTGATATCCTTTCTTCTGCTTATTCAGCTATTGAATCAATTCAGCTATTGAAACTTGTACATGCTCCATGAAGTTCTCATGCTGTTTTTTTCAGCTCCATCATGTCATTTATGTTCTTCTCCACACTGGTTATTCTCCTTTGCATTTCATTGAACATTTTTTCAAGGTTCTTAGTTTCCTTGGATTGTGTTAGAACATGCTCCTTTAGCCTAGAGAAATCTGTTATTACCCACCTTCTGAAGCCTGCTTCTGTCAGTTCATCACACTCATTCTCCACCCATTTTTGTTCCCTTTCTGGTGAGGGGTTGTGATTCCTTGGAGGAGAAGAGGCATTCTGACTTTTGGTGATTTCAGCCTTTTTCACTGGTTCCTTCCCATCTTTATAGATTTATCTACCTTTGATCTTTGAAGTGGGTGACTTTTGGATGAAGTTTCTGAGTGGATGTTCTTTCTGTTGATGTTGAAGCTATTTCTTCATGTTTTTTCATTTTCTATCTCACAGTCAGGCCCCTCTGCTGCAGGACTGCTGGAGGTCCACTCCAGACTATGCTTGTCTGGGAATCTCCTGTGGGGGCTGTAGAACAGCAAATATTGCTGTCTGTTTCTTCCTCTGGTTGCTTCACCCCAGAAGGGGACGAATGTCAGCCAGAGCTCTCCTGTATGACGTGTCTCTTAGGATATACAGGTTTCAGGGAGCTACCTTAGGAGGCAGTCTGTCCCTTATCAGAGCTCCAGTGCTGTGTTGAGATCTCCATTGCTCCCTTCAGAGCTGCTGGGCAAGTACATTTAAGTCTGCTGAAATGTGGAGATCACTCGCCTTCTGTGTTGCTCACACTAGGACTGCACTCAGGAGCTGTTTCTATTTGGCCATCTTGGTGGAAGTCCAAGTTCCATCTATTTATCTTTGTTTTTGTTACATTTGCGTTTGGGTTCATGGTCATAAACTCTCTGCCTAAACCAATGTCTAGAAGAATTTTTCTGATGTTATCTTCTGTAATTTTTATGGTTCAGATGTTAGATTTAAGTATTTCATTCATCTTGAGTTGCTTTTTGTATGAAAGATGAATATTCAGTTTCATTCTTCTACATGTGGCTTGCCAATTACTTCATCACTGTTTCTTGAATAGGATGTCCTTTTCCCACTTTATGTTTTGGTCTGCTTTGTTGAAGACTAGTTGGCTGTCAGTATTTGGACTTTTTTCTGGGTGTTCTATTCTGTTCCATCAGTCTATATGACAATTTTTTATACTAGTGCCATGCTGTTGTGGGTGACTATAGCCTTGTAGTATAGTTTGAAGTTGAGTATGTGATGCCTCCAAATTTGTTATTTTTGCTTAGTCTTGCTTTGGCTATGCTAGCTTTTTTTTTTTTTTTGGTTCCATATAAATTTGGGGAGTGTTTTTCTCATTCTGTGAAGAATAATAATGGTATTTTGATGAGAATTGTATTGTTCATCTTTTCACAGAATCAGCTTTTTGCTTTATTTTTTTTATAAATGTTTTGTTTCAATTTCATTTAGTTCTGCTCTGACCTTTGTTATTTCTTTTCTTCTGTAGGGTTTGTGGTTTGATTCTTGTTTCTCTAGTTTCCTGAGGTGTGATCTAAGATTGTCTATTTGTGCTCTTTCAGACTTTTTGATGTAAGCTTTGAATGCTGCAAAATTTCTTCTTAGCACAGCCTTTGCTGTATCACAGAGGTTTTGATATGTTGTCTCACTGTTACTCTTCAGTTTAAATAACTTTTTAATTTCCATCTTGATTTCATTGTTGACCCAAATATCATTCAGGAGCAGGTTATTTTATTTCCGTATATCTTCATGGTTTTGACTGTTCCTTTTGAAGTTGATTTTCAATTTTATTTTATGCTGGTCTGAAAGAGTACTTACTATAATTTTAATTTTCTTAATTTTCGACCCTTGTTTTGTGACCAGTTATATTGTCTATCTTGAAAAGTGTTTCATATGCTGATGAATAAAAGGTATATGCTGTAGCTGTTGGGTAGAATGTTTTGTAAATATCTTTACATTTGTAAATGTTTTGTTGATTCCATTCGTTGTAGGGTATTGTTTAAGTCCATTGATTCTTTGTTAACTTCCTATCTTGATGACCTATTTGGTACTAGTAGAATATTGAGTCCTCCACTATTATTGTGTTGCCATCAGTCTCACTTCTTAGGTCTAGTAGTAATTATTTTATGTATTTTGGAGTTCCACTGTTAGCTGCATATACATTTAGGATTGCGACATTTTTCTGTTGGACTAATTGTTTATCATTGTGGAATGTTCCTCTTAGTTTTTGTCTTTTTTTTGACTGTTGTTGCTTTAAAGCCTGTTTTGTCTGATATAAGAATAGCTATTCCTGCTCCTTTTGGTGTCCATTTGCATGGAATATCTTATTCCACCTCTTTACCTTAAATTTATGTGAGTCATTATATATTAGGTGAGTCCTTTGAAGACAGCAGATACTTGGTTGGTGAATTATTATTCATTCTGCCTTTCTGAAATTTTAAGTGAGAATTTAGGCAATTTAAAGTCAATATTAGTATTGAGATGTAAGGTACTATTCTATTCATTATGCAAGTTGTTGACTGAATACATTGGTTGTTTTCATTGTGTTTTTTTATAGACCATGTGAGATTTATGCTTTAAGGAGGTTCTCCTTTTGGTGTACTTTGAGGTTTTGTTTCAATATTTAGAACTCTCTTTAGCATTTCTTGTAGTGTTGGCTTGAATCTTTATAATGGCCTTATAAGGAAGGTGGTATTAGTTCACTGTAGATGCTGAAACATAGTGAAAATTCACAAAGATGCAAGATCTTATTGAAAATCAGAAATCTTTATAAGATCACACAGTTTATGATGGTGTCTATATATCTTATCTTCTTTGGAGTTTCCTGCTCTCTATGCCAAAAGCCTAGAAAAAGGGAATCCCAACAGAGACCTAGCAGAGAATCTCAAACTTTCACTCCAAACTCAGAAGATGGTCTTATCCTTTATCAGCAGTGGTGGCAGAGAAGCCACTAATCCTTTCAGCTCATGCTCCATAAATGTGCCCTAGTAGGCTGTCTCATCTCCTTGAAATGGCAGCATAAAGCACCAAGCCACTCCAACTTCCATTTGATAACTTGGCCTAGAGGTCTGACTGCTTACAGTATGAATTAGCAGCACCAGCAAAGCTCTAACTGTCCCAACACCTGCTGCTCCACAACTGGGTCACTTGAAAGTGGTGTGATTCCCAAGCAGTAGCCCTAAACTATAGCAACAATAAAGCTCCTAGCTATTCTAGCCCCTGCTCCAAAGTCAGAAACAAGGATAAGAGAATTAGAGGTAAGGAAAGAGTGTTCCCGTGAATTAAACTCACAGTTTAAGCAACAGCAAAGCTTCATGTCTTTCTAATTTGCACCCAGTGGCTTAAGGAGATCCACGCCCAGTAGTTTCTGTCTCACCTGCCCCAGGAAGGTCATCTAGCAACAGACGGAGCCCAGGGAAGCAATTTCTGCACTCACAGAGGGAACCAGCAGGGATCTAATCAGAACCTATCAGCACCAAATGAATAAAACAGACTAAAATATTATTGTAAGAGCTCTGAAAAATTAATTGTCATTGGAGGTAAAACTCACAAAGACAGGCCAATACCTACAAACTAAACCTAAACATGATGATTCCTTATTAATGAATTTAACTAGATTTAAGCTTTAGATAGAATGAAGTGTCTCTTACCTTAATTACCAGAATGTTCAGGTTATAATATAAAATCATCTGCTCATACAAAGAACCAGGAAAACCATAATTTAAAACAGAAGACAATCAACAAATACCAATACCAAGATAAATAAGATGTTGGAACCATCTAACAAGAGTTTCAAGCAGCTGCTTTAAAATGCTTCAACAATCAATTACAAATTCTCTTGAAATAAATTTAGAAAATAGAAAATGTAAACAAGTAAATAGTTGTAAAAAATGTAAATGGCTGAGTTAAATATAATAGGCATGGAATGACAAATACTACATAGTGTCACTTGAATATGAAATCTATAAAAGTAGAACTAATAAAAGGAAAAAGTAGAATAGTGATCACCAAAGGCTGAAGAGCAGATAATGGGGAGATGCTAAAAGGGTACAAAATTACAGTTTTGTGAAATAATTATTTTTCAGTTTATTGCACAAAAAAGTGTATAAAATAATTTATATATTAATTCATTTGATTTAATCCTGTAACACTGTATACATACATCAAAACATCATATTGTACCCAATAAATATATACAATTATTTGCTAATTTAAAATAAATAAGAACTACGTGGAAATAAAATAAATACCATATCTGAATTTAAACACTCACTATACAAATATATGAGTTTATTATTTACCTTAATAAGGTAAACACATGAAAGTCAGTTAGATTTCTCTATGA
The DNA here is from genome assembly GCA_028533165.1 of Leontopithecus rosalia. Lineage (NCBI taxonomy): Eukaryota > Metazoa > Chordata > Mammalia > Primates > Cebidae > Leontopithecus > Leontopithecus rosalia. Next base: position 74,532,012 of record CM052649.1, read on the forward strand.
TAAACAAAAAAAAAACACTAAATTTTAAGACAGTATGATACCATTTACAATGGCTCCAAGGAAAAGCTTTTATAGAAATCTAAACATGGGCATTATCTATATGATGAAAATTACAAAATGAAATGAACAAAATTAGTGAAGATCTACATAAATGTAGATAAATATAATGTTCATTGACTAGAAGATTCAACAAAGTAAAGAAATAAATTCTCTCTAAATTATCAATGAGCTCAATGCAATCTCTATCAAAATATCAGAAAGATTTTTTTGCAGACATAGACAAGCTTATTCAATGCTTTATATCAAGAACAATAGCAATTTTGAAAGAGAAACGTGAAGTGGGAGCAGTCACATTTATACTGTTGTGGCTTTCTATACAGATCCATAATCCTGACACTGATATTTTCAGAGGGATGGACACATAGATCAATGAAATTGAATAGACAATGTAAAAATAGAAACACACAAATATGTCCAATTAAATGTTGACAAGCAAAAGCAATACAATAGAAAAGCAATAGCCTTTTTGATAAATGGTGGTGAATTGGACACAGTTAAAACTAAACTTTTACATAACCTCACATCTTATTTAAGAAGTTAACTCAAAATAGGTCTTTAGTTTATATGCAAAACCCAAATATGTAAAACATCTAGGAAACAATACAAGAAGACCTTCTTTACTTAGGAGTAGGCAAAGAGCTCTTAGAATTGACACCAAAGCATGGTTTATAAAAATATAAATTGATCATTTAGATTTTATGAAAATTTAAAACTTTTGATATACAAAAACCCTGTCAAGAGGATAAAAAGACAAAGACTGAAAGATCATATTTGTAAACCACATATCTGACAAAATATTTGTACCTGGAATATATTTAAAAACTCAAATCTCAATAATAATTTTAAAAAACAATTCAATAGAAAATGGGCAAAAGGTATACACATGTATTTGAGCAAATAGATGTACAGTTGTTAAGTAAACATATGAAAACATGTTCGACGTCTTTCACTATTATAGAAATGCAAGTCGGATGGCAATGAGATATCATTATATACCTATGAGAATGAATAAAATTAAAGTAAATTAAAAATGATGATAAATGTTGGTAAAGATGTAGAAAAACTAGATCACTAATATATAGCTTATGGGAAAGTAAAAGGGTAAAGCCACTCTGGCAGTTCTTTTTAAAACTACAAATAAACATTCCATATGTATTATTCAGGGTTCTCTAGAGAAAGGGGACTAATAGGATTTATTGGCAGGAGTTGACATTGTAGTCTTGACATAGAATTTCTCTATCTCTGGGAAACATCAGTTTTTGAACTTAAGACCTTCAATTGATTTGATGAGACAACCTACATTAATTGAGGCCAATCTCCATTACTCAAAATAGACTGAACATTGATGTTAACATCTACTATATATCTTCACAGAAACACTTAGATTAGTGTTTAATTAAATTATGGGTACTACAGCCAGCCAAATCAGGAATGTGGACAAGATTAGAGACTATTATTCTAAGTAAAGTTACTCAGGAATGGAAAACCAAACATGTCCTCACTCATAAGTGAGAGATAAACTATGCGGATGAAAATGCCTAAGAATTATACAATGGACTTTGGGGACTCAGGAGAAAAAGGTAGGAAGGTGGTGAGGAATAAAACACTACAAATTGGGTGCAGTGTAAACTGCTCAGATGATGGGTGCAGCAAAATCTCACAAATCACCACTAAATAACTTACTCATGTAAGCAAACACTACCTGTTCCCCAATAACCTAAGGAAATAATTTTTTTAAAAAAGTATATAAGGAAAACAACTATAACATGGAATTTTACATTCAAATAAAATGCTATTGAACCTTGAAAAAAAAATCATCATCATACCATACGACCCAGCAACTGTTTTTTACACGTCAGTTAAATGAAAACTTATTTCCCCAAAACATTTGTACACTAATATTCAAAGCACTCAATTTGTCATAGACAAAATCTATAAACCACGAAAATATCCTTCAATGGATGAATGACTAAATAAACTGTGAAACATTAATATCATGAGATACTAATCAAAAAAGGAAAATATTTTGAATATAAGAAACCACTTGAAGAAACCTCAAGGAAAGAATGCTGAGTGACAAAAAGTCAACCTGAAAAAGATACATTTATCTTTATTTGTATAACATTTATGAAATAACAGTTATAGAAATGGAGAACAGATTGTTGGGTTCCAGGGGTTACGGGTTAGGGAACTGTGCTTGTTACTATTAAAGGGATGTTACTATACAAACTTCCCAAGTAAGTTTGTAGTGATGGTTTAGTTAAGTACCTAGACTATGGTGGTGGTTGCATGAAGCTACATGACAAAATTGTATAGACACACACACACACACATACACACACACACACAAACACACATGTACACACATATACATACATACACACAAGAAACACAGAGTGTAAGAGTAACTGGTGGAATGAGCATATAAACTATGTGGATTACAATTTTCTGTTTTTGATATTTCACTACAGTTATACAAGATGTTAACTCTTAGAAAACCTAGTTAAAGGGTACATGGGGCCTCTATATATTTCTTTCTCTCTTACTGTGAATATATTACCATTTCAAAATAATATTATTAAAGTGTATACAGAATAATAAGTACTAAGTTAAATACACAGCTGTTCTTTACCAGGTTGCTTCATTTGTGTTGTTTACCTATATGACACATAGGCTTCAAAACATTTTGTTTAAATAAGAAATCTAGCATTCTGTAGTAGGTATACAAATTCCTTCTCAAGGAAAGAGAATACACATAAGTAGGGAATGAGATTAACAGACAGCCTTCAACTGTGAATGTTTTCAGCCTGGGCATCCGCTCTAAGGAACTGATATTTCAAAAGTTTCACTTCACCCAAGAAAGGTTTCATCCACTGACTGAGTGAGGAAGGTGTATAAACGCTGGCCATATGAGCACTATTCTAATCAGAGCTCCTTGCAGGCTATATGATCAGGTTTATTGGCCCCACATCACAGTTCAACATATCCCTCTGTGTAGTCCTGGTTCCTCCTTCTTTTCACAAGTGTTCATGCCAAGTAAGCATCCTACCCTCCCCACTCCAGAATAAAATACGTGAACACGGTGCATCTGATTTTTAAATTATGCACCTGATGAAAAATTGTGTAACTACCTAAAGGTATGTTTTTTAAAAAGTAATTACTTGATTAATATTTATTTTATAATGCTAAATAAAATTACTATAGATATTGTATACATGATTATGTTAATAATACCTATTTCTAGGTAGTAATGTACTGCTTACATTCTAGTTTCTGTATTTTATGCAATATACTAATCATAAATTGTTAATTTAAAAAATAGAGTAAATACCATATAACCAAAAAGTGTTTAACAATGTTAAATTAAGGGGAAAAATTAATTTTCACTGAAACTAAAATTTAACTTAATTGAAACCTTCTTCTGTCAATTGAGTTGATTTAGTTTTATTTCTTTTCTTTTCTTTGGATTCAATATTTTTAACAAAAAGATCTTTACAGACAAGTTTAATTGTTGGACTCACAGCTCTTGAAACTAACTTGGGTAACGATCTCATTTAAAAGTAAAAATTATCTTCATTTTAGGACTGCAATTTGCTACTTTTGAAATAGAAATATTTTATCCATAATTGCAGTAAGGATTAAGAGATGCTCTAAGTATCAATTTTAGAAAAATGTAGAAGGTAACTTTTGGGTCAACCACTCTAAATGGTGGATCATCACCTTTAACGATAGCTTGAAATGAAATTCAGTGATAATCGTAACACATGATTGCCTCATTTGGATTTGGTATGAGAGTTTAAAATTAAAACTGATTATATAACACAACGATTTTACTGGACCATCTGGTTTTATACAAATTTCTAAACTTTTATTCTAGATTTGCCTAAATAACAGTGAAAAGTCATGTATATACAAAATAATTTTATACTTAATTGTTAGTTTTCTATTTTTTACAAATGACTTTCTAATATAAAAACCTTTTCTCTGTTCTAAAATGAAAGTGTTCTGATGCTTGGCAAAAACATTTACTACAAATTAAAACTAAAGAAATAGCTAATAACCCCACATATTTAAATGTTAAATGCTATTTCAACTGTAGAAGTGAGGGTTTTTTAAATATGAAAAATGATGAGAAATCTTCCTAAAGATGATTTTTATTCTATATAAGCACAACACATCTATTTTTTCCATATATCTGTATATATTGTCTTTATCATATTCAAACATTTCATGCCTCTATTCTTTGCTTTCACAGGTCACACATACCTATAGGAGAAAAACACACCGTTATATGAATTATTGCATGAAAACAACTTTGTCTGAGTCTCTGTTGAATAAGATCTAGTTATCTTTCTTTCTGGCAGACCCCCAAGGCATCATTTTTCTCCCCCAATTATTCATGATGATTCCATGATTCTCTTTTCTTTGCGTGGATATATGAAAGTTCAGCTACTGTTTTCTTACTCTTAGCATTGGAAAAGTTTACTTTCATGGCAGGAAAGGGAAAGCAAGCATGTTTCCTAAAGCTCCTTTCATTAATTACATAAAAGGTGACTATTTCAATGGGTAGGGGTATGTATTTCTGCTGGATTGGGTCAAAGGACATTGTAGTGGTAACACTTTGTTCTACATTTAAAATAATCTATCCTTGCTGATTGTAGAATTATTTCCATAACCATGTATAAGACATTGTCACTCATTTCTCATTCAGGGCATTATTTCTTCTTGTGCAGTGTTACCTGAGATATTAGAAGAAAATTTTCTAAATTCTTGATCCACTGTTATAAAGATAATGGTTAATAAAAATTACTTTAAATATACCTCATAGAAGGCATATTTTTATGATATGATATAATGAGCAAATATTCTAAGGAAGACTGAAAATACAGATCATATCCCAGGACTCTCAGTAGGCAAATATTAATCTGACTAATAAAACAGTAATACAGATATTTATCATTTTATTATAAAGGAGCAAAATCTTGTCCCCAAATATTAAATATTTTATATTTAATCTCATTTAATGTGGCAAATAATCTTGTAAATTTGCTGTTATTCACGTTTGGCAAATAAGCATATTAAAACTCTGATATATTGTCATTTTCACACATAACATAAATAATAAGATTTAGAATTTATTTTTATCTTAGTTAAGTGCTTCTGAAACTGCTACCAATAGACTTTCTATATAAGAAACTAATGGAAATGATTATTATAAATGGACATTATTAAATTATTACATTTATTCTACAGATAGAATCATCTGATACTCTGAGGTTAGAAATTCAGATATCTACATTTCTAATATGTTCATTACATAATTCTGAAGTATATAAAACTTGAGAAACTTTATCTTAGGATTTTTACCTACTATCCTTTCTAAACTATATGTAATCATTTTATCACATACATAATCTAAAAATCTTAAAACAATATCCCATATTCTAATACATATGTTTGCAAGGTATTACTAGTATAGTGTTCATTAAATTTTCAATGAACGAATTAAATAACATTGCTTAGAGATGTCAAAGTGATTCCAAATTTGGCAGATTGGTCATACCTGCCTGAAATACTAAAAGGACAAAAAAAAATAAGTTTGAATCCAGATAAATGGAAAATGTTCTATACTGTATTATCCTGGATGGATAAGTAAAAGGCACTATGCTTGCCAAGTAATTTCCAGCATTGAAATAGCCTATTTTTGTTATACCTACCTTGAGGTTTCACCTGCATTGTGGCACTAGTTTTTTTTTTCAGTATAGATAAAATGTTATTAAAATTGCTTTTTTTCCCTTAAACTTTATTTTTAAAGGTTTATTGTGTTTTTTGACACATAGCAATCATACAGGTTTATTGGGTCCAGTGTGATGCTTCAATGCTTATATACAATGTGTCATGATCAAATTAGGGTAATTAGCATACCCATGACCTCAAGCACTTATCATTTCTTTGTGCAAGAATATGTATGTCCTATTACTAAAGCTTGATTATGAACAATATGTTTTATATTGACACTCCAGGGTTAGTATGCAAATATTTTATTTAAATAAATTGCAACTTTGTAATAAATA
>CM052649.1:74538245-74577904 GCA_028533165.1 Leontopithecus rosalia
GCAATTCTCCTGCCTCAGCCTCCCGAGTAGCTGGGATTACAGGCACGCGCCACCGGGCCCAGCTAATTTTTTGTATCTTTAGTAGAGACGGGGTTTCACTATGTTGACCAGGATGGTCTCGATCTGTTGACCTCGTGATCCACCCGCCTCGGCCTCCCAAAGTGCTGGGATTACAGGCTTGAGCCACCGCGCCCGGCATAAATATTTTTATAAAACTCTTGTAATGGTATTCATACATGTTTTTACATGTTTATTCCAGATAGAGGCTATGCATTTTAAAAAATTGTTTCCAATGCTCTAAAAATGTTAAAAACACTACAAAATAGTGTGTGATGTGTGTATGTTTATGTATGTGTGTGTATTTGTATGGGTGTTTGATAAATTGCTGTCAAAACTAAAGCTAAAGGGCTTCTGGTGACTTTTAGGTTCTTACACTTTTGCAGACTTACGCAGAAGATGTTGTGTGGGGAATAGCAATGTCATTTCAATTGATATGATATTGTCAAATACAGTAATAGCACTATTTCAATTGGTATGATATTGTCGAACACAGTGAAAGCACTAAAATAAATAGAACTAGATAGAAATTTTATCCAGCCAGGAACTGCCAAGAAACTCAATTCCTTACAAATTCTTAGTAGGATTATAAAAAACAGCATGGAAATAAAAAACAAAAGCAGTTTCATCGAACCAGGCCACTTTCTCTGTTACTATCTAGTGTTCAAATCAATGTCATCAACAGATCTTGTAACAGATTTCCAATTAAATGCAGGATAAATCAAAATAAGTAGTTCTTACTAAAAAAGGATTTTATTGGGAAATTTAATTTTCTGGGTAGCAGTTAAGGCAATCTTGTCACTCTGGATATTTGAGTAGACATAGGATTTAGTACGAATAAATCATTAATTTATTTAATTAATGTGGAACCACCTAACATTTAAAAAGTAAAAATCCCCCCCTTTTTTGTAATAAAGCACATCATTGGGTGTTCATATACCTCAAGTTTTCTCTGATGTAGCTGGTAGATTCCTCCTTCCGTTCTGAGCTGGTGTAGTCACTGAGTTTCTGAGGCTCTTTGCTGAACAACTAAACAGACAATGGAGAACTCCTTCATCTGTGTTCATGGTTTTATATTATCCACTTAACTGCTGACTTTGAAGTAACTTAAATAAATTTTAATAAAGAGAGAACCTTCATGTCTGCCAATATTTTAACCTAGAATATAACTTTTGGTAAAATTTAACCAATTCTCTTCTCAGTGAATTGGACACAATGAAGTGAGGTTTGGGAAAAGACCTAGATAGTTGTTACAGGATGTGTATGCCTAATCCAAATCCCTGAGAAGTGGTAGAAATAGAATTGCGTGCGATAAAAGAGAATGAGATCATGTCCTTTGCAGTGATGTAGATGAAGCTAGAAACATCATCTTCAGCAAACTAACACAGGAAGAGAAAATCAAACAATCAAACACCACATGCTCTCACTTACAAGTGGGTGTGGAAAAATGAGAACACATGGACACTGGGAGGGGAACATCACACACTGGGGCCTGTCAGGGGTTGGCGGGCTAGGGGAAGGGAGAGCATTAGGACAAATACCTAATGCGTGCAGGGCTTAAAACCTAGATGACAAGTTGATAGGTGCAGCAAACCACCATGCCACAGGTATACATATGTAACAAACCTGCACATTCTGTCCATGTATCCTGAAACTTAAAGTAAAATAATTTTTAAAAGCTAAAAAATTGTGCTATCAGATATACTGGTAGTAGGAGTATAAATTGATATAATTTTTATTAGGTTAGTTTCACAATATCCATCAAAATTTGATAAGAATAATATGTGTCCACATAATTCATCTTTTAGAGATTTACTCCATGTTGAAAAGGGCTATTATTAAAGATACAAGAATGCTTATCAAAATCTTACAGTAGTGTAAAGTGGGAAATAATCTAAATATGCAACCAAAAGAAATTTTTCTAAGAATTATGGTATAGCTATAAAATGGCAATGGAACATCTTTTTATACACAAATAAATACTGTTTATTTATTAAAGTTAATATAGAACTCCCATATTTGACATCAGAATAAGATCACAACATCTTATTATAGCAAATAAGAATGTGGTCAGAATGTGATGTGGATGTGACTTACAAGAACCAAAAAAGTTCACCTTTAGGCACAGTTTTCTATGAGACTCAAAGTCCACCAAAAGGTCCACCAAATAACAAAGCATTTATTTACTTCTTCTTTTCCTTTTCTTTCTTTTTTTGTTAGATGGAGTTTCACTCTTTTTGCCCAAGCTGGAGTGCAATGGCACGATCTCCACTCGCCTCAACTTCTGCCTCCTGGGTTCAAGCGATTGTCCTGCCTCAGCCTCCTGAGTAGCTGGCATTACAAGCTTGCGCCACCATGCCTGGCTAACTTTGTATTTTAGTATAGACAGGTTTCTCCATGTTGGTCAGGTTGGTCTCAAACTCCCAACCTCAGGTGATCCACCTGCCTCAGCCTCCCAAAGTGCTGGGATTATAGGCATGAGACATTGTGTTCAGGTATTTGTATTATCTTTTGCCCCTTCATTCAGATCTCTCTAATATCCTTTTAGGAATGAATTATTGTAATCTGTAAATTTTCTATCCTGAACATCACTCAGGATAGAAAATTTGCAACTAGCTATGTGCATTAAAATATTATACATCTATGTCTTTCTTTCTGTGTGCATGCAAGCCAACAACACCACTGAAGTCCATCTTAAAGCTGATATCTAGGGATAGTGGGACTATTTATATCGTTTATGTGTTTTTCCAAATTGATAATATCAAGCCCATGGGTTTTACAATGAGAAAAAAAAGCAAAAACTACTAATTACATAATGTGTGTGTATGTATATATATATATATATATCTTTGTATATAATATGTATTTGTGTATAGGTATCTATAATACATATATATATATATATGCACACACACATAACATCTATATATGCATAGAAAACAGTACTGCAGACACAGCACTGGTACAGATGTTATGATTATCCCCCCCCAAAATGGAACTTATTCTTTCTGTCCTGGGAAATTCTGTAAGTTAAGTGAGAATTCAAGGAAATCATGCATAATCACATAACTAATATGGAACAGAATTGACTACAAAACAATAGTACAAAAGAGTGAGCTATTCGACATAGGAGCACCTTACTTCCTGCGGTAGTAATTCCTAGAGTCCTTTTGAGTTATAGCTTCTAGCCTGTTTTTTGCTTTTTCTTTGAACAAATGATTTCACATTTTGTTTCTAAGCTTTTACTTTGCCTTGTTGTCTCTCTCGCTCTCTCCTCAGCCAAGCTACTCTGATCTCTAGGTTTGGCTCAGTGTTCATACCACAGATCTTTCCTATAAAATGTAGCTTATTGGTTTGTTACAAACTGCCTGGTTTATTACCTTGATAACTTTTACTGTGTTTTCTGTCTCCCAGGACCAATTATTTCTATGCTTTCTTGGTAGGACACAACCCTTAAATTCTGTGTAGAATTAGAAATTCTGTCTCAAATAGATAGGTTTAGTGAGAAAATGTAGAACTCAAATGGAGTAATAACAAATGAGTTTTGAGGAATAGGAAAGATGCAGAGGGTGGCACATCTTTTAAGTCGATTTACTTTCTTTGTAACTCACCATTTTTATCATAGAAATGAGCAAACATGAAATAATTACTTTTGCATTTCAGAAGACTTATGATTCTTTAATTCATTGTTATCAAGTATTAGCAGTGTGATATCACTTTTTCCTTTTTGATATCATTCAAGTATCAATTCAATATTCTTAACAATGACAATTTATAATCATCATACTTGTCGATCATATGACATAGCCAAAATGTTGAGGTTGATACCAGATTGGATTTTTCTTTCAAGTACAGTCAAGACTCATTAGCCTTCTTGCTCTTACGTTCTAAGTGCTGCTTTTCAGGAACATTTATCTTCTTCATATTGATGACATTAAATGGTAATCAAACAGTTCAAGATTCTAACAAAGCCAATTTATTATCTTTAGTTAAATAATCATTCTATATTTCCCTACTTTGTTAGTGCTTTTGTAAAACTGAAGTAAGCCATATTGTTTAAGCAAAGATATACATATAAACTATTCAACTTATTTGAAGATTTAGATGAATTGTTCCAAGGACTGGAAAGGGAAAGCAAAGGGAAGCCAAATTAGTAGAACAGAAATAGCAGAATTATTCACAAAGCATCTACAAGCAAAGATAAAGAAGCCCAAACAAAGACATATGGACAAGGGAATCACATTGCGTTTGAGGATAAATAGAGGGCTAATGCTATCAGTGGACAGCATTCAGTTGTGCTCTCATCAAAAGCTATTCAGAGTGAAACTGTGGTTAAGCTGATGTTATTTAACCTCACAAGTAGGGATCAGAATATTATTGTCGTGTTATGTTCACACCAGAGAAAACAGTTATTCTCGATGATGCTGCATCAAAAGGCAAAACAACAAAAATAATTTGGAAAGAATGGCTCATCCCTGATTAGGCAAACTTTTTTACTTGTCCAAGGTTCAAGGCAATAATTTGTAAGAAGAAATGTTCTATCAAAAAAGATTGTTATGGTTAATTGTACCTTAAAAATGGAAGCTGATTCATTTTCTTGCTTGTAATCCTAATTTTGTAAAAATTCCTATACATTTATATTTTCTTTTGTGTCATTTCTAGTATGATGATTCTTTGTGAAATAATATAAAAAATAAAGGGAAATTGTCCTAAGTCATTGAAGAAAAACAAAAGGTTTAAACTTAGTAATTTTACTTGTTTTGATAATCAACATTTTTATTAAGAAGGTAGAAAAACATTTCAGAAGACATACAAGAAACATTGCAAGTCATATAAATCACTATAAAAAATCAAAGCATCATCTCTACAAAAAAATATAAAAAAGAAAAAATAATAAAAGAATGTAGTTCTCTATAAAGTACTGTATAGCAGACATTTAAAGGTTTTTGTTTGGTGGTTTTCTGTTGGTTTTGTCTTACTTAGTCACTTAGGCTTTATTCATTGCAATATCTATTTCCTCTCTTATCGCAGCAATAACTATATCCCATGTGTTTTTTAAGAAACTTGGTTTTACTAAAGCTCAGAGATATAGCAAGTGTACTAGGCCAGTCAACTTACTCTATCATTGTCCCAGGAACTGGAGATGATCTAAGACAGATTAAAGAGGGTAAAGGAGACTAAGTTCTGAGAATGTTTTTCTTGATTAGCTACAAGTAGCAGGGGCCACCATGCAGAGCTTAAGAGTCGAGGCAATCCAATGGAAGGAGAGCCAAGAAATGCATCTGGTGTGATATTTCATGTAAGGCTGTACGTTATATTTTTGCTGAAGCCATTGAACTGAATTTTCTGTACTTGCAACATAAAGGATTCTATCAGAGACATTTTGTGAAGCAGAAAAGCATGATTCATACCATCAGTAATATACCTCTCAGTTAAAAATCATATTTTAAAGTTATTTTTATGATAAACAAGACCCAAATACAATTAGGCATTTCAAATTAATTAAAATTAAATTCACTAACAATTTACATAATGTCATTTTTTAAAAAAATCATATATTTAGAGTATATTTTTTTCATGCTATATATTTTTGAAAGCACTGTTTATGTTATGAAATTCTCATATATATTATAATTTTGACCCTCCTAAACAGTGGTAGACATTTATCCTCCAGTGAATCTTACCATTGGTAGCATTAGCTTCAAATTCAGTTACTGGTATAATGTACCTAAATATCCTCAAATTTAGTAGTCATACAGGAGTTTCAATGAGACCGTAAAGGTTTTAGTAATGAGAGTTTTAGAGAAAAACTACAGACAGCAGTATAGGTAAGGAGTGTTGTCTACAGAGTTTTATAAAGTATGGCATTAAAATCCTAGTTGGGAAGACTCAATGTCTTTGTGGAGAAGATTCATATGAAGGGAAAGGTTACTAAGGGAAGAACAATATACACTAAAGTCTAAGTGAGGCAAATTTGAACACCATAATACTATGGATTATATCCATTGATTTGAGCAAGTTTTAGATGACATTTTCCTGGAAAGATGCTCAAAGACACATGAGCTGCAATGTAGCACAGTTAAACACATTACTGCTTACTGACTCTATTGATTGACATATATAACTAAGGTTTTTTTTTTTTTTTTTTTTGAGACGGAGTTTCGCCCTTGTTACCCAGGCTGGAGTGCAATGGCGCAATCTCGGCTCACCGCAACCTCCGCCTCCTGGGTTTAGGCAATTCTCATGCCTCAGCCTCCTGAGTAGCTGGGATTACAGGCATGCGCCACCATGCTCAGCTAAGTTTTTGTATTTTTAGTAGAGACGGGGTTTCACCATGTTGACCAGGATGGTCTCGATCTCTTGACCTTGTGATCCACCCGCCTCGGCGTCCCAAAGTGCTGGGATTACAGGCTTGAGCCACCGCGCCCGGCCATAACTAAATTTTTAAGCACTCTTAATCACATAAAATGGAAGTAAGATTCCCAAGTACTTAAATCTTGTTTTCCACATCAATTATCAATTTAAAAGCAAGTTTTGGCCCGGCGCAGTGGTTCACGCCTGTAGTCCCAGCAGTTTGGGAGGCTGAGGTGGGCAGGTTATGAGGTCAGGAGATCCAAGACCATCCTGGCTTACACGGTGAAACCCTGTCTCTACTAAAAATATAAAAAATTAGCCAGGCACGCACCTGTAGTCCCAGCTACTCGGGAGACCGAGGCAGGAGAATCGCTTAAACCTGGAAGGCTGAGGTTGCAGTGAGTCGAGATCACGCCACTGCACTCCATCCTGGGTGACAGAGTAAGACTCCATTTCAAAATAAATAAATAAATAAATAAATAAATAAATAATAAGAAGAAAATAAATAAATAAAGCAAGTTTTGGTCGGGCATGGTGGCTCATGCTTGTAATCCCAGTACTTTGGGAGGCCAAGCTGGACATATCACCTGAGGTCAGGAGTTTGAGACCAGACTGGCCAACATGGTGAAACCCCATGTCTACAAAAATACAAAAATTAGCCAGGCATGGTGACAGGCACTTGTAATCCCAGCTTCTTGGGAGGCTGAGGCAAGAGAATCGCTTTAACTTAGGAAGCAGAAGTTGCAGTGAGGTGAGATCATGCCATTGCACTCCAACCTGGGCAACAAGAGTGAAACTTCCACTCAATAAATAAATAAATAAAATGAGTAAATTTTTAATCATGATGATTAATATATTATGTAGCAAATTTCTCAACAGAAATTCCTGTGATCATTTGGAAATACTATAACTCCTCCAGGAAATAGTAATCTGCTGAATTTATTGTATGCTCAGCTTTTTGGGTGGTAAAGGAACTGAAAGTCTTAGTTTGTACAAAATGAAGTATTCTAGAAAAATGCATTATTTAATAGCCATCCACTGGTGGTTTTATAAGTAGAAAAAAACTGGGCATTAATATGTAGTTGTTAAGAGGAAAACAGTTTATTATCAACTTGGAGAGTTTGAGTATGTAATATCTAGAACTGATGAATACCTGGAAGACTGCACTAAAAACCTAGATGCTTGGAAAAGTAGAGGATATAGAACATGCGTTTGGTGACTATAATAGCAGTGATTCGTTAGAACAAAAATGAGGACACCATTTAGTAGATGAACTATGTCACTGTGTGACAATTGTCCATCTCTACCAAAGTCATCTTTTGGCTCTGGATTAGTTTCCTTCAAAACCTGTGGTGATGGGGATACTGAAGTGACTGGGACATGTAAACACTTGGTTTGGCATTTAGTGTTGTGTGAGTTTGTCTTTGGCCCAATCACACAAATCACAACTTATTGTGTTTAAGTTCATTAATATGAAGATAGACCATTAAAAGCCATTTGCTGAGAGAGTCCATTAAAAGTCATTTGTTGCTAAACAATACAGATGATAAGAGCACAGTGACTCACGCCAGTAATCCCAGTACTTTGGTAGGGGAAGGAGGGAGGATTGCTTGAGCCCAGGAGCTTCCCAACTTGGAAAACATAGAGAGACCCAGTCTCTACAAAAAATTAGGAAACAAAATTAGCTTGGCATGGTGGCACATACCTGTAGTCCCAGTATTTGAGAGGCTGAGACAGGAGGATCACTTGAGCTGGAGAAGTGCAGGCTGCAGTGAGCTGAGATCATGCCACTGAACTGCAGCCTCAGTGACAGAGTAAGAACTTGTCTCAAAAAACAAATAATCAAGTGAATAAATAAATAAATATAAAGACTAGGTCTCTCATATAAATTTAAAAACTTGAATATCTGCATTGGATCTTTGCTTGTTTGTTCGTTTTTAAGAAGGTGTCTCAATATGTTGCCCATATTATAGTACAGTCATTGTTCATAAGCTTTATTAATAGCATGACAGCCTTGAACTCTTGGATTCAAGCTATCTTCCTACCTCAGCATCCCAATAGATGGCACTACATGTGCCTGCCGCTTGCTGGCTCAGGTGATTTATCTATATTTTAAAGTATTCTTTAGTAGATCATCTCTAAAATTTTCTGATTTGGAACAGGAGATAAAGTATGGCTATAGTATATTGGGTTTGAATGGGTCTTAAAGAAATAAATAGAAGCTAGCTCCTAAAGGGTATTACTTTATTATAAGAAGCTTCAACTGTATGTTAAATGGAAGAGGGAGCCATTTTAAAGTTTATGGAAAAGATAAGATCAACTTTAAATTTTAGACAGATTGGTTTTGAAGTGATGTTGTAATCTACTGGAAAATAAATTGACCGTAGAGTTAGTTCTGCATTTCCTCTCCTAGAATACTACTAGTAAAAAAAATGTAAAATGTTTACAGCTTTATCTCATTGCCAAAGAAACAAGAGGTAGTACCTGAAACTATTGGTTTGAAGTAAAATATTTTGCTTCCTATAATGGGCCTGAAATTGGAAATTAGGAACTCACAATGCATTGACTTTGTGGACAGTAACTGGGAACTATAGATATGGGGTAAGATGTCTGTGTGTTTGGGTGGGGGAGTGTGGTTCTTAATTACAGAATAAAGAAACGACAAGTCAATTGTATAGAACGGAAGCAAGCCAAAACAAATGGAGGCATCTGTGTCTAAAGATTAGTATTAAACGTAAAGAACACTAAGATTAACAGAATACAAGTGAAGATCTAGATCAGTTTCATGAGAAAATATATTCAGATATAAATTAAGTTGGCAGTGGAACAAAATCAATTTGAGAGAAAATGTGGAAATTGGGCATTGGTAACGTAGAGAAATTTCTTGAGTGATAAACTCAGAAATATAAACTTTTATTTCTGCTCTATTGGGAGTTTGGGAAATAAAGTCAATGTTTTGTTCAAACTGGTAACAAAAACTAGGAATTAAGCATAAAATTGGAAGAAAATATAAATCACAAAAATGTCATCTATATCACTTTCTTTATAACATAAAAATGAATTAGTTAAAATTAAATTTTCTTCATAAAGTGTGTGGTCTAATAAAAAGGGAATCAAATTTTGAAAGTAATATGCTTTATTTTCTCATATTTAATGACATTATTTAACAAATGTAAATTTTGATATTTAATAGCTCTTTCTGGCTTTTTTTTTCATCCTTACAACTTTAAAAATTAATTTAAAATTATAGGTTGTAAAAAGATGTTAGAGGATAGGATGGCGTTAAACTGTAATACTTAGAGTGTTACTGAAGTTTAAGTGGTCAGAGAGGTAAATGTAATTGAGTGGAAAGGGCAGAAAGTGTCACAGGGGAGCATAGGAATGCTTGTGAGCAAGATTGAGGTGAGAGGCTAGAAAGAAACATAGCAGTTTTCTCCAGTTTAGAAGACTGTGTGTGTTGTTTATTTGTTTGTATATGTTTCTTTATGATTTAATTTTCTTGAGCTATGTATTTCACATGAAAAATTATATATAATTTTCCATGCCTATAAAATTTTATTGAGTAAATTAAAAATGTATTATTTTCTAATACAATCTATATAAATCTATAATTCATTCTCATTCAATTCAGCTTAGACAGTCTCATTATTTGTCTATTTTCCTATTTAGTGCATTTATAAAATAAGAACAACTTATTATATCAAGGATATAATTAAGATTAAATTTTTACTCTTTTTAGGTAAACGTTCTGCTTCAGAGATTTTGTAATCAGACCCAGGTTTAGCTGCCTCCTGATTGAAAGCCACACAAAAAGAGTGAGATTTGGTGGAAAAGCAGGTTTGATCAGAGAGCCAACAAACTGAGAAGATGGTGAGCTAGCATTCTAAAATACCAAAGCACCATCTGAAGCATTAAAATTTACCTTTTATTGTTGTTGTTGTTCTGAGATGATGTCTAACTTTGTCAGCCAGGGTGGAATGTAAATGGCTGATCTCAGCTCACTGCAACCTCCTCCTTCTGGGTTCAAGCAATTCTCCTGCCTCAGCCTCCCGAGTAGCTGGGATTACAGGCATGCGCCACCACATCCAGCTAATTTTCTATATTTAGTAGAGGCAGGGTTTCTCCATGCTGGTCAGGGCTTGTCTGGAACTCCTGACCTCAGGTGATCTGCCTGCCGCAGCCTCCCAAAGTGCTGGGATTACAGGTGTGAGCCACCACAACTGGCCTACCATTGGTTCTTAAAGGGAAGTTCTGTATAGACGACATGCAAGAGTAATGCAGAGTACACTGTCTTTGTCATATTCCTGATGACAATCTTTAATAAGTGTCCATCTGGAGGTTCAGTGGTGTTATTTTGACTTCATCCTGATGGTAGTAGACTAATTGTCTGTGACTCCCTCCAAGCAGAGGATTTAACAGGAGCTTCAGGCCTGGTTTGTTTCAAGATTAGTCTCTCTAGCATTTCTTCAGCGTGCAATGCTGGAGAACAGAGTCTACAGAGAAGAAAATGAAGAGGTGGAAAAATAGGGAGGGAAAGAAGAAAATGAAAGGGGATGATTAACATGTGTTTTTAATCTGGGCATGGTGGCTCATGTCTATAATCCTAGCACTTTGGAAGGCTGAGGTGGAAGGATTGCTTAAGGCTGAGAGTTCAAGATGAGTCTGGGCAACATAATGAGACACTGTCTCTATAAAAAATAAAAATAAGGCTGGGCACAATGGATCATGCCTGTAATCCCAGGACTTCGGGAGGCTGAAGTGAGCAGATCCCCTGAGGTCACAAGTTCAAGACCAGCCTGATCAACATAGAGTAACCCCATCTCTACTACAAATACAAAGTAAGCTGGGCATGGTGGCACATGACTGTAATCCCAGATACTCAGGAAGCTGAAGCAGGAGAATCACTTAAACTCAGGAGGTGGAGGTTGCGGTGAGCCGAGATTGTGCCATTGCACTTCAGCCTGGGAAACGAGTGAAACTCCGTCTCAAAAAATAATAATAAAATAGAATAAAATAAAAATAAAAGTAAATAGCCAAGGTGACAGAATGAGACCCTCAAACAAACAAAAATTGGCCAGGCATGGTGGCACATGCCTGTAGTACCAGCTACTCAGGAGGCTTAGGCAGAAGGACTTCTTGAGTCAAAAAGGTCAAGACGTCAGTGAGCCCTGATTTTGCCACTGCACTTCAACTTGGGCAACAGACTGTTTCTCAAAAAAAGTAATTAATATAAATAATAAATATATAAATAAATATATATATATATACACACACACATATATGTAATTTTTTAAAACCAAGGTATCCAGTTACAACTGGAGTCTCAGAAATATGTTAAAACAAAACAATTCCTTCAAAAATTGCATTTCTGTTGCAATTTACAGAAGTTTTTTACTTTAAATATTGTACTCTTGCTTCAATTTTGCACTGTTCAAACTTCTCACCTCCTTAACCTTACCTATTCGGGATATGACTTATATTAAGAATGTACTATCTTATTACACTTAGACTGATTATTTGCATAAAATGCAACAAGAATAATTATTTGCCATTTGACCTCCATTTTAGCCTTTATTTTTATTTTCGTTTGTTTATTTATTTGTTTATTGAGACAGGATCTCACTCTATTGCCCAGGCTGGAGTGCAGTGATGCAATTACGGATCACTCAGCCTAAATTTCCTTAGGATCACGTGATCCTCCTAACTACCTCCTGAGTAACTGGGATTACAGGAATACACCACCATACCTACGTAACTACTATTTTTCGTAGGGACAATATTTCACCATGTTGCCTAAGCTGGTCTCGAACTCTTAGGCACAAGCGAGCTGCCCACCTTAGACTCCTAAAGTGTTGGGATTATAGGTGTGAGCTACCATGCCCAGCCGACCTCCTTTTTTTTTTTAATTGGCTTTATTGGAACATTTTACTTTAAGAATGAATTTCAAATTAGACCTTTTAAAAGCCCCTCTATTCCATCCAAGAATTTATCTGTTTGCAAATACCTGCAAATAAATTAGTCCTACGATAATTTTATCTTCAGTAAAATCAGAAAATTAGATAGAAAAATTATGTTTCAAAAGAACTGTTGTATTTCTAATTGGATTCTAGACACCTTCATTTTTTTTCAGTTTGCATTTTTTTTTTTACAGTTTGAACTGAATCCTGAATTTTATTTATGGCTACAGGAAATAAAATAACACTTCAATATTTTTCTCCCATTTTTCTGAATTGAAATCACTAGAAATTAAATCTGCATTTCACCCTAGATGCCTGCTTACTGACATACGAACTTCTCAGAAATTCCCCTGAAATGCCTGGTTCAAACTACAGACCAGAGGAATCTGTCACATTGCTACTGCAATCTGAAGAAGCCTCAGAGTTTCTAGAAAAGCTGGTCTGTAGATTAACAGCCCCAGATATTAGCCTTTGTTTTTCTTCTGAAAAATGCCTCTTTTAGATATCTGGTTGCCTATATTATATATAGAGGTCCATCCTGTCTATAATTCCACCTCCTGGAATGGGAAACAGCTATTTAATTGAACTGAACTCTTCTCTGGACTAAGAGACTGATTAAAGAAGACATGGGATCATATATTTAAATTTGCTCCTTTCTATTTGTGACTTTCCACTCCTTTATCTGTCTGTCTAACAAATTCTAACCCCACAAAAACGCTACAAAGCTATTAGCTAGGCTTTTCATATGTAAAACTTGTTTAAAGTTTCAAGTTGGGGACTGGAGGAAAATAAAACATTTTACACAAAACGTATTTCTTTGACCTATTTTGAAATCGCTGAGACTTGGCAAGTAGCAGAAATGATCTTGCAAAGCTGCCTTAAGCGAGGAAAATTTGGATCTGTAGAGAATCTTTATGAATGCAGAGATACCCTCTCTCCTTTCTGTGCCTTTCCCTAGATTCAAGAGAAACTGAGAGTCCGATACCTTTAAAAGTCTAAAAAGGAACATTTGGCTAGGCATGTTGGTTCATGCCTATAATCCCAGCATTTTGGGAGCCTGAGATGGAAAATTGGTTGAGGCCACTAGTTGAAGACCAGCCTGGGCAACATGGTAAGCCCCCCATCTCTACAAAAAATAAGTAACTAAATAAATAGATAATAAATTAAATTAAAAGCAACATTTACCACCTATTATTTCCTAGGGAGGCTTCATCTACATAACAAACCCACCTTGCTAGCCAAACTTCTTCTTCCCCTTTCCATATTTTTTTTTAATTTTTATTTTTTCCAGAAACTAAGCCTCCATTATTTCTGTAACATCAAAATAGCATATAAGTTTCTGTAACTTATTGGGAATCGGGGTCTTCAATTTGAAGACCACCATGTATGCATGTTAAATAAATTTGTGTGACTTTCTCCTATATTTTCTGTATTAGTCTATTCTTGGCCTGCTATAAGGAAATATCTGAGACTGGATAGGGATTGAATTGGCTCATGATTCTGCAGGTTATACAAAAAGCATAGATGCTTCCGTTTCCAGGGAGGCCTCAGAAAGCTTCTAATCACAGAGGAAAGTAAAGGGAAAGTGAAGCATTTCACATGGTGGGGAGTTGCCACATCCTTTTAAACAACGAGATTTCATGAATTTTCACTATTGTGACGACAGCACCAAGGGGGGATGCTTTTAAATAATGAGAAACTGCCCCTGTGATCCAATCCCCTCCCACCTTTCCCCACCTCCAGCAATAGGGATTACATTTCTTTTTCTTTTTCTTTTCTTTTGAAACAGAGTCTCACTCTCATCTCCTAAACTGGAGTGCAATGAGGCAATCTTGGCTCACTGCAACCTCTGCCTTCTGGATTCAAGCAATTCTCCTGCCTCATCCTCCCAAGTAATTGGGATTACAGACATGTGACACCATGCCTGGCTAATTTTTGTACTTTTAGTAGAGATGGTATTTCACCATGTTGACCAGGCTGGTTTCAAACTCCTGGTGATCCACCCACCTCGGCCTCCCAAAGTGCTGGGATTACAGGCATGGGCCACCGCGCCCGGCCTGGGGATTGCGTCAATATGAGATGTATGTGGGAAAGTAGATCCAAATCATATCACCTATTAATAAAACAATAAATAAATAAACCATCATTTTGAATCGCAATTCACTAAATAATTTTACCCATCTATTGTTGCTCAAATCACATGAATTTTGTGGTTGATACTTTTGTTTTGTCTATCCTATATGCCATTATTATAGAAATATAACATTCCCTTCAAAAAGGCTGATGTTGCATCGATGAAGTGTCAAATTCTCTAAAATATTTAAAGAGCTTTCTTCTGAGCCAAACAGGAGTGACCATCGCTGAAGGCACATTCTCAAGAAATCCTGAGAACATGTGCCCAAGGTGTTGGGGTTACAGATTGCTTTTATACATTTTGGGGAGACATAAGACATCAATTAATACATGTAAGGTATATATTGGTTTGGTCCAGAAAGTGGGACAACTCAAAGTTGGGGTTTACAGGACATAGATGGATTCAAAGATTTTCTGATTGGCAGTTTGTTGAAAGAGTTATTATCTAAAGACCTAGAATCAATAGAAAGGAGTGTCTGGGCTAAGATAAGAGGTTGTGGAGACCAAGGTTCTTATTTTATAGATGCAGTCTCCTGGATGGCTACCCTTAGAGATAATAAAATGACAAACATTTTCTATTCAGACCTTTAAAAATTGCTAGACTCTCAGAAAATCTCTTCAGGATCAGATAAATATCTGAAAAGAAAAGGAGATTCTCTACAGAATGTAAACTTCCCCCAAGAGATAGCTTTGCAGACTCATTTCTTTGAAATATACATTTGGAATAAAATATTTTGATTTTTCTTTCAGGGTCTGCTACCTGTCAGGTGATGCTATTCCATACTGAGATTGAAATGTGGTATTTTATTGCTACAAAGAGTCAACGTCAAGAATAAGAACCTCGTTTTAATGTTAATGCTGGTTAATGGTGCGTTAATTCTAAAGGGAGGAGGGTATGCTAAGGCATATTCTACCAGCCCGTTCCATTATGTCCTGAATAAAAAGTATTTTTTTAGGTTTCTTTGAAATCTTTTTGGCCAAGAGGAGTTGTCTATTTAATTGGTTTGGAACTTAGATTTTTGTTATTGGTTTACATTCCTCCTCTTTCTGGTCAAGATTTTCCAGAAGAAACATCAATGGTCAAACATGATTTGTCTGATGATGTTGCCAGTGTAGTGTGGCTGCCTACCTGAGTCTGTCCTATCTGTTGGTGAAACCTCTCTGTCAAAGGTACTTAGAGATGAAAGACTTACATATAGGCAACCTAAATATTTTAGGCAAAATGTGAATGAAGGTGAACAGGCATTCATTAACCTTACAGTTCTTTAAGCCATATAATAGTCAGAAATCAAAAGCCAAAGGCAAGATTACAAACTTGATTTATGTATAACTTATATGCACTAAGTTACTATAATCTTATAGTAACTCAAATGCACTGTATATGAGTTATGTATAACTTATATGCACTGTGGCTACTAAAATCTTAGTTACAGCCTTGTAGCAATTAACTATACAAAACATAAATATTTTGTTTAAAAGAGATAAGAAATTCAACAACTTTTGTTGTACCATAATGCTTTTTGTGGTCTTCTTAGTAATTTGTCCTAAGAAGGCTAATAAATTTTTTAACATATATCTGCATAAATCTCCTAACTGGGAGCATTATATCTAGAAGCCTTTTTCACTAAGTATCTTGATATTCTCTGAGTATGTTTTTTTCAATTTTATGGGAAGTAGGAAGTTCCTTATTGTGGGATGGATGATCCAGGGGGCAGAGTCCCTGATTTCAACAGGTGTTTAGGCACCTGTCTGTCCATCCTTGATTTTGAGGCTGTGAACCAAATATATCCCTCAAAACCAGTTTTTACAATCTCACATGCCCACTTCCTTCATTTAGACCCTGGGCTTAGAGGGAGCATGTTTACATAGATTAGCAGCAGGGCACTGGAAGTGAAAACCAGATTGGTTCCAGTGAGATTCCAAATGAGGAGGATTGTCAGGCTTTGTCAAATCATGTCTAATCTTCAGAATACCATGATTCTGGTTTTCTTGAAAGAAGTTAAACAATGAGACAAATAATGAGAGATAAATAACCTTAATAATTAGACCATCAAAAGATAAATTGTGTGCCAGAACAGAAAAGAAATCTATTTCATTAGGGTGCTAACTAAAAATGTCATGAGGAAAATTTTGACCTGTTTTGTCTTCAGAGGCCAGTTGTAACCAAAAGTAATTCATGATTCAATCTCTACTCAAAAACAAGGGTTAGGGATAGAATCTAGTAATTGGTTTGTTATAGTTTTTCTTTGAAACATAATATGTCCCTTTCTAGCCCTTCTTTTCTACTAAAGAGAAATGATAGTAAGACCAATTTGTGTGCAAAATAAGTTTTAGGCTTGTGATACTTGGCCTAATTATTTGCCTAAAATGTAGCAAGAATTAATTGGCCATATAGGCTCTTTTCCAGTTGATTATGCTGGAACTTTATTTAAGAATAAGTTTTTCTGGCCGGATGCGGTGGCTCACGCCCATAATCCCAGCACTTTGGGAGGCCGAGGCAGGTGGATCACGAGGTCAAGAGATTGAGACCATCCTGGTCAACATAGTGAAACCCCATCTCTACTAAAAATACAAAAAATTAGCTGGGCATGGTGGTGCGTGCCTGTAATCCCAGCTACTCGGGAGGCTGAGGCAGGAGAATTGCCTGAACCCAGGAGGCAGAGGTTGCGGTGAGCTGAGATCGCGCCATTGCACTCCAGCCTGGGTAACAAAAGCGAAACTCCATCTCAAAAAAAAAAAAAAAATAGAATAAGTTGTTCTAATCAAGGCCTTCCTGAAACAACTAGTGTCTCCAATTGTGTCCTGTTTCAAAAGAAAACACTGTTACAGAAATTATACAAATAACCATGCTGCCATAAAATAAGAATACTGACCAACAGTTTCCAAATTCTGGAGAACCCTGGTAGAAAGAAGAGTAAATTTGGCATGGAAAAGTATGCTTTACAACCAGAGCAGCAGCCTTCCAAACAGAATGTTGTTTATTCACCTAAAACTGCCATCTAGAAACCAAGTGGCTTTTTATCAGTTATATGAGAGCTACTTGTCAGGTACTGCAGAATCCAGCAATGCCTTACACAGTTGCAAACTCAGTCCTAGAGAAAAAAACGTCTCCCTGCTCATGAATATTTTCTCCTTGTATCTCCTGGTAGCATGATACTATGTAAACTATTGTCATTTTATTGTGAGACTCTGGGCACTTCTTTGGGCACTGCTATTCCATTAGTATAAAGTTAGCTTCCATTAGCATCTCATAACCAAGCAGTCAATGAACCTCAAGTAGAAATTTTCTAGTCTAAAGTCTCAGTAGGTGTCCTTGAGAGGTACTCACAGGCTTTTGCCACAAGCCCCGGTAAACATTCCACAAAGGGCTACCAAATGACTTTGTCACTAGCTGCTATCATATATTCTGTGAGCCTGGGCAATCTTACTGGTTCCCACTTAGCATGTCCAGTTAATATTAGTCCAATGGCAGACTTAGATGCTTTCCGTTTAGGTGGGGAAAATACTTTCTAGTCAGATACAGTATCCTTTTTTATAAAAGATTTAGGTAGGCCGGGAGCAGTGGCTCAAGCCTGTAATCCCAGCACTTTGGGAGGCGGAGGTGGGTGAATCACGAGGTAAAGAGATCGAGACCATCCTGGTCAACATGGTGAAACCCCGTCTCTACTAAAAATACAAAAATATTAGCAGGGCATGGTGGCGCATGCCTGTAATCCCAGCTACTCAGGAGGCTGAGGCAGGAGAATTGCCTGAACCCGGGAGGCGGAGATTGTGGTGAGCCGAGATCGCGCCATTGCACTCCAGCCTGGGTAACAGGAGCAAAACTCCGTCTCAAAAAAAAAAAAGATTTAGGTAAAGAAGTCACAACTACTTAAAATAAAGCCTGTCTAAACTGCATAACTTTCATAATTCTGTCAACCCTTACATTTTTATGATCTGGTCCCATAAGCTTTTCTTCTCTACCCCAAGACCATTTTACATACACTTGTGAAAAAGTGTTTGGGTTATCAGCAGGGGTTGAGCCTAGGGACTCAAGCCCTTTGGTCATTTTTTATCTTCACTTGCCTCAACATTGCCCCAGGCAATGTCAACTTTCTCACTGTAACGTATTCCTTTTGAGTTTTCTTAAGTTTCTTCATTTTGGAGTAAATGCACAAAACTGGTATGTGGTTTTTATTGTTGGGGGACCAGTTGGGGTTCCCTGTGGTCCATCTAACCTTCAACAGTGTTGTATTAAGACCTTGTTTTAAAACCATGTATTAATTTTATTTATTTCTTAACAACTATCTAAAGATTTCCACTCTTCTGGGATGAGTCCTTTGATTCCATTTAATCTCCTTCCCCACTTCCACCTTCTTTGTTGTTGTTGTTTTTTACTCTAATGTTTTATTAGTGTGTATAAGACATATGAGGGAAAGCTGCAACAGCAAATTTGATAAAGCTTCTCAAACTGTTGTTAATTCTTCAGGAGTAATGCCACCTGGGGTGCTGATGTAGAAGGAGCCCCCTTAACCACAGCATTTACCATAACCTTGGTAATGGGCATATTCAGTTGGAATAGTCCTCATAAGGCCAGTCCCACATGGCTTGCACATGAAGCATATCAGCTGCTTCATCTGGGGTACACCAATTAGTTTTTATAGGGAGAGTTGGGCAGTCCCCTTCTTAGGGCAAACAGACCTGGAAGTGGCTCTTCTCTGGTTCACCAGAGCTGGCTAAGATATTAAGAATAACCTTCTGTGTTTCTGGATTGCATATACTCATCAGCAATTGTTTAACAGTGAGCTGTGGTTCTTGTATCAACCCAAACATGTTCTTTTATTCTGTAGCATTTAAAATTAAAGATACTGATCTTAAATTATTTATTCTTACCATCCACTTTAGTAAAGGTTTCTCAAGAAGCTGATGATACCAACCTAGAAAATTGAATAATGTCCTTATATTATACTCTTCGGTTTTAATAGTTACTCAGTTTTGCCCTTCTGTTATAGTAGATAACTAGTCAGATATGAACAGGGCAGGAGAGGGATCCCTCACACCTGGACCAGGAATGTCAGGCAACCATTAGGTGATGATCAGGAGGTTGTCTCTCTAAAATAATAATTGATCACAGCTCATGCCAGGGAAAGGCAGCCTCCCAATAGATAGAAACACCTGACCTTGGTGATCAGCATCCTTCTAATAAGGTATCAGGAGCTGGGTGACTGGGCTCAAGCATGTGCATTAAGAAGCAAAATTATGAAGTTTATCTGCTATATGACCTACCAAGGACTTCACTTGGTAAGGAAAGAATGCTTAAAATGCATATCAATACAGCTCTAGTAAACACATTGTTCATGTGACACCCCCCTTTCCCCAAGTGCTGGCAGGACAGAGCACATATGAACAGCTCACTGTTGGAAATTAGAGCTTGGAGTTGTGGAAAAAATGAGCATTCAAACCAAGGCTTTCTCAGAAAAGCAAATTTACTTCTGCATAAGGGTGCTTCTTGCATACAGGGCAGTGGCAAAAGCACACCAAACAAAGAAAGCAAGGGTTCTTATTTCCTAATGCAGTCCCTGTTTCTGCGTCCTCCCCCTGTGGGATGGGGTTGGACTGCACAATCCAAACTGATCCCTATTGGTTAGATTTCACAATTTTTCTAAATAAAGGAGGGATGTTGCATACAGGCTTAGAATAAGACAAAGAACTAGGAAGTTAACTGTTCATACCTAATTATTTAAAGCAGGGCACTGCGGGTCATTTACAAGCTTGGCAGGTCAGGCAAGGAAGATCACTTATAGAATAGAAGGACAAGGCAGTGAAACTTTTTGAAGAGGAGCTGTTTGTTCCTAACACCACCCCAAGGGAAGAATCAGGGCAGAAGGGACCCTGCAACTATGCCAACATATAAATCACTGAGTCAAAGGTCAAACTATGCACTGGATCTCTCAAGTCACCCATGTGGCCCTCTTCCAAGTGTACTTCACTTCCTTTCATTTCTGCTCTAAAGCTTTTTAATAAATGTTGCTCCTGCTCTAAATCTTGCCTGTGTCTCTTTTTATGGGCTTATACCTCCTTGGTCGAATTCCTTCCTCTGAGGAGGCAAGAATTGAGGTTGCTGCAGACCTGGTATGGATCCACTGTTAGTAACATTTCCCCCATATTGATCACCTTCTTGGTAACCTCAAGTGTCAGAGGTACTTTCTATCGATGTGGCTTAATTTTTCCTTTTGTGCATAGCTTTGAGGCTGGTGATCTGAGCTCAGACAGCACCGCATCTGACTTTGGTCCTACCTTAAGGCTCAACACAATATTCTTTCACATTTATTTTAGGTATTATAGATAAGTATAACCAAGGGATTGAATATTTGCTTTTTCATTATTAGTTTGCATTTTGTTGTGCATCCTGAGAACCAACTCTTCAGAAGTGTAACCATTCTCTCAATTCCCCTGGATCTTTTATCTTTAACAACTGAATGAAGCCCAGTTGCAGCTCCATACTATAGGTAACAATGTCGTCACCTAGAAATCAAAGTTTCTTTATTTCCACCCTTTTATTTTTCATCTTTTTGTTCATTTAGTTTTATCTATATCATTTTTTCTTTATTTTAAAGCAAACTTTATATAGCCTCTAAACTAGCGAAAAAATACATTTTCTTTAGCAAAAACAACATTCTCATGTTTTTCACAAACGTCAAAAACAAATCTTGCTACACTACTATTTTAACTCTTAGTAACTCAATTCACAGTGGAAAAAACCTAGATTTACTTAATTTTACATAACATTACTAGATTCTATTAGTCTGATACCTGCTTACTTTAAACCAATTAATTAAAGCTTCTTCATAAAATTTGGTAGTGAAATATTATTTCCATATGATATTTTCATGTGGAAATTATCATTATAATGAAATATTATTTCCACATACAAACATATAGAAATGACAGGCCAATAGACAGAGGCAGATCTTATAGATTTAATATTTCCCATTTGCCTGTTTTCAAAACTTTTCACCCCTGTTAGACTATAAATCTTGTGATTATCTGTTCTATGTTCTAAACAATTGCTGACTAGGTAACTCTAAATATGCATCTCCAAAGACACGACTTGGGTAAAACAATGTAAAAAATTCACATCTCAAAGGCACAGACTTAGAGCTAAGCAAAGGCAAAGTCTGTCTTATAAACTTTAAGCCACTGCCTTCCCCATAGTTAAAGTTCCTAACCTTTACTCTCTTACTTTCCATTAGGCACACTCCCTTCCATTGCAAGCTTATCTAATTATATTTGCTTAGAGAAGTTCCAGACACTGAATCTTTAGACAATTCAAATGCCTATGGAATTCTCCCCCACCAGGAGATTACTTAAAGGCTGCTGTTAATTTACCACACAGTAAAGCCTGAGATGGTGCCAGCCCATTCACCAAATGGGGCAATAACTCAGGTCATCTGAACAAGTCACAGAGTTGCACTGCTTTGCTCCGCTGAGTGCCCTCCACATTGTACTTTCCCTTCATAAATCCTTGGATTTTGCCTGAGAAATTTGAAGGCTTTTTATTAAAGTAGGTACCTGAACCACTTCCCCACTGCAAGCTTTGGAAAATAAAATCACTTTTCTTCTAGTTCACCCCATCTTTATCCTTGTTATTTCATTTTGCAAGCAGTAAGTGGCTGAACCTGCATTTGGTTATGTTTGTAGTGAAGAAACATCTTTATGATTAAAAATGTGAAGATTTGTTTTTGCTGTTCTGCCTCAGTATTTCTGGAAAAATCAAGTGTCTATGCTGTATGAAAGCCAGTGCAAAATCAGAAGGTATACAATTTAATAATGTTTAATAGAATCTCAAATTTGTATAGGTTGGATTATCTTTAAGATGTAAAAATCATCATAGTCATAAAGCCTTTTATTTGAGTAGCTCTTAATTTCATTTTTTTCTTTATCAATAACTTATAGGATGGTTGGCATCATTGCTATTTCAAATGAGAGGGGACTATGACTCAGAATTTAGAGACAAAAATTATTTGAGGTTTCCAATATAAGGATATTTACTTTACACAAATATATAAAAATGAATTTATATGAAAACATATCAATTTCCCCAAAGTACATCCAAATTTACAGTGTCATTAAGTTAAGAGAAATCCCAGTGTTAGCTCCATGATCTGCAAAGAATTAATTCTGCAGTGAAGCATGACAAAAAAAAACATAATTTTTCTTCTATCCAAAAATATACAGATAGTTCTGTTCATTCTTTTCCCAGTCCCAACTCCCGATCCCAGACAATATCTCAGAACTGTTAGAAATAAACTTTTGGTGCTGCAAAAGAAATAGCACTTAAATATAATTTTTCTCAGCCAGGTAATTTACATCTATAGAAGGGTGTGTCTCACAGATGGTGCAATGGTGAGAGCACACCTGAACAAGAAAGGGGAAGGGGTTCTTATCCCTGACACATGTAGCCTCTACTGCTGTATCATTCCCCTATTGGATAGGTTTGTACCACACAGTCTCAGCTCATTCTAATTGGCTATTTTAAAGAAATCAGGGGTACAAGCCAGAGTGATGGGGTGAGTAGTTTTGGCAGGAAAGACAGTTATGGAATAGGTGACTAAGGGTGACTCAGATCAAAGCAGGTGACTAGGGATGACTCAAGATGGAGCAGGTGATCAGGGGAACAGATAGAAACTACTGATTAGGGCTGGCAGGAGGTTGTTTACCAAAACTAGAGGCAAAAAGATGAAGAGAACGAGGAAGTTAAGCTTTAAAATGGAGAACAAAGAACACAGAAAATGAACATACTGGCATATTGATTCTTTGAGGAGGAACTTGGAACTCACTGCATTCAACAACTCCCTCCTCTTGAATTTACAGTTCTTTCTCTTCAAACTTCCTTAACATGTCTTGGCTTAGTTTTTCTGCTTGATGTTCTAAAAGAAGAAGCTTCTCTGAATAAGGTGGAGGAGAGTTAAGGGAGGTTTTAGTAAGTGCTGCTTCTACAAGCCTTTGCACTAGCCCATGGATGCATGATATGACACAACCCCCAACAGGAGCAAGTACACCTACAATGGCTGCAAAAGAAGTAAGACCTGAGGCTATGATTCCTTTTCATTTACTGAACCATTTCTTCTAGTCACCCTGTGAAATGGTCATTTACCCCTGAGTTTTTGGCTAAGTCATTGGACAGAGCAGTTAGACCTTGCAATGCCCTTGTTTTGCTTGCATCAAGGGTGGTGTTATTTAGGGTGATGGTTCAACATTGAGATTTAATCTTGTTGCAAACTCCTCCTCTTTCTGCTAATGTCATGTCTCAGGCTATTCTATTTCTCCAAGCCATCTGGCTAGTAGCTCTTAATTGCTCAGCTATTTCTTTAACCACATCTCTAGTAGTTAATAAACCATTGCTGATTGTAATAAATACGTTTTTATTAACTGTCACCCACCAAAATATTGATTCAAATCCTGCAGCTATTTGATCTCGGGCTTTAAATTTATCGGGTACTTCTCACAGGACTCCAATTGCATCTAAATAAACATGAGAGTCAAAAGACCCATAAGGGGCTTCCCTTGTTTTATGATGTTCTACTTTTCGTCTCTTCAGTTGATAAAATGCCAGGGTGAAAGGGATAGCAAGTTGGACTAGAGCACAAGTGCCACTCCAGTTACTTGGCAAAGTGTCCAGTAAAGGTTTGTCACAATACCACCCACCATACATCTGCTCAGGGGTGAACAAGGATTGACTGATTGGTAAGCTCTTGAAAAGTCTTAAGCTCACTGCATCCTGTCAGGTCTCCAAGGAATGCAAAGTTTCCTCCATGTGGTAAGAGACACAAAGTGAACTTAGTGTTGGGAGATGGCAGCTAGATGGTCCTCAGGGGCTGACCCTCAAGATGTCGAACTTTGGAATATAGCAGAGAGAGAACTTGGCATGACTTGTTACCCCAGGCTGTGGAATACTGGAAAAGAGCTACCATATAGCACATGCCTGCTCAACTGGGGACCATCCTAGTGAAAAGGGGACAATCTGCACCTCTGGCCTGCCATGTGCCCAAACATAACAATTGCTCTTGTTTAATGTGCAGAGGGAATATTTGATACATTCCAACCAGACATTTGCATCTTGATATCCTGTCTCTATTGCTAGAGTTTATTTTAAATCATTTACTTCTCCAATGTATACTTTGGTCCTATCATCGGGCATAGAAGGGATAACAGTTTGATTAGAAGTAGGTTTAAAAGAAGAAGAGGGGAAATGGGGCAAAGAGGATGAGGGACTAATGAAATGCATTTTAAAAAAACCCTATGAGATCTGTGCCCACCAAGTTGGCTCCAGTGCCATAGAAGCACTTAAAATTGTGTCAGGATTGGTAGAGGTAAGAATGGACAGCTTCACTGGGTTGCATTGGTACTTTTGACAATTAGAAGGAACATCTTCTCTGGTGACACGGAGGTATCATTTTAGAGAGATGAAGCTCTTTAAGGAAGTCCACCCTTGTTCCTCAATAGTTCATAGGACATTGTCCCAGAAGGGACAGTGCCATCCTGGAAACTCATCCTCATTTAGTTCCCAAGATTTGGGAAATGGGGGGACTTGATTTCTGTAAGGCAAGGGTTGCAGAAGTCAGAAGCTACTTTGGAAGGACAGAGGAATATTTCTAAGCAGGTGAGTTGCATTTGGTTTTGGAGATCCTTGCAAGGTATGGTGAGACAGGCATCAAATGTAATTGTCTAAGGAAAAGGTGACCTGGTTGCATTAGTAATAAGGTAGTTAGCAGTAGAACAAGGAAAGAAGAATAAATAATAAAATAAATTAAGGAGGGTCAAACTTTTCTTAGATTTAGTTTGGTGTGGTTTCCCCTGGGAATATGGCTCACGACTCCAGATGTGGCAGTGCTTGCTTGACTTGGGTGTGATGGGTCTGTTCTCTCTCTAAAGTCCAGACTGTGCTTTCAGTAGTTAGGAGCACTAGGTAAGGTCCTTCCCACACCAGCTCAAGCTTTTCCTCAACTTTTGATGAGGACGTGATCCCCAGGCTGATGTTGATGTACTGGGAACTTCAGGGGTGGTGCTTGTGCTAAAATGCTTTTAGTTCTGAGGGAAGATAAAGTGGAAGACAAATCAAGTATATAATTCCTGAGAAACTGATCTTTTGTTTTGAACTTGGGACTGTCAGCATTGGAGTGCAAACAGGGCAACCTCAACAATATTTCCTAAGGGGATAAACTAACATCTCATTGAGGATCAGTTTGAATTCTCAACTGAATTGAAATTCAGTCAATAGAAAGGCATCTTGTCTATGGCAACTGAGTCTCTAAGACTAATTTGGTTAAGTGGTTTTTAAGAATTTGGTTCATTCTTTCCACTCTTCCTGATGAACGTGGGTTCCAGGGAGTATGATTTTCCCATGTTATATCCAGTACCTGTGAGGCAATGTGTTCTCTTTCTGGGTCCACAAGGGGGCGTCAATTTAAGGGCAGGAACTTCCTAGCACCATGCCCCCCTCCCATGCCTCTCTATCCAGGAGATTTAACGGTTTTTGTTTTAATTTTCATGGACACAGGAAAGAATCAAAAGTCAATCACTCCAGCAGAAGTTTAAAGGAATTCCTCTCATTGGCCAGAGGACTTGGCAAGAGAGAGAATTCCTCCCAGGTTGAAAGTCCCCTTCTTCCACACCCCTTTGGATTACGGTCCCCTCCCATACTCTTCATGGGAGCCTTTTTCTCTCATCTTTTTCTCTCCCCTTTTTCTCTTTGTCAAAATAAATCACTTTCTGCAAAAACATTTCAGGGCCAGGTATTTACTTTATGAACGTACCATGCCCGGTGTGGTCCCCTCTCCCATTCTTGAGTGAGTGAGAGCTCAAAAGCCTGGAAAACGTCCTCTCAGGGGAGCTAAGCACTCCCCTACACCCCCAAACCCGGCAATACCTGGGCTAATTTTTTTAATGACGTGCAGTGAAATGCACATTTTATTAAAATGTAATGAAAATTTCATGAAATGTCCCATTATCTTAATAAATCTTTTCTATTAATCCAAACCTGGGTATAATATTTTCAACAAATACCTTGACTACATTATTAGCAGTTGTACTTGAAAGGGAATAGCTTTTACCCAATTAGTAAGGTGATCTACTATTAATAATAAATACTTTAGATGACCAATGGGAGGCATCTCTGTATAATTAATTTGGATACTTTGGAATGGCCTTAAGCCTGAACTGCTTCCCCCAAGGAGTACTCTTTTTATAGTTTGTTTATTAGTTTTTTTGCATATCAAGCAACTGTCTGTAACCAGTTTGGCCAGGGTATAAATTCCTATACATCCATAAACTCTGAGGACTGCATCACACATGGCTTGGGGCTCCCAATGGGTCCCTTGATACAGATGAGAGAGGACTTTTCTCAGGAGAGGTTTGGATAACATTTTTCTTTGGTCTCATAATACCCATTTATTTTTTCAGAATTTTCTTTAGGATGTATTTCTATTAATTTTTCTTTTTCTTAGTGGAACAGAAAATGAGGATCACAGTAGTAGGAGGAAGGTAGGGAGTTAAGTGAAAAATAGGTGTTTTAGAAGAAATGGCAGCCTGTTTGCTTACCTGATCTGCTAGGTTATTTTCTCAATTTTTGAAAGAAAGTGTCCAGAGACATAAACAATAGCTATTTCTTCTGGCAAGTGAGGTTATTCAATACTTGGGTGATGAGTTCCTTATGAACAAGGTCTTGATCTTTATTATTGATGAGACCTCGTTCAGTCCAAATTTTTCTACATGTGTGAGCCACTCAAAAGGTGTACTTAGAATCAGTATTAAGTAAGTGTCCTCCAGTCCCGTAGAGAGTTTCTCATAGGTCTGGTCAGATCTTTGTGTGATAATCAATTAAATCTAAACATGTGTGCTCTCTCTCTTTAGTTTTGGATGCCCTGTTAGGAAACCTGCTGGGTTAAGCAATATCAGTGCTTAATGTTAAATTATCTTTTTCATTTAACATTATGCAAAAGTTGCAATTCTTGCATTTGATAAAATAGATTTCAAAGCAAAAAAGATATAGTGGTAAAAGGATCAATGCAACAACAAGAGCTGACTATCCTAACACCCAGATACGTAAGACTCATAAAGAGATTTAGACTCAACGAGACAGAAAATTAATGAGGATATCCAGGACTTGAACTCAGATCCAGAACAAGTAAACTTAATGAATATTTGTAGAGCTCTCCATTTTAAATACACAAAATATACATTCTCCACCTTAAATACACAAAATATTGATCAGCCATTATTGATACCCATTTTTAGAATAGAGCAATATTCCCGTTCTCTCTCCCTCTTTTTCTTCCTTTCTTCCTTTCTTTCTATCCTTCACTCCTTTTTTTCTTTAAAATAAATAAATAAATTATCTTTTTTTAACAGAATAGCCTGTTACTTTAAGATTCTTGAGTCAGTAAGCTACCTTTCTGCCTTCTGACTTAGGGTAGTTCTGACTTGGTGAGACATGCTCACAATGATGTTTCTTCCAAAAGCTATTTTCCTACTTTCCTCTGTTAGCAAAGCAGTTGCCAATGCAGACTGAATGAGTTTGGGTCATCTGCAGGTTACTGGGTTAAGGATTCTTGATAGAAATGCTACGGTTTGCCAATGGCCTCTGTGCTTTTGGGTATACCCTATTTAAACTAAGGCTATACCCTTATTTAAACTGACAAAAAGATGGAATTGCTGCTTTAAGGAGGGTAACGCTAGGAGAGTGGTAGTTACTAATAGATATTTTGACCTTTCCACCTGTTGGATTTCAGATAATTGCCAAATTGAGGGCTTTGGATCATCTTGTCAGGGGTTTGGATGGTGAACTCTTTTTGGTTTTGGGGCATGAGAATCTATCCATAGACAACAATATCTAACTAACTGTAAAATTTTCTAAGATCTTGTTTAGTCTCCAGCAGGGGCAAGGGTATAATACCTTCAATATGTTCAAGGTCAATTTTCCATTTACATTTGCTAATTAGAAGACTTGTTCTAATATTTGACTAAATAAATTTGGAGACTCTATAAACCCTGCGGGTAGGACTGTCCATGGGTATTGCTATTTTCAACTGGAGTGAGGGTCTTCTCATTCAAAGGCAAATAGTTCCTGGCTGTCCTTTGCTGACAGACAAGCCCAGAAGGCATCTTTTAAATCTATTACTGTAAACCACTGGTCGCTGTCTGGGATCCTACTAATAATAGTATAAGGATTGGGAACAACAGGGTGTATAGTCTGGACTATTTGATTAATAGCTCTAAGGTCTTGAACTAACCAGTATGACCCATCTGGCTACTTTACAGGCAGTATTGGAGTGTTATAGGGAGACATACAGGGTTTAAGAAGCCCATCAAAGAGAAGACCTTCAATTATAGGTTTTAAATTTACCCTGGCTTCTAAAGGAATAGGGTATTGCTTTCTCTTTACTACTTTCCTAGGGGTTTTTAATTTAACATGAATGGGAAGAATCTGTAACTCGGGACGAATGTTTTCTTTATCAGTGGTGGTGAGCAAGTTTAGGGAAGGGAGGAATTTTCTATGATTGATTTTGGAGGCCTAAGCCTAATTTTAGCATTATTTTCCTAATAGATTTGTTCCTGTTTAATGGAAATTTGAACTAGCTGATCAATTTTTATATTTCATTTCTGTCTTCAATAAGATTTTTTTTCTACCTTTGAGTGTCATGGCTTTATATACCCTTTATATTGCTTGGAGAATGGGAGTCTAGATTCTTTACAGGTTCTGGCCCCCTGGGGACTTTGTTGTATGGTGGACAGCAGAATATTTACCTTCGGCTTTTGTTTTTTTCATCTTTTTTAACATACACATTTTGGCTTCTGTTAGAAGTTCTTTTATAGGTCTACCTTTCTGGTTATCTGTCTTTGGTAATTTATTGTTAATATCTGGCCAAATGTTAGCTACAAAATGAAGCTTTAACATCCCTCATTTGAGGGCAGTCTTCTAGTTCTACACCTACATATTTCCTCATTCTCTCTTTGAGTCTTTCTAGAAATTTTATAGGTCTTTTCATTCTCATTCTAATATTTTAACACTAGGCCTAGGGAAGTATTAGGGGAAAATTGTTACTAGCTTTATTCTTTTTATTTCTTACCTTACTTGGGGTATTTCTCATCTGTATGGTTTTGGGGTGAGGCTCAATTTCCCTTACTGGAAATTTCTCATCTTCCCTACTACTGGAGGTTTGTGTGAGGTGCAATCCCTGGTAATGGAGATTTCTTTCCTCTTTTTAAGCTCTAAGAGGCCCCCAACCAAGGGATACTTCACTGGCTCCTTGATTTTCCTTGTCTTGGTATGTCCCAACCAAGGAATACTTTATCGCCCTCATGGCTTTTCTTACGTTGGTCCTGACCAAAGAATACTTTACCACTCCTGCAGCTTTTCCTATCTTGATCTCAACCACCAAGTAAATATTTTGTTGACTTTGTGAGGTTTCTTACCTTGGTCTTTGCAAAGTTACCTGGTCAGCATGGTATGTGATGATCTTTTTTCCTAAGTTGTTGGTCTGTTTCTTCCTGTGTCGCCAAAAGTCTGCGTTTATTCATCACACCAGGTGGGTCTCAATTGCTTACCTCTGAGGCCACTGCAGGGAGGCGGTGGAGTGTGCTTCCTCATGGGAGAGGTATAGACCCTCTGCAGAAGAGAATGGAAATCCCAGGTGGGCCCCTAAATTATTATAAATAAACATTCAGTGCCACAAAAGATATAGCACTCAAATATACATTTTCTCAGCAAGTCAATTTACTTCTACGGAAAGGTGATTCTCACAGATGGAGCAATGGCAAGAGCACACCTGAACAAGAGAGAGAAAGGGGTTCTTTTCCCTGATGCAGGTAGCCTTGACTGTTGTGTCATTCTCCTGTTGGCTAGGGTTGGACCACACAGTCTAAGCTAATTCCAAATGGCTATTTTAAAGAGAGCAGGACTATGAGCCAGAGTGGCAGGGTGAGCAGTTTTGGCAGGAAAGAAAGTTACAGGGCAGGTGATTAAAGGTGACTCAGGTCAGAGCAGCAGGTACCCAGGGGTGACTCAGGATAGAACAGGTGATCAGGGGTGACTCAGGGTGTAGCAGGTGACCATGGGAACGGATATGAACTACTGATTAGGGCTGGTGGGAAGATTGTTTACTGAAACTAGAGGCAAAGAGATGAAGAGAATTAGGAAGTTAAACTTGCAAATGGGGAACAAAGAACATGGAAACCGAACATATTGGCATATTGATTCTCTGCAGGGAAAATTGGAACTCACTGTATTCAACAGAACCATTTATTTGTATGTATTTTCTCCAAATACACTACTACTATTACATTAGTTTTCCATTTTGATAGTGTGTGGGACATAGTCTCATAGCCCCATAAATTTTCCTAAAAATCACTGACATGAGGCAGATTGATTAATAGGAGAAAAGGCATACAATAATTTTTTAACATATAAAATGGAAATCTTCAGAACGAAAACCCCACTTCCCAGTGAATTACAAAAATTTATATACATTTAGAAGTTACAGAGGAAAAAAATAAGGGCTCTGATTCTGGTAAAACATTTTATGGAAGAGAGCTTAGCAAGCAAATATGGCCTTGTTATGTAAATGAAGCCTACCTCAGAAAGACTAAATAATACATGTTTCTTTGTAAACTTTTAAAAATGTCTCACTTACAATCTCTCCTGGATCTTTGTAAAGGCATAGAAAGTGGAAGGGGCATGGCTGCATTCATAGAGATTCTCTACAGATGCAAATATTCCCCACTTAACACAGCTTTGCAGGACCACTTCTGGGGAAATAGCTAAGTCGTAGCTATTTCAAAATAGATCAGAGAAATATATTTTGGAGTAAAATACTTTAATTTCCTTCAATGGCTAATTATTCTTTCATAATATTATGGAAAAGTATATAGTAGTGTGTGTGAATGGTAAAATGAATTTGTAGGATTTCACTATGATTGGATATAGTGAATAAAATGAATTGGTTAGACTAGAAGTCCTTTCAGGCCCTTTCCAATTATAGCCCTTATGATTTTTTATTTTTGTGGTTTTTCAAAACATCATTTGAACTAAGATATTAGGTGATTAAAAGTTCATTGGAATATAATGTCAAAGTTAATAGCTACTTTAACTAAAGAACATATACTGTGTACTAAATAGAGAACGATGACAGAAATAGCACTAGCAGTTCCATGGATGAGAATAAGATGATAAAACACTATTATTCCTGCTAAAACTAGTTACTATTTCCTCAACTACCAGTTTAAAAATATACCCCCAACCATTTTACTAACAATTTTAGTAAATGATATTAAAGCCTATTCAACTTTCCTGGAATAACTAACGAGAAGCTTCTACTAAGAAAACAATAAAAACATATATTTCTATGGTTATTAATGTAAAACTTCAGTTAATTTAGCTGCACAGTTTTTATGCTGAGAATGAAACCACCTTTGGAAAAATCATAACTGAGAAAATTATTACAGTGAAAGAAATAAGACCTAAACAACTCCATCTTGCTTCTAACCTTTAAGCTGTCCTTGTTCATTCCAGGGTGAAGGTCAAACTAACCTTGGGAAGTAATTTAGTTTATGGTTTGACTCCAAAACAAAATTGATAATATCCCTTTTCTGAAAAGTCCCCCTTCTTGCCTAGGGACTAGTCTGCCTTCGTAGGACTAACAAATTAGCTACAGGATTAAAAAGTACAGTTTAGGGATTATACAACCTCTGGCTGCAAGAGTCTGAACCTACCCAAATTGTTCCCGGGGATAACATCATTATTATAAAACCTAACATTAATGCTTGAGATATTTTGCAGACCCTGCACTCAATGGACTAGCTGATACCACCCAGCCTGGTAATCTGGGTCAACCAGTTCTGTAATCCTACCCAGGAAAAGAAGATAGCAACAATTTCATCTCCAACCTGACTAATGAGCACTCTCCACTTCCTGAACCCTATCTGACAAATTATCTTTAAAACCTCCCATCTCTGAATGCTTGAGAAGACTAATTTGAGTAATAATAAAACTCTGGTCTCCTGCAGAGCCAGCTTTGCATGAATTTCTCTTTACCATGGCAATTCCGTTGTCTTGATAAATGAGCTCTGTGTGGGCAGCAGGCAAGGTGAACCCATTGGACAGTTACAAGAATGATGCTTAATTTTTCTAAAAATGTTTTCTACTATTTTACATATTTTAACCTTCTCATTCTATGTGTGATCTCTTTTCTTGTATTTGTTGTTTCATTTTTAAGTTGACTTTTACTGTTAAGAAAATGTAGTGAAATTATATTCAATCTGGCTCGTCTATCTTCAAGATTATATAAAATACACTGCCCATTAAAGTTGTTGAGAAGTCACATTTTCAGGCTATTTTGCAAAATGAAGTAGAGAACAACTTATCCAAATATATACAAACATGTTTGGTTAGAAATTTAGTCAAGCAAGATTTTAAGATTTTGTTGGATTTCCTTTAAAATTATGAAATATTTGAGGGAATGCAGTCCTTTACTCTTCTCAAGGATCTGAATTCCAGGGAAGTAAATTGGATTACCAGAGAAAAGAGATGGGTAAATAGCAGGTCTGCTATTAGATCAGTTTCATACATAGCCCATACTCATAGGTCCCTTTTTGGTAAAGTATAAAACATATATTCAAGTTCAGCACCTACTAGTTATCATTTAATGAGAACAATAGAGACAAAATTACTGGTACAGGAGAAGAGATTCGATTCATTTCAGTGACTTTAACTATATTGTATCTAAAATTCTTCTAAAGAGGTCTATAAACTATCTTTAAAATGGTGCAATTACAAATTATTTTGTAATCTAAATTCATTTTGCACAGATGACTTAAATAATCCATGTATGAATTGCTTGAAAGTATTTTACTATGTATAATAAACATACTACATGGTTTAATGCCAATTAAAAATATGTTATAAAATATTAATATTTTCCTAGATTAAGTTTTGCTCTAGCTGTGGAGAATAAAAGAAGAGGAATTTGGCCAACCACAGTGGCTCATGCCTGTGATCCCAGCACTTTGGGAAGCCAAGGTAGGCAGATTTCTTGAGCCCAGGTGTTTGAGACGAACCTGGGCAACAGAGCCAGACCCCATCTCTACAAAAAATAAAATAAATTACCCTGGCGTGGTGGCTCACCAGTTATCCCAGCTACTTGTTACAGTGGAAGATATTCAAGTTACTGGTGGTGAATTTGTACGGGTCTGCGGCAACCTCAATTCTTGCCTCCTCAGAAAAAAGAATTATACTGAGGGACATAAGGCACAAAAAGAGACAGAGACAAGTTTTAGAGCAGGAGAGGAAGTTTATTTAAAAAGGCTTTAAGAACAGGAAAAAAAAGGAAAATATGCTCAGAAGAGACCCAAGTGAGCAATGAGGTCAAGTTCCCTCTTTAACCTTGATCTTAAAACTTTATAGGTTGGTCCGTTTCCTGTGATTCTTCCCTTAGAGTGAGATGCCTTCTTACCCCAGGAGGTGAGCATGCTCAGTGTGTTTAGGAAGTCCTGCGCATGCCCATTTGAGGCTTTTCTTCCTTCTCCGGTTGTGATCCCCTGAAAGGTCATACTCCCTCATTTTGTCTCTTAATGCACCTGCCCGTGAAGTTGCTTCTCCCTGGTAGCTACGTCCACCAATTAACACAGGTGTAACAGGTATGGACGATCAGGAATTGGCCTTTCCCTGGCAGCGGCTGCCAGTTTATCACTTTTAGAGACACAATGTAGTAATTTCTGAACCACCACCCGTCATTTCTAGTGGGTCGGGGAGAGCCCTCTCCTGCCTTCCTCATGCCTGTCAAACAACCTGTAGCATCCTCAGCAGGCTGAGGCAGGAGGATTGCTTGAGCCTGGGAAGTCAAAGCTCAGTGAAAATGTATCTCCATAAAATGTATTTATAAAGAAAAACGGATCAACAATAAAGACTTGCTACTGGCATTCATACAATCAATTTTACAAAAAGGCACATTTGAGTAATTTTTCTTATACAGAAATTCATGGCTTTGTTTCAAAAAAAAAGATGTAATAGTTTCTACTAATATAAAAATTAGCGCACCAAATATTTTAAGACTTCTGCTGAAATAAATGTATTATTAGTCTTGTTTTTTTGTTGTTGTTTTTGTTTTTTTTAAAGACATTTAAAAATGGCCTCTATTAGTGCTCTGGATAAGGTCTAGTAGTTTCAAAAATATTAGTACTTGGATATATAGTTAGAAAATTAAGCGTAGGGAAAGAGAAAATGAATCATAACATTTTTACTACAATTGCTCCCTTCAAATGTAAAGCTAGTAAAGCTTTCTTGCCTTTCCCAAATAATAAATATTCTGTTTGTGAGTCTGTGCATGTGCATATGGCCACATGTCTTTCTATATGTAAATGCTAATTTTACTTATAAAAAATAGCATCATAAATAGTATAAAAGTCCTCAATTTTTAAATTTAACATAAAATATTATGTAAATGAATTTCTAGGTTAGTGTGTATAGCTTTACCTCAAAATAGTTATTGGTTAAATGTATCACTCTACAAATTCACTAATGAATTCATGTACAATGATCAATTTAATCACTAAAAATATCTATGTAAGTTGTTCTTATTTTGGAACCACTACTTGCAATGCAGTGAGATAAAAGAAACTGAGTTACTAGCCATCACTGGAAATTTCCAATTAAAGTCTGGCACATGGAAAATTGTCCTCTATCACAGTATTGCTCATGTCCACTGGAACTTCAAACAATATATCCTTATTGGTAATAGCGATACATAAATGCAATTCATATAAAGTCTTTTGCAGGATATTTTGCTACAGTGGCGATGGCAGTTGTTAAAACCTGTTTACACAATCTGAAAGCCAAGATACAATCAAATTTCTTGTGCCAGTTTTAGTGACATTCAAATGTTTTACTGATTGCAGAATTTGAAGACAAAAGTAGTGTAAAATAGATTTCTTTTTCTTTCTTTTTTATTTTTTTGAGATGGAGTCTCACGCTGTTGCCCAGGCTAGAGTGTAGTGGAATCATCTCAGCTCACTGCAACCTCCATCTCCCAGGTTCAAACAATCCTTTTGCCTCAGCCCCTCTAGTAGCTGGGATTACAGGCACACACCACCGTGCCTGGCTAATTTTTGTATTTTAGATAGAGGCAGGGTTTTGCTATGTTGGCCAGATTGGTATT
This sequence comes from Leontopithecus rosalia, assembly GCA_028533165.1. Lineage (NCBI taxonomy): Eukaryota > Metazoa > Chordata > Mammalia > Primates > Cebidae > Leontopithecus > Leontopithecus rosalia. Next base: position 74,573,935 of record CM052649.1, read on the forward strand.
GAACTCCTGACCTCATGTGATCCACCTGCCTTGGCCTCCCAAAGTGCTGAGATTACAGGCATGAGCCACTGTACCCAGCCTAGATTGCTTAAATAAAGTAAAGCTCAGTAGTAAACATCCTTTTTTGTCAACAAAATACAAACCTTTTTTGAAAGCGTGCCAAGCAAATAGCCAAGAGTGAAACAAATTTTAATCCTACTCTGCCATAGCAAAGAGGATCAGGCTGTGGTATTTTTAGAGTTAATTTCAAGATGAATAGTTACAGAGGTTATTTTGTTTTTTGTTTTTTGGGTTTTTTTTTTGGTCATTTAGAAATCAACATTACAGGGAGAAGCAGCGTTCATACTCATGTTTGGACTTCTGTAACGTAGATTGAACCACTCAATTTACATTTAACATCAAGTCTCTTATTATTTAGGTAAGATGTAATCACTCAACAATCTGGGATCTATGTAATTGTACATTACTACTGTAAAAATAAAGAGTTGTTTTTAACTTCAAATGCCTGAAATAGGGTTAAATAAAAGCATCCTGAAAGGCAGAAGAGAATAAATGACAACATAGTAGCTGGAAAGAAATAGAAATGGCTTAGTTCAGAAGTGTTTATATTTTTGTTTTTCTTTTATCCTCTTGTATTTCATGGAATAGTGAGTACAAAGAATGCAATGAAAGATACATCAACATTAATTCAGAAGAAACGAAAACAAAGCACTTAATCACTATAATATAACACAATTCTACATCATGGAAAATTTGAAGATGGAAACTTGGCCGAAACATCAGGTAATGTAACTGTTTTCCCATAGCCTCAGTGAACTTTAAAATGCTGTTAGATATTTACGAACATATGTTTTGCCTGGAAGGAGACTCAGTTTTCAACAAATATTCTTAAGTATATACATACAATAAAAGTGTTAATCATTTTTCTTAGCCCTTTTCATTAACCTTTCCCCTACAGAGAGTACTGACTTGACCCATCTAATTTCTTTGCCTCCACAGTCACTTAAGAAGCATTCTTCCATTTTTGGCTAGTGATTCGGACTCTTTTGATGTCTAGGCAGTAGGAAAAGAGGTTAATTTGAGAGATAAAGATGGCATTAAGGACTTAGATAGAATTGATTCTGAGAATATTTCATAAAATTACAGAACAAGATGTGTGAAAAAGTAGAGGGTGGAACCAATATTATGGCAGACTATGTATATTGCCTTTTCACCACCTAAACAATAAAAAAGTATTCACTTTTTTTTCTCTAAATTGCTTTTTGGTGGCAAATGGGATGTGCTTTTAACCAAGAACCACTTTGACACAGAAAAAGAAATGTGATGTTTTATTTTCAATAAGAAATATATACAGTATGTCACATGTATCTGTGTATTCATTTGAAATCAGTTTATCTTTATATCCATATTTCCATCCTTATACATATCAATATTTTATACCTCTAATGCAGTTTCAACATGGTTAAAACTTACAGCACATATATAGCTTGTTGGGTTGCAAACGTAAAATAATTATTTTGGGGTTTGTAAGATGACTATAAAAATTTAATGCATGTTTATAAAATGTTCACCATAAATTAGGTCCTTTACTTGCATTCTTTTTTTATAATAACTAATAATATTGCCTTTATTTACCTGGCTCACTATTTGTATTCCGGTGTGAAGTACAAATATGTATCTCTTAAATCCTAAGTAAAATCTTTCATTGAGAGAAGATAATGAATTAAATTGGTTTTCATCATAGGCAACATCTAAGCTAGCAAAATTAGGATGAGTAATTGATTAAACTGTTTGATTCCTTAAGAAAAAGTACGCATACAAGTACACTACCTCATTATCCAGAGTTATTTACATTCATATCCAGTAAAACTTTGAATCTTATTTATAAGGAGATAGATTAGAAACATTTAATATATTATATGTATGCTTTAAAAATCAATTCTTTCTCCTTTACTTTTTTTCCAAAACAAACTTTGATTTGCAAAACTTAGTAATAAGTAATCACCATTTATTTGCTGCTATGAAAAATAACTAAAATATGATGTTTTTGACCTTTTAAAATATCAAATCATTTATTCTAACCTTTCAGAAATCAAATTTGTCACACTGTATTTGAAAAATAACATAGAACTATAATTTCAGTTACATTTATTGTATACTCTGAATCTCATTTCAAGAGAAAATTATCTAATGTGGGAGTAAACACTGCCTACTACTGCCCTAAATTTAACCTCTTTTGATATATTCATGAATCTGTTAATTATTATTCATCAAAAGTACTGCATGATTAGAGATTAGAAAAATAGGGGCAGAGAACCTACAATAGCAGCAATAGAAACAACAGCAGGAAGATCACAGCTGTTACTACCCCTGCTATAATGAATATTTGTGATTCTGAAAATAACACAGAAGGTTACAAAAAAGCACAGAGATGTAACTGTGGTGAATTTATTTTTCAAGAGTGGATTTTTCATCTTTAGAAAACATAGATTTTGCTTAGATTGAAAGAAGAAAAATATAAGTGAAAAATGGATAAAATACAGATGCAGTTAAAATAAACAAGGCTTTAAGGTGAACCAATTCCATCGTCACTTAAAAATCTTTACTATGTTTGTTTGCCTGTCTTACTACAAGAACAAGTCATAACATGAACCAACAAGTATCCTATTTTAATAATTATAATGAGAAAACGTCTTATTTACCACATTTCACATAGATTGGTGTGCTACGTGCGGATCAACTTGAGCTTTCCCATGCTTTTTTAAGGTCTTTCTTGCTGACAGTCTAGCCTTTCCCCGAGAGTTAGTTTAATCCCTGGAACGTGATAGAGCCCTTTGGAAACATCTACTAAGCACTCCAAATATGCCACAATATTTCCCTACTCTGGGTAGTAAATCAAAATGATTCACAGTCTTGGGGGTGCTCAGGGGCTTTTCCAGCTGAGAACATCCCAGACATTGTCTTCTTCATTGTAGTTGTGCTTTGCTTGGCCTCCTAAAGTGAAACTTAATGAATGTAAAGATTGATATTCAGATAAAGACACTGGAGGCTTTTAAGCAGATTCAAGTTACTTTCCTACATTGATCTCTCTCTTCAGGACTCTGTCCCAACAGTTCTAGTTGCCACACCCTCACTTAAATGAAATCTGGGTGTCTTTATCTTGCCAAAATTACTAATGTCTCTTGAATTCTCTTCCTCTTGCCATGACCATGCAATTATCTCCAGGCAGAAAGCCAAAGTAATGGAAGCACTTATTTCCACCTCTCCAAGATCACTCCTGCCCTGCTGGTTGACAAATATCTAAAAGCAGTGGTCTTATCTATTGTTTTCTAGGTTTTATAGTTGTTCAATGTGTGAGGGCAAGTCCCATGCAATTACTCCTTCATAGATGAAAATTGTTTAGATTTTTCCTCTTTCACCTTATCAACCACAGAATTTATCAATTATTCTTGAGGATGAATTTGCCAGTGGCCTGAGACCTCCAGCATCTGCCTGCAGCTCCGTTTCATTGTTTCAGCAGCCATGCTTCACGAGTCTTAACAGTGCCAAGGTCCCAGCCTTTTTCCAGCATTTGAATTGATGTATTCACAGTCAAAGGGCTTCAGAAGGCAGATAAACTCTCAGATGTTTTTCTTTCTCTAATATAGTAATCCTTCAAGTTCCTTTGCCTCCGTAGTTCTGTGGCTTTAAATGTCTGAATTTTATGTTAATATTTTACTTGTTTTTTACTCTTACCCTTAGTCTTTTTTTTTTTTTTTTTTCTTTTTTTTTAGGAATGGGTTGGATTAAGGAATGGGCGGGACTAGGGAATGGGCGAGATTAAGGAAAGGTGGGATTAAGGAATGGGCGGGACTAAGGAATGGGCGGGACTAAAGGATGGGGTGGGATTAAGGAATGGGTGGGACTAAGGAATGGGCGGGACTAAGGGATTGGGATGGGATTAAGGAATGGGTGGGACTAAGGAATGGGT
>CM052649.1:74578404-74624255 GCA_028533165.1 Leontopithecus rosalia
TCCTCTGCCTGGGAATCTCTGGTCTGGCTTCCTTATTGAGTCCGTAACTAGCAGCTCTGCCTTCCCGGAGCTCCAAGCATTAGTCAGTAGGGGAACCAAGCCCGTCCACCCTACACGAAGAGCTGCCGCACCGAGACACCGGCAAAACTGCTGCGCCGGCCACAAGAGTCACGCTGGCGACCCGTGGGGCCCCTCCACTGGGAATCCTCTGGTCCGTGAGTGACGAAAATTCGCCCGAACGTGTGGCGTCCTCTCGTTCTCTGGGTTTTCACCGGGAGCTACAATCCCGAGCTGTCAGCAATCAGCCATCTTGGATTAGATCTTGGTTAGATCTAATCCAAGATCTAACCCTTAGTCTTTAGTTACTTCATTTCACCTGAAAGAATTTCTTATCTGTATTTTCAAATTAATTTCCCATCCTCTGGAATTGTTAACCAGATGTATATTTCACAACCTCTCTAAACCTATGAAAACACTGTATAATTGAACGAACAGTTTAAAAATGTATGAGACATAAACTATATTATTATAGTTGTGTGTAATTGGAAAATAAAATAAATTAGTTAACATTGTACGCATGGACATTATGTATCTTTTTACTACTTAACATTTTACAGAAAAACACATTATTTTATTATATAGCTGATTTTAACATTCAATAAAATAAATTTCAAATAATAATTGAGAGCTTATTACCTATACATGAATTCCAAGTTTCATAGGTATCACCCAATTACCACTTGGTGTGTCTGGACAGTCCCTCTCCAGTGTCACCTCTGACTACACTCTACCTCCAGCTTTGCACTGCAGAAACATGAAAACGATTCTAATGTGTTGCATTTTGCATCCTCTAATGCATGTTCAAAAGCAATCTCTGCTTAAAGTTTCTCTCCCATTCTACTAAGTCTGGGCCACTTTTATAAAATTTATCACTATGAAAACTATCAGATGGCTTTCTTTTTTCTAGCATTTGTTTAAGCTACCCAATATTAGTAATAGTGGACATCTTTCATTTTAATCTTTGAGAATCACTGTCTATTCTCATCCTTTTCAGATACAATGAGGCATTTTATGGAATTGAGTTAATTTACAATAATCAAAATTCTTGTAATTCCCAGGTAAACTTTGATGGTGAAAGAAATAGTTATATACAGAAAAAAAATAGGTGTTAGAATAAAGCATCTTGACTCCCACACTTACCTGAAGAACAGCCTTCGATATATAAACATATTGATATATTGTAATTTATTTTTGTAAATTCTCAATTTCCTCCAATGATGTGATTTAGATACTGTGAAGAATATACTCTCTAGTGTCTATTAAGCAGATATTATGAGATTATGTATTTCTTTAAAATAACACTCATATAATTGTAGTAAAAATTAGAAAGTTGAAAAAGTAATTAGACTAACAAAATTACTTTGAACATAATCTCATCCCATTTGGGAAAATACAGACTCTATGAAACAATAATTTGTATGCTGTATTTATTTTCTAAACAGACTATCAGTTTGTAGAGAATGAGTACTATTTACATATTTTGAAGGCAGCGCTTGCCATCAAGAGGGTCTATATAGCACCTTGAATAGCAATCACATTATGCAAGTTTAAATAAATTGTGGTTTAATTAACTTTTTGCCTAGCTACAGGTTTAGTTTAGAAAATACTGGGTCCTAGACATTGCCAAGGCCCTCAATCATATCAGTTGTTTATTACTCCATAATATTTGAAATTTGGGGGATCTATGGCTTATATTCATAAATATACAAATTTATTGCAATAAAACACGCTTTAAAAAGTGTTATTATTATTTGAGATGAGATCTCACTCTATCACCCAGGCTGGAGTTCAGTGGTACAATCACGACTCAGTGCATCTGTGCCCTCCCCCAGCTCAGGTGATCTTCTCACCTCAGTAGCAGGCACATGCCAACACACCAGGTAAATTTTTGCATTTTTTTAGAGATAGGGTCTCATCATGTTGCCCAGGTTGTGTCATGAAGAAAATAGAAATAGAAATGTGTTGTTATTATTTTTAACCTCGTATTTATTTAAAGAAAGCTGTCTAAACATGCTTAGTATTGAAAAACCAATTTAATTTATTCATTTTATAAAGAAAAATATGCTACAATTAATAAAAGTAGTTTATTGAACACAAAAGAAGATTCAAGTTATTATAATTATAAAATTATTTCTAACACATAAACATTTTTCTAATTTATATACATTACATAAATATTACATTATATATAACTAAATATATATTTCCATACGTTAAATGCTTCATATTAGGAAGATATTAAAGTAGCTTTTGGGTGACAGAGAGAAATTTTGAAGACAGGCTGCTTAGGAGAGTTAAGTTTTCAATGAACAATTGCACGATGTAAAGGAATATGATAAGAGATATGGAAGAGTGTTTGATAAAGTAGGAAGTCTCATAAAAACACAGCAAATCACTGGGTTAAAGATTTGCGGACACGTTTCATAAGCATATACCAAATATCTACAGAAAATGATTGCCTTTTAGCTATTCAAGTTTTCTTTCTAACTAGCCAGATATTTTCTCTTCGGTTGTACTTTGCGTTTGTATTTAACCAAAGTCTAATTTACTTTGGTCCCTTAGCTTTTCAAATGACGTATACTGCCTTCATTGACCTCTCAGGTTACCACATTTAATGGTGAACAAAATTTATACTACCATCTGATAATATCTGCAATCTACCTTCCCTTTAATCTTATCAAAGATCTGTTGACTCTCTCATTTTATTTTACTTTAAAGTATCTAAAGTGCAGTTTACTTAAAAAAAGAATTTAAATGTAAAGTTCTTTTTTTTCATGAATTTTATAATTTTGGACAAATCACTTTTTATCTCTGAATGCCAGTCTCTCATGATGTTTTCAGAGGGGCAGCCAAGATGTCCAGGATTAAATTGCATATTGTTGTTGTTCATTAGGATAGTTGGATTTAGAAATGGGCATATATATAAAAATAAAAATGTGTAAGCAAGGTAATATTATTTAACTAATAGTAGTTTTGTCATTATATATTGTATATTGGTAACAGCAGTGAACATATAGTATATATGCCAAACTTTGGGTTCATAACAGATCTTTTATATAAATAATTTAATGGCTTACAATTTTGAGAGCCTACCATTTGTCAGGATGAGTTATATAGATTTTACACTAATCAAGATATTTTAACTTAATAAAAATCCTAAGATCTGTATCGAATTATTTTTGTTATTACAGGTATCTATAATGAAATGTAGAGGTACCTTTCAAGCAGTAAGGTGTCTGATATCAATTCAGGTAGTTTGGCTCCTGAGTCCACATATTTAATTACCCCACTTTGCAGCCCTTAATATCATCAGTATATATTGTATCTTTGGTCAATATAATTATACTATTTTTTCTCTCTAGTTATTCCTTATAAAACATCAACAGAGCTTTTTTCTGTGAATATTGGCCACACTCTACATTTTCATGCCTTCAATGAAGTATAAATTTTTCTGTCTAATCTACCTTATTTACTTATGATAAATGACTTTGCCCTTTTTATATAAGGGTTATGAGTTCTGCTGAAAAGCAAGATTCTACTATTTATCTCAAAACCGCCAATAACCTTAATAATCACTACTGTTTTCAATAGTTAGAAATACCATCCAGAAGAAACTTTATAAAAATTTTCTACTCATTTATGCCATCACAAATAGTAGAAAGAGGAACATGTTTAACATGTTTAGTGCAGCTGATCACTCAAGTGAGATGATGAGGCAACTAAACTTTGGATCTAGTAGTTTGGAGATCCTTGACGATATTGATAAGAGCTAATTTGGTTGACTGTTGGAAACAGATCACAAACAAAGTGAGTTCAAGAGAATTAGAAGAGAATAATCAGAGACAACAGAAAAAAAATAAACGTATCTAAGGAACTGAGCTGCAATATGAAGAAATCAAACGTGGTGTCTGGCGGGTGAAATACAATTGAAGAAGGGTATTTGTTTTAATGACAGTATATATGTATGTTGATGGGGACAATCTAATAAAGAGATGAAAACTAATGATGTAAAACTAAGAAGGCATACTTGCTGAAACCATATTTTTGACTGGACAAGAGGTGAAGGGTTTTAACTGCATGAAATAAAAGATTGACCATAGCTAGATGCATTGCCAGTTTATTCTCAAAAAAGAAAGAGCACAGGATTAAAGTACTGGTCTCAGATGAAAGTATTTTTGCAGTACTTGGGTGGCAATGAATGGAGTTCTTATTTGATTGTTTATATTTTTTCACAGAAATAGAATGTAACGAACTGCTAGGAGATATGTTGTGAAAGAAATGTTGGTAGTTTGAGGAAAGAAGAGAAATGGTCAAAGACTGTGGGAAAATGAATGGATCAAGGAAATATGGTGTGACTTTTGGACAGCATTATAATCTCATCAAGGGTTAGAATCAAGAATTTAAAATGAGAATAGCTAGCAGAAATCTGTATTTTTCTCAAGCCACATTGCTCTATAAGTGTGTAGACACGAAGGAAGAAGTGAAATGGATATTGTTAGACTTTTAGCTATCTATAATCTGTGCTGATGCCTAAAAATTTAATAATCAGAGCTTAAACAAAATGGCACTTACCAAGTAACTTCTTCCAAAAACTTTACCAATATAAATCCTTTAATCTTCAAAGCAACTTATTCGGTCGACAACCTTATTTCCCTCGATTTTACACAAATAAGGTGACATGAGGAAGTTAAAAAACATGCCCAAGTCACACAGCCAATTTAGGCAGAACATAACTTTTAAACCATCACTTAAGTTATATCACTTATTTTTGTATTGTATAACTTTCTTATCTTTTGTTAGTTGTATCTTGAAGCATCAGCTTTCTAGGGGCATGAGTATTGCTGTTAGGCCTATCTAAAATTCAAATTATGAATCTTGCCAAATTATGTATGGCAAACAAAAGGATTGTCACTTTTGGTAACGATCTTTTGTTAAACTCAGTGATTTGTCTTTACCGTTGTCAGAGGAAGAGGAGAAAGAATAACAAAATTTCAGCAACAATTCTTAATAAAGAATCACTGATTTTTGAACCTCAGTAAGCAAAGGAAAATATGTAGCTTCATGATCTATAATGTATCACTATTTATTAATTTTATAGTTATCTTTTTCACAACTTGTCAGGCTGTTCCACTTTAGTTTATTTGAGAATGTATCCTCATCTTTCTGTCCTCTTAACATTGGCATGTCTCAGGATTCAGTACTTATACCACTTCCTAAATTTGTCTTCACTTAACCTTTGTATGATCTCATTAAATCTGCAGCTTTAAATGCCATTTGTATTAGTTAATCAAGTGTATTACACCACAGTTGTAATGTCCTAAGACAACACAGTCTTACTTTCCTTTCTCATCTAACACACACAATACAGGTTGCTAGATTGTGTCTGCTTATGCTTATTGAAGATACTGGTTATTGAAGTCTAGATTTCTTCACTCTCTCAAACCCTCATCTCAGAATGAGGCTTTAAGGGTGTGTCAGAGCATGGGAATATAACGTGAAGAATTATGTTCTGACTTGGAATGCTTCTAACCAAAGGTGACAGATATAAGTTCTATTCAAATATTGTCAGCTAATGGACATCATGTGAACATATCAAACTTGAAGTCAGCAAGTGGTGTTATCTTTTATGTTTAGGGAAGGGAAGAGAACTGGAAATATGGGTGAATATCAGTAGTGCTTGCCATGTCCAGATAGATAGTAATACCTCATAAATTTGTATCTTTAGCCTTGACTTTTATGTGTAACTCATATTCAAATACCTTTATAAGATCTTTCCTTCTGTGTCTAATAAGCAACTGAGTTTTAACACTGTAAAACAAAACTCCTGACCAATTCCATTACACTTGCTCATCCTACAGTCTTCTAAGTCTGTTATTCAGGCCAAAACATCTTGGATTTCTCCTTCTCTTTCATTTTCTCCTACACTCCATATCCAATTCATCATCAAGTACTACTGAGTCTACCTTCTAAATATGTCAAAAATTTTAATACTTATTAGCTTCTAATAAGTAACTGGTCAACCTGGTCCAAACTATATTCTCCTCAATTATAACTAAAGTGATTCTTGGGAAACATAGTAATGTTTTCATATTACACTCAAAAGCTGAAGACCTTAAAATCCTTAAAATTTCTCATAAGACATTCCCATGATCTATAAACCAATCTCTTCTCCTTAAATCTGCTTGTATTTTTTTTATCCAGTCTACCATTGGCATGGACCAACGGTCCATGGGTATTTACCAGTGCGTGAGCATTTAGGTTGACTCCATGTCTTGGTTATTGTGAATAGTACTGTGATGAACACAAACATGCATGTGTCTTTGTGGTAGGATGATTTGTACTCCTTCGGGTATGTATGCAATAACAGGATTGCTGGGTTGAGGTCTTTGAGAAATCACCAAACTGCTTTCCATAGTGGCTAAGCTAATTTACATTTCTACCAGCCGTGTATAAATGTTTTCTTTCTATGCAACCTGGCCAGCATCTGTTATTTTTGCTTTTCAATAATAGTCATTCTGACTCATGTGACATGCCATCTCACTGTAGTTTTGATTTGCACTTCTTTCATGATTAGTGATCCTGATCATTTTTCATACACTTGTTAAGTACACGTATGTCTTTTCTTGAAGTGTCTGTTTATGTCCTTTGCCAACTTTACACCATGAAATATGCAGCCATAAAAAGAATAAGATCATGTCCTTTGCAGAAACATGAATGGTGCTGGAAATTGTTATCCTAAGCAAACTGACACAGGAACAGAAAACCAAATACTCCATGTTCTCATTAATAAGGGGAACTTAAACATTGGCTACATAGGAGAACAAAGAAGGGAACTGATATGGTGTCTCCTTGAGGGTGGAAGGTGGGAGGTGGCTGAGGACCGAAAAATTACCTATCAGGTATTACACTGATTGCCTGGGAGATGAAATAATCTATAGACCAGACACCTGTGACATGAAATTTACCTATATAGTAAATCTGTGCCTGTAGCCCTGAACCTAAAATAAAAACTAAAAACAAGAAAAAAATCTACCTATAATTCTTTTCCTCACTTTTTTGCAGCAACACTGGCCTCTTTGCAGTTTCTTGTACACATATTATATCCTGTTTTGAGGCTTTTGAATTATTTTGTTCTCTTTGCCTGTAATAATCTTTGCAGTGGATAACTTGACAGTCACTACCTTATGCCAATGATCAAAGTTAACATAACCAGTAACAAGCAGTGTTAATATCATTACACTTTGATAAATACAATGAGAATAGTATTTCACCTCTGTGGTATTCTTCCTTCAAAATCCATAATCATGAGAAAATACCCAACAAACCCAAATGTTTAGAAAACCCTTATGAAGTGCTTTTTAAAAGGATCAATGTCATTTAAAAAGCCTCAGTAAAAAAAAATGTGAAACAGTATCCACATAATTCAGAACAGTATCTTTCTCCATTTTCAGATAATATAAAATAATTAAAGTCAAAACTGGTATTTATGTCTCATAAAAGCATTATGTGGATTGCACCAAACCATTTTTTTCTAAATATATTAAATTTCTACATGCATGTGCTAAGTATAACACTGAAACACTTTATGTTAAACTGACCTGAAAAAAACTTTTATATTACTAATAAAAAGAGGTTAAGTAGGTAAATTGGAGTTCTATTTTAGGATTTTTCAAGTGTTTCTCTACTCTCTTCTCCATTTTGGTATGGAATTATTTATCCCAATGCTCATACAGAAAACCCTTCTTGCTTTTTCTTCTTTTTGAGGTATAAATATATCTTACTTTTGGGGGGTGTGTGTGTGTGTGTGTGTATTTATTGATATGTATATAATATGTATATATATTTATTTATATGTATATAATATATTATATACATATATGCACATATAATATATATTATATGTATTTATACATATAATTTATAAATTTATATGCAAATATGTATATATTATATGTATATATGTATGTGTATATATATGTATAAAATATTCAAATGCTGTTCTTCATTTTTCCCCATGAATGATATAGTAATTACTCAGATTTGAATATTGTAACTTAATTCTGACAGTTGAGTTCAATTAATATTGATATTTATGATATTTTTGCAGGACGAATACTGGAGTCATAAAATAATTTTATTTTATGGAGTGTGGAGAATGCCTGAGAACAAGAGAGACACCTGCCCTGAACAAAGTGCTATTATTTAGTGAAGTACATTTAAAAATGTGCCAACATTATATTACCAATAAGCAAGCATGATTTACTTCCAGTGATTATGTAGTTTATGAAGAGTGGGGTATTTTTGTCCTCTGTTCAAAGAGAAGATTCTCAAAATAGTGACCCTTAGGTTAGAGATACATAGATTTGGATAAATAAGTTATACCTTATATTTTCATTTAAAAATGATCTAAATTCTGTGATAGTTTTTATATTATGGAACTAACAACAAAAATAATTAATTATTTAATACAATTGTAATAAATTATATTAAGATGATTTCTCTCTTATGGAAAATGAGAAACCACTTGATGCTTATATCAGACAATTTGGGACTACAAGGTAAAAATCAGAGGAAAGAATATTTCATTTTTGCAGAAGCCTACTTTATCCTTATCAGAAAAGCCATGAGAGAGATAATTCACCTATTCAACAGTGGGAGAGCCTGTGGATAAAAAGGTGAAAAAATATAATTTCTTCCCTTAATTAGCTTGTGTGATTCTAGGGTTACAGATGGTCTGAACAGACAATTATAATATAAATGGATTACTTTAATATTTAAAGTTTTTAATATATCTATCAGAGAAATTATTGATGTTATAAGAAGACAGTCGAGAGGATACATGTATGAAAACTCAGAGGAAGTAAAATATATGAAGAAAGAAAAGTTTCAAAAAAGGACTGAAGTCTAATTTGAACAATAGTTAACTACAGGATTTATCAATGTGGAGATTACTGTTGACTTTGCCAAGGGTGCCTATGATGAAGTAATAAACCTGCTTACTGAAGTGGGTTCAAGACAGATTGGACAGAGGGAAATTGATAAGAGAGAATACAGGAAAACTAACGTAAAAGAAGCAGACTAATTAGAATTTAACTAGAGGCGAATATACATAGGGATAACTTTATTTCTTTGAAATGGGAGTTATTAGACCATGTTTGCATGATAGTGAGAATGATTCAGTAGACAGGGAAAATTATGCCTCAGAAGAAGGAGCAGGAAGAAATAAAGAAAAACAAGGAAAAACAACAGATAATGTTAGCAAATTACTGAAACAATAACCTTGTGCATATAATAGTGCATAAAGTCTAAGAAGATATAATTGGAGAAATTTGCTTTACCTGGCAGGAAGAGGGAAATGTTCATCCTTAGAAGTGTAGATGCAAGTAGGTGGGTGGATGTGGCAGTAGGGACGTAAATTCATTGTTGCATAATTATTTCTCAGTGAAATAGGAAGCATTGAAAGAATATGTAAAATTACAAATAAACACTTCTGAGGACTGGATAGATAGTGGTGGATTAACAAGGGAAGCATAGCAGAACTTCTAGACATCACTAAGGACCCACTTAGAGTCAAGAATAACAGGTGGTATAAAGTTAATTTTCCCTCCCTCAGCAACACTAAATTTGGTGGGTCAGTCCTAAGCTGAATGTATTCAGTTGTGATTTTGCTTGAAATGTATAAAAGATAGTACAGTACTAATGAAATTTAAGGTGGAAATTGAAGACAGGCAAAAATAAAGGTCAGTGCAATGATAGTAAGATCAATGACTTGTAGAGAACGTATAGGGGAGGTTGTGGAAGGCAGAGAATCATTAGATTTAGGTGTCAAGGATATGAGACACGGAACCTTTAGAGTGATTTCCTTCAAGGTCTCATGGTGCAATGATAGCACTTCCAACTCTAGAGTGATTGTACTTTGGTAATAGGAGAAATAGTGTTGCATATGTAGTAGGAGGCATGTCACAGATATTTAATATATATTTTTGATTGGCACTTTAAAATACATCAAGTATACATAACATAAATATTTAGGTACAAGGCCGAAGAGGATGGATCATTAGGTCAGAAGTTTGAGACCAGCCCGGTCAACATAGTGAAAACCCAGTCTCTACTAAAAATACAAAAATTAGCCAGGTGTGGTGGCACATGCCTGTAGTCCCAGCTACTCTGGAGTCTGAGGCAGGAAAATTGCTTGAACGCAGGAGGCAGAGGTTGCAGTGAGTCAAGACCATGCGATTGCACTTCAGCCTGGGTGACAAGAGTGAAACTCTGTCTCAAAAAAACAAAAAACAATTAGGTACAGTTATGTCTCTATTCATTTTACAGTGTTATAAAGGAATATGTGAGGCTGGATAATTTGTCAAGAAAAGAGATTTATTTGATGCATTGTTCTGCAGGCTGTACAAGAAGCATGGTGTCAGCATCTTCCTCTAGTAAGGACGTCAGGAAGCCTTCAATCATGGCACAAGATATGAAGGGTACAGGAGAGCCACATGTGAGAGAAGGAGGAAGGAAAAGGGGGAGGAAGGTACCAGGCCCTTTTCAAATATTAAATCTCACTGCAACCAACAGAGCAAGAACTCATTCTTTGTTGTGGGGTTGGGACCAAGCCATTTGTGAGGGATCTGCATCCATGACCCAAACACCTCCCTCTGGGCCCCATCTTCAACATTGGGGGTCAAATTTTATCATGAAGGAACTAATACAACAGTTCCCCCTTATGTACACTTTTACTTTCTGTGGTTTCAGTTAGTTTTCTGTGGGCAATCACGTTTCAAAAATATTAAATGGAAAATTTTAGATTTAAACATTTACATAAATTTTATTATAGTATTGTTATCATTGTTCTATTTTACTTTTAGTTATTGTTAAGCTCTTACTGTGACTAATTTATAAATCAACATTTATTATAGGAAAAAATAGCATGTGAAGAGTTTTGTATGATCCATGGTTTCAGACATTCACTGGGGATTTTGGAACATATCCTCTATGAAGAAAGGGGTATCATTGTAGAAACACTAGTTAAGTCCTGTGTTAAACACACTATAATTCAAATTCCACTGAAGGGATTTTAGTCAGAAAGAGGAGATGTCCTAAGAGATACACTAAGTTGAGGTAGGAAACCAATTGTCCATATCTTCTGATTTTTGCTCTCTTGAGGCAGGAAAAAGGAGTTGCTAGCATCTAGGAAGGCAGAAAATTCACAGGCAAGAAGGTGTGACTGTGTGGGCTTTGTTCCCAACACCACCCCTGAATGCGTTCTCTAAATTTCCATACTTCCCCTTTTACAGTAGTCCACCCATATAATATTAAGTGACATATCGAACCAACATTCTTTTTTAATTCAAGCTTTACTTTTATTATATATCGTTGTCTTGTATACATGACAAATCTATTGTCTCAAAACTCAAACTCTCTCTGTCCTCATTTTTATTCTATCTCTTCCTCAGAAACTAGACTGTGGCATAGAATGGCAAAGTCAGGATAATTTTTCACCACTAACTTTTATTAAAGGAAGCTATCAATGTCAATCTTCCTCTGCATGTCTTTGCTTCAGTGATTCTTAACAAGGAAATTAATGTTGAAAATAGGAGGAAAATGGGTCTTATATGACACTCTTCATATTAAATACTTCCTTTTAAAACCATGCAATAAATATTCTTAAAGTAGTAAATGTTAACAAAGAGAATGTCTATTATGTACTTAATATGAGTTTTTGCTAGGTTGTGCCATTTAGATTATACATGTTTAAAACATAGAGAAAAGTCAACATGATGTAAGCTGCTAATAAGAGATCGTCAAGAAAAATGTAATATTTGATAAAATACCTGTGAATATTAAATGAATATGTCACCCTTTCCTGTAAAAGACAAAGTTGTTCCAACCACTTCAGAGTGTCCATATTTATTCTCAAATGATCTGTCCTATGCAATACTGCAAGGTTCAGTTTTTAAATCTGTGCTTCAGAGAACAGCAGGCCATCAATTAACATACTGTTAAACTCATTTTTAACATGCAGGTAACTTGACATTTTGAGATGTAAAATTTAGAGAATGTAAAGAGTGATTTCAATATATGCAGAATAAGTAACTGTATTTACACATATGTCCATTGGCCATGTCTTCAAGAATTGTTTTCAGTGATAGTCAAAATTGAATAAGGTGACAAATTAATGATATTTTTATCAGAATTTGTTATTCTACTCTATTGCATATGACAGTGATTTAGTACAGTGAAGACTAGCTTTTGTAGGAGTTCTGTAAGTAGCTTCAATTGGGAAAATGTACTAAGGCAGACAGTCTCAAGGCATGTCCCTCAGAATTCTAATATGAGTGGCCTTTAAAAGGAAATTCATAACCAGATAAATCTAGGAAAATTGGTTTAAACAAGGTAGCACAGTTTGGACATTTCAAGTACTGATATTTTATGATATTTTGTACATTTGCAAAAGAGATAAATATTTATACATATTTCTCAAATATATTTGAATGCAGATAACCATTTTACCGTATGAAACATAGTTTCACTATTACATAACTTTAGAAATGCAAGAGTGCAACACTTTTTTGATGTTGTTGTTTTTCTCTGTTATAACAGGTGGGGAGAGAAAAGAAGTAGGGATTAATATTAGTGGTCAGATAAATTTAGAAAACGTTGGTTTTTAAGTAAGATTTGAACCTGGAATCTGTAATCAGAACATGTATTATAGAATTTCTATACTGATGTATTTAAAACCTTTGTGCCCTGGTAGGTCACAACTTTCTTTGCTCTTAGACTATTTGTCTGAGAATTAGGGCATTTAAACTAATAATCCTCAAGAGTGATTTTAACACCTGATGAACCTGATTGGACGTGGACCCACTGAACCTGGGCCTGTTTTTCTCAAGCCTGCATATTTCAGGAAATGGAGAAATGATGGGTAAACCGAGAGAGTTAAGGAAGAGCATCCTTGAAACACTGTGAAGTGTTATTGGTTGAACCGTGTCCCACACCAAACTCATAACTTGAAGTCCTCATTCCCAGTGCCTCAAAATGTAACCTTACTTAGACATATGAATGTTACAGGTGTAATTAGTTAAAATGAGGATACTGGCACCTACTTCTGTATGACTGGTGTCCATGTAAAAAAAAAGGAAAATTTGGACAGAGATAAACACCTATCTATGAGGAAACTGTGAAAATGAAGACAGAGATGAGGAGATGCTTTTACAAACAAAGAAATGTCAATGCCAGCAAACCACCACGAGCCTGAGGAAGAGGCACAGAAGAGTTTTTTCCTCACACTCTCAGAAGAAACAAACTCTGCTGAAACTTTCATCTGGGACTTCTGGCCTCTAGAACTATGAAACAATGAACTTCTGTTGTTTAAGCCACCCAGTTTTTGATGCTTTGTTATGGCAGTCTTCGTAAACTAATACAGAAGCAAGACAACTGACAGAAGTACATTACATGAAAAGTCAAGGCTTAACATAACACCTTTGTACAGAACACGTTGTAATTCCTACCCACACGGGGAATCCAAAAACACTAGTTATTACATAAGTATTTTGCAAGTCAAAATAATTTTTTAAATGACAGTGTTTCAAAATATCTCATTATGTGAAAGAGGTAAAAGTAGAGCTGAAACCCAAGTGTAGGAGCAATGAGTCACTCGAGCTTCCCATTCCTCCACCTGCCTCCCTATTACTTCTGGAAGAGGTTGTGTGGCACCTGTATAAAACTTTTGCACCTGGGACAGAAGTTGAGTAGGTTTCTCACCAGAGGACCAAATATGCCTTCTTTACATTCATTTCTCTTTTTAAAACTCACCACCACTAGCATCTTACTTTGAATTTCTTTGCTCATTCCCATTATTGAACCACCTTCTTGATATCATCCATATGAGTCCATAGCATTTTAATAACAGCAATAATAATAAAAATAATTGTAGTACTCATAGTAAGAGCATTAATCGAACACTTCCTATTTCAGGCACTGTTCTTAATGCTTTATATGTATTAATTCTAAGACATTACTATTAGAGGTTGAAAACAAATACTAGACCAATAATTTACAATACTATAAAACAACATAATTTTTTGACATATACTATAATTTCCTCTTGGTATCTATCTATAAGTTTGCAATTTCTTCCCAATTTTTGTTTGTCTTATTACAATACTGAATACTGGGCAATACACTGTACAAAATAATTTAATAAATATTGTCAAACATTCAATGAACAATTGTGATAAGATTTTCTGATTTTACTATAAATATTTTCTATGCTTAAAGAAAGTAGGTTTATTGAAGAAAAACTGCTTTCTTCTGAATGCCATTAATGGTAAACATAAATGAATTCTAAGTTATTCCTTTGTGTAAATCATCAATGGTATGTAAAAAATGCAATACTTAGAACTCAAACTACAGCAGCAAATCGACTTGGTAATTGCATGCAACAAGGCTACATAATATAACTCTGATAATGAGATTTTAATTCTCTAATCTCTCTTGTGAATTAGTCAATGAAAGTAACAACAGAAATTTAGGTTTCTATTATCACTCTAATCTACTAGATTTTCAGCTATGTGACCTTGGAAATTCAGTCTTTTGGGCCCTCATTTTACCTGTAGTAAACTAAAGTGTTGGTTAACTAATTTATGAAACTATTTTTAATTCTAAAATGTAAGATTTTATGCTTCTAAATATTGTAGCCTTCTAATTTTATGTAGTCTTCTAATTTCTCTGTTCTCACTCATAAGTGGATGTTGAACAATTAAAACACATGGACACAGGGAGGGGAACATCACATACTGGGGCCTATTGGAGGGTGGGGGGACTAGCGGAGGGATAGCAGGGGTTGGGGGAATGGGGAGGGATAACATTAGGAGAAATACCTGATGTAGGTGACAGGGGAATGGATGTAGCAAACCACCATGGCATGTATACACCTATGTAACAATCCTGCACTATCTGCACATGTACCACAGAACTTAAAGTATAATAAAAATAAAAATAAATAAATTAACTTAAAAAAAGTTTTAATTTCTTAGTTCTGAATGGAAAAATCATGTAAACTTTAGAGTTCCAAGCTTTTTTTTTAAAGTCATATTGATCATTATATCAATCTGTAAATGTAAAGGTAATATGACATAAAATGTAAATGTAAATATACAAGACAGCATCATTTTTATATGTTTAACTGGCAAGATATAAATATGGAAATCTCAAATCACTAATATAACTGTTTTAGTGGACAGTCAAAATTAGGAACTCTCCCTCCCTCTCCCTCCTCTAATTGAGGAGGTATTTTTTTTTTGGACTAATTTATTTTCAATCTTCAATTTCAGGCTCCCAGTAGACAGACTGGTTGTTTAGATTATACTAAAAAAAATTAAATTAAAAAAACATAAAATTTTTATGTTATATACCTATTCCTAAAAAATATTTGGGCACATATATTGAAAATAATTACTTAAATACAGTGCTTAACTTTTTAACATTGTCAGTTTTTGTTGTTGCTGTTGTTGTTGTTTTTGAAGACTGAGTTTCACTCTTGTTGCCCAGGCTAGAGAGCAATGGTGCAATCTCGGCTCACTGCAACCTCTGCCTCCCTGGTTCAAGTGATTCTCTTGTCTCAGCCTCCTCCTGAGTATCTGGGTCACAGGTGCCTGCCACTACGCCCGGCTAATTTTTGGTATTTTTAGTGGAGATGGGATTTCACCATGTTGGCCAGGCTGGTCCCGAACACTGACCTCAGGTGATCTGCCTGCCTTGGCCTCCAAAGTGCTGGGATTACAGGTGTGCACCACTGTTCCCAGCCTGTTAGACGTTTTCAAAATTTTTCTTGACTTCTCCAGCCTAAGAATTTGAATTTTACTAATTTATTAAGTCACTTAAGAATAAAATGCAGATAAATTAATTTCTAAGGACTTAACTCTCTGATGATTTTCATTTTCTGCATGCATTGGCACATATTTGGTTTATCAGGAAGCATGAGATTCATGCAAATTTTGTGATGAAAACTGTAAATATTATTGTGTAACTTCTGGAATTTTTCCTGAGCAATTTTTTTCAGTTGCATATTTTTAAAGTACATTTGTTATTGTAAATATATAATATTAAAGAAAGTATATTAAATAAATAACATATCAGAAAACACTTGCATACAAAATGCAACTTAAGAAATAAAAAATTACTGCTGTAGAAAACACCAGAATATGCCATCAGTATGACATTTTTGTTTCTTTATCACTATCCCAGAAGTACCAGTAATCTAAATTTCCTTTGACAATTTACTTGCTTTTATAGTTCTAACACATATTGTCTTTATTTTTATTCCTAGATTCAGTGTATGGATATTTTATGTTTATTTTAGCATTTATTTAATACATATTTTTATGCATATTAAAAGCATTCTTTCATTTTCTTTATCCTGTTATCTCTAGATTCCTTTATTTCTCATGAGGAGCTTTTGCATATAATATCCCAACCTCTCAGCTACTTTAAAATATTATTTTAAAATAACAATATCTAAAGGTTTAGTAATGTGTCTCGTTATTGGCTTTTAAATTTTATTCTACTTTTAATTACTGAGATTCTGAAATGAAGTTTAGTTGGCTGTTGTAATTAGGGGAATATTTTAGGCATTGTGTTTTCAAATCTCATCTTTCCATCATGCAGTTATCTTGTTCTGAATCCCTGGTCCAATGTATGGGAGACATTCTCGAACTCTTCATATTTCTGAACTACGTTTTTTAAATTACTTATCTACTCATGTTTTACCTCAGTATGTGAATCGTTTGGAGTGTTCTTAAATTTTATTAATTCTTTCTTTAGTTGAGCATAAATTCTTGTTTTATACACAGTAAGGTAGGTAAAATTCTCTTTTAACCTCCTAGGTGCTCCTTCTGGGACTAGGGATTAAACTGAAATAAAATAGATTAACAGGTGAAAAGTATATACACTTTATTTAGTTATTTTTATACATACATGGGAGCCCACGCAAGAAAATTGGATACCCCAAAAAGTAGTCAAGGCTGAAAGCTTATATACTAGGTTGGACAAAGAG
Source organism: Leontopithecus rosalia (assembly GCA_028533165.1). Lineage (NCBI taxonomy): Eukaryota > Metazoa > Chordata > Mammalia > Primates > Cebidae > Leontopithecus > Leontopithecus rosalia. The sequence goes on from CM052649.1 coordinate 74,595,515, forward strand.
TGTAAATTGTGAAAAACATGGTAAGACAAAGAGGTTTCGGCTAGAACAGTTAAATGTGGAAAGTTGCTAGAAGGATAATGGTTAAATAGGTTTATTTGTACAGATTTCTCCCGGCATCAAACCCTGGTCTCTGGTGATAAGAATGTCTTCCTTCCTCTAAGAAGGGCACCTTCTACATGGGAGCTTCATCTCCTGCTTTCAGGGAAAGGAACAAAGGTCACAGTTCACTTCTTGTGTCTGCTGTTTTTCAAGTGCCTTTAACCAAAAATAATCAATATGCCAAAGAGGTAGATTTTGGGGTGACCTGTTCTGAACCCCATAAACACCAAATAAATATTTTTCTTCTAATTATTTTTAAAACTTATTTTTAACTTTATTCTGCTTATAGTTTTAGAATTATCTTATTCCTTGAAACATAGTAAACGTATTTATTTTAAACTATTTTCTAATAGTTCCATACTCTTTTTGATGCTTCCAGTTGCTGAATATGTATAGATAAAGTATTTTGTATTGCTTTCTATTCACTTTCTCATCTAGTGTCTTCTTTACTTTTAAGTTTATAATATTTGAAAGAAAACTTTGGAACTTTATTAATGAACATGATTGAGACATTGGTTGAAATCAAGTTTTTCAAAGAAGATCTCATGATCACTTATTTAAATTTTTCACATTAGATTCTCTTTTATTGTGATCATATACATGCTGAAATATCATGTTGCAAACTCATGAGAGGGCTGACTTGAGGTTTCCTATTCTCAGAGTAAATTTTTGCACTCCATTCATCCCCAGATCAATAAAGGAAAAAGTCTTTTCTGGTTATTTTTGTTTATTTGCTTGTTTGTTTCTTTAGTGCATGTAAAGTTTATTCTAATCTCTTTTTATTATGATAAAATAGATATAACATTAAAGTTATGTTAACCATTTTAAGTGTACAATTCAGTGACACTAATTAGTTCACAATGTTGTATACCAGTCACCACTAATTAATTTCACAGTTTTTCAAGACCCTAACCATAAACTATGTAGCAATTAAACATATTTTGCCACTGTCACTTCCCCTAGCCACGGTAAAATTAAATCTACATATTTTTTCTATGAAAATTGCCTGTTTTAAGTATTTTATATAAATGGAATTATACAAAATGTGTCTCCTTTGTCTGGCTTATTTCATTTAGGCCCATCCGTACAGTAGCATGTACCAGAACTTGATTTTTTTAATTGGCTGAATATATTCCATTGAACACATATACTATGTTTTGTTTATCCATTCATCAGTTGATTGTTGTGAATAATGCTGTTATGAATATTTAGGTGCAAGTATCCATTTGAGTTCCTGTTTGTAAGTAATTGGGTGTATAACTAGGTGTGCAAGTGTTGGCATATATGGTAATTTAATACTTAATTTTGTGAAGAATTACCAAACTGTTTTCCAGAGTCTGAGAGAGTTTGCATTTGCACTAGCAGGGTAGGATTCCAATTTTTCCATCAACACTTGCATTTTTTATTTTAAAAATTTATAGTCATCCTAGCCATGAATTTGAGCACATATTCTTGTGTTTATTGGCCAATTGTGTATCTTGTTTCCAGAAATGTCTATTCAATTCTTTTGTCCATTTTTTATTTTGTTTGTTTGTTTGCTTTCTATTGTCCTTGAATTGAAGGAGTGTGTTACCTGTTCTGCATATCAGTGAAGCAGAACATTCCTCTGACCCCTTCCTGGGACTCAGAGAAATCAGTGAAGGTGGTGCCTCATTGACTCAGCCTGGAACTCTCAAATCCTCATGAGAGGGAGCACACAAGTGAAAAAGGTGAGAAGTGGAGTGCAAGAGCACTGGAACCAGCTGGCCACTTCAGTGCTGGCATTGGAGAACTCCACTTAGTCAGACCCCCTGCACTCCACCTGTCACGGGAGGGAGCACCCAAGTAAGCAAGTACAGGAGCTAAAGGGAGCGTTTTGGGTGCAGGCAGGAGCAAACTCCATGCATGCACCAAGGCAGCCTCTGGCGACCCCTGATGCCCCAGATGGCATGTTACAGTGCTTTTCAGCTCTGCCATCTGTGGATGGCTTAACATGCCTTTTCACATGAAGCAGCTGCCTTCTGCCAGCAAGGGCAAAAGACAAGTGTGACAGCATTTTGTATCTGCACTTGTGGCTACTGAGCTCTTGTCTGGTATCCAGGAGAAATGAGGTCATATGAATAAATGGAAGGGTGGTAAATGCAGGGGATTTTGTTGCCAATGAAAGTGGCTCTCAGAAGGAAGGGGAGCTGCAAAGGGGATGGGGTGGGAAGATAATCTTCCCCTGAAGTCTGGACATCTCTGGCTAGATTCCTCTCCAAAGTTGCATTGTCAAGATGTCTCTCTGAGGTCAAGTGCTTCTCTCCAATGTCCAGATGTAGTCTGAACATCTGGCTGCTTCTCTCTGCCAGCAAAGCCTCGGATTTTTATAGGCACAGGATTGCAGGAGGGAAGGGGCCATGGGTAGTTTTGGAGGAAAAAACAGTTTCATATTTTGGAGCTTTTCAGTTTTCAGATTTTCAGATTAGGGATACTCAACTTGGATTAGGTATCAATATATGAATTTGGGGAGAAAACACCAACATTCAGACTATGGCAGGCATATAGTAAGATCATAACTTTTTAAATTCATTCTGTTAATCTCTTATTTTTTATTGGACAGTTTAATCCATTACCATCTGTAGTAATTACTGCGAAGGAAGAAAGTATTTCTGCCATTTTGCTATTTATTTTCTGTATATCTTATAACGTTTTATCCCTCATTCATCCATTACTATCTTCTTTTACAATTAGTGGTTTTTTAATGATAAACCATTTTGATTTTGTCCTCATTTTCTTCTGTGTATACTTTGTACATATGCTTTTTGTTATTACCAAGGAAATTGCATTTAATTATTGAATATAGAGCAGTTTAGTTTTAATTCTTATTAATCTACTTCAATAGTTTGCATAATCTCAGCTCTAATAAAACTTCACTGGTTCCACACTGTAAGGGTTATTGTCTTGTGAGGTTTATTGCTGAGTTAAAAATGAGGAAACGGAGGCCAGCACAAAAAGATTAAATGCCAATTTATTCGGCTCCTGGGCAAGGTTCTGTGGTCCTGGGGAAAGAGGTCAGAGAAATCACACCTGACTCCTCTGGGCGTGGGGTTTTATAGGGAGTGAAGGCATTTGATTGACTGTGGAGAAATAGGACGTGGATGTGGCAAACTGCTATAGGTAGGTAGGCAGGATTTCCGGAGGGGGCAATGTGCTATTGGGCAGGTTTTGGTGGGGCTTTCCAAGGGTGGGCTAGGTGCTGAGTGCAGAGGGGATTTCCAGGACAGGGTTGAGTGCCGAGTGCAGAGGGGATTTCCGAGGTGGAGCTACATGATGGGCATATTCTGGTGACATAATTATCAGGCGGGGAGACGGACGGGTGTGTCCAAGCTCCTGGCGAGGCAACCAGCCTTACACATGCCATTATACAGTGGTTGTCACAAACTACATCTTTTCACATGAAATGTTTAATAACATACACTTATAATTATTATTTTACACTTTTGTCTTTGCTATCGTATAAGTGGAGTTGCAAATCCACAACACAAAAATAATGACTTGTTTACCTGTCCGTGTAATTACTGGTACAAGATTTATTTCTAAATACAGCTTTATATTACTGTCTAATATCCTTTCATTTCAACTTAAATAATTCCATTTTTTATTATTTGTGAGTTAATTCTAGTGGGCACTGACTTCCTCAGCTTTTGTTTTGTGGGAATGTCTTAAATCTCCCCTCAAAGATGAAGGGCAGTTTCACTGGATATAGAATTATTAGTTGACTTTTTAATTATTTTATCATTTTAAATGTGTTATCCCACTGCCTTATTTTCTCATGGATTCTGATGAAAAAATGGCTGTTAATCTTATTGAATATCACTTGCACATGATTGGCCATTTCTCTGTAGCTTTCTTTCAAGATTCTCTTTGTCTTTTGCTTCTAATAGTTTGCTTTTAATGTGTCTTAGTGTTAATGCTTTTGAGTTATCATTGGAATTCATATATATATATATATATATATATATATTTATTTTAGGTTCTGGGGTACATGTGCAGAACATGCAGGATTGTTACATAGGTACATATATGGCAATGTGGTTTGCTGCCTCCATCCCCCATCACCTATATCTGGCATTTCTCCCCAAGTTATACCTCCTCAATTCCCTACCTCCTGATATCCCTCTCCTAATCCCCCCTAATAGACCCCACGGTGTGATACTCCCCTTCCTGTGTCTATGTGTTCTCATTGTTCAACACCCACCTATGAGTGAGAACAGGTGGTGTTTGACTTTCTGTTCTTGTGTCAGTTTGCTGAGAATGATGGTTTCCAGATTCATCCATGGCCCTACAAAGGACACAAAGTCATTCTTTTTTATGGCTGTATAGTATTTCATGGTGTTTATGTGCCACATTTTCCCAGTCTAGTCTATCATCGATGGGCATTTGGGTTAGTTCTGGGTCTTTGCTATTGTAAACAGTGCCACAATGAACATACATATAAATGTGTCTCCATAATAGAACAATTTATAATCCTTTGGATATATACCCAGTAATGGGATTGCTGGGTAAAATGGAATTTCTATTTCTAGGTTCCTGAGGAATTGCCACACTGTCTTCCACAATGGTTGGACTAATTTACCCTCCCACCAACAGTGGAAAAGTGTTCTATTTCCCCTCCAGCATCTGTTGTCTCCAGATTTTTTAGTAATTGCCATTCTATCTGGCATGAGATAGTACCTCAATGTAGTTTTGATTTGCATTTCTCTAATGACCAGTGACGATGAGCAATTTTTTAATATGTCTGTTGGCCTCATATATGTCTTCTTTTGAAAAGTGTTTGTTCATATCTTTCACACACTTTTCAATGGGTTTGTTTGATTTTTTGCTGTAAATCTGTTTTAGTTCTTTGTAGATTCTGGATATTAGCCCTTTGCCAGATTGGTAGATTGCAAAAAAATTTTCCCATTCTGTTGGTTGCTGGTTCACTCTAATGATTGTTTCTTTTGCTATACAGAAGCACTGGAGTTTAATTAGATCCTATTTTTTTATATTGGCATTCATTGCCAATGCTTTTGGTGTTTTAGTCATGAAGTCCTTGCCTATGCCTATGTCTTGAATGCTTTTGCCTAGGTTTTCTTCTAACGCTTTTATGATGTTAGGACTTATATTTAAGTCTTTTTTTTCTTTTGAAGTTTTTAATCCATCTGGAGTTAATTTTAGTGTAAGGTGTCGGGAAGGTTTCAAGTTTCTGCTTTCTGCACATGGCTAGCCAGTTTTCCCAGCACCATTTTTTAAAAAAAAGGAATCATTCCCCATTGGTTATTTTGTGAGGTTTGTCAAAGATCAGATGGTTGTAGATATGTGGCATTGCCTCTGAGGCCTTTGGTTCCATTGGTCTATATCTCTGTTTGGTACCAGTACCATGTGGTTTTTATTACTGTAGCCTTGTAGTATAGTTTGAAGTCAGGTAACGTGATGCCTCCAGCTTTGTTCTTTTTGCTTAGAATTGATTTGGCTATGCGGGCTCTCTTTTCGTTCCATATGAAGTTTAAGGTGCATTTTCCAGTTCTGTGAATAGGGTAATAGGTAGGTTGATGGGGATAGCATTGAATCTATAAATTACTTTGGGCAGTGTGGTCATTTTCACAATATTGATTGTTCCTAACCATGAGTATGGAACATTTATTCCATCTGTTTATGTCCTCTTTTATTTTCTTGAGCAGGGATTTGTAGTTCTCCTTGAAGAGGTCCTTTACATCCTTTGTTAGTTGTATTCCTAGGTATTTTATTGTCTTTGTAGCAATTGTGAATGGCAGTTTGTTCTTGATTTGACTCTTTTTAAGTCTGTTATTGGTGTATAGGAATGCTTGTGATTTCTGCACATTTATTTTTTATCCTGAGACTTTGCTGAAGTTGTTTGTCAGTTTCTGGAGATTTTGGGCTGAGACAATAGGTCTTCTATACAATCATATTGTCTGCAAAAAGAAACAATTTGACTTCCTCCTTTCCTGATTGAATACCCTTTATTTCTTTTTCTTTCCTGATTGCTCTGGTTAGAACTTCCAATACTATATTGAATAGGAATGGTGAGATAGGGTATCCTTGTCAAATGCCAGATTTCAAAGGGAATGCTTCCAGTTTTTGCCCATTCAGTTTGATATTGGCTGTAGATTTGTTGTAAATAGCTTTTATTATTTTGAGATACATTATGTTGATACTTAGTTTATTCAGAACTTTTAGCATAAAGGGCTGTTGAATTTTGTCGAAGGCCTTCTCTGCATCTATTGAGATAATCATGTGGTTTTTGTCTTTGGTTCTGTTTATGTGGTGGATTACGTTTATGCACTTGCCTATGTTGAACCAGCCTTGCATCCCCAGGATAAGTCTACTTGATCATGATGGATAAGGTTTTTGATGTGCTGTTGCAAATGGATAAGATTTTTGATGTGCTGTTGCCAGTATTTTACTGAAGGTTTTTGCATCAATGTTCATCAAGGATATTGGCCTAAGGTTTTCTTTTCTTGTTGAGTCTCTTCTGGGTTTTGGTATCAGGATGATGTTGTTCTCATAAAATGATTTGGTTAGGATTTCCTCCTTTTGGATTGTTTAGAATAGTTTCAGAAGGAGTGGTACCAGCTCTCTTTGTATGTCTGGTGAAATTCAGCTGTGAACCCATCTGGACCTGGGCTTTTTTTGGTTGGTAGGCTATAAATTGCTGCTTCAACTTCAGCCCTTGTTATTGATCTATTCAGGGTTTTTACTTCTTCCTGATTTAGGCTTGGGAGGGTCCACTTGTCCAGGAATGTAACCATTTTTTCCAGGTTTACTGGTTTGTGTGCATAGAGATTTTTGTAATAATCTCAAATGGTAGTTTGTATTTCTGCAGAATCAGTGGTGATATCCCCTTTGTCATTTTTTTATTGCACCTATTTGATTCTTCTCTCTTTTCTTTTTTATTATTCTGGTGAGTAGTCTGTCTATTTTGTTGAACTTTTCAAATAAACAGCTCCTGTATTTATTGATTTTTTGGAAGGTTTTTTTTTTTGTTTCTATCTCCTTCATTTCTGCTCGGATCTTAGTTACTTCTTGTCTTCTGCTAGCTTTTAAATTTTTTTGATATTGCTCTTCTAGCTCTTTCAATTTTGATGATAGGGTGTTGATTTTAGATCTTTCCTTGCTTCTCATGTGGGCGTTTATTGCTATAAATTTTCCTCTAGACACTGCTTTAAATGTATCCCAGAGACTCTGGTCCATTGTGCCTTTGTTCTCGTTGGTTTTGAAGAACATCTTTATTTCTGCCTTCATTTCATTGTTTATGCAGTCAACATTCAAGAGCCAGTTGTTGTTTCCATGAAGTTGTGTGTTTCTGAGTTAGTTTCTCAATCCTAAATTCTAATTTGTTATAATTTCCATTCTTTTGCATTTGCTGAGGAATGATTTTCTTCCTGATGATCATGTGTTCAATTTTACAGTAAGTGTGATGTGGTGCTGTGAAGAATGTATATTCTGTGAATTTGGGGGTAGAGATTTCTGTAGATGTCTATTAAGTTTGCTTGGTCCAGGTCTGAGTTCAAGTCCTGGATATCGTTGTTAATTTCTGTGTCATTCATCCATCTAATATTGACAGTGGGGTGTTAAAGTCTCCCACTATTATTGTGTGGGAGTCTAAGTGTCTTTCTATGTCATTAAGAACTTGCTTTATGCATCTGAGTGCTCCTGTGTTGGATGCATATATAGTTAGGATAGTTAGCTCTTCTTGTTACATTGATTCTTTTATCATTATGTAATGCCCTTCTTTGTCTCTTTTGATCTTTGCTGGTTTAAAGTCCATTTTATCAGAGACTAGGATTGCAACTCCTGCTTTTTTTTGCTCTCTATTTGTTTTGACTTTTATCCAATTTGCCAGTCTCTGTCTCTTGAATGGGGTATTTAGCCCATTTATATCTAACACTAATATTGTTATGTGTGATTTTGATCCTGACGTTTTGATGCTAGCTGGTTGTTTTGACCATTAGTTGATGCAGTTTCTTCAGTGTGTCTATGGTCTTTACCATTTGGTACGTTTTTTGAGTGACTAATACTGGTTGTTCCTTTCAATGTTTAGTGCTTCTTTCAGAAGCTTTTGTAAGGCAGGCATGGTAGTGACAAAATCTCTGTGCAATTGCTTGTTAGTAAATCATTTTATTTCTCCTTAGCTAATGAAGCTTAGTTTGGCTGGATATGAAATACTAGGTTGAAAGTACTTTTCTTTAAATATGTTAAATATTGGCCACCACTGTTTTCTTGCTTGTAGCTTTTCTACCAAGATATCTGCTGTGATTCTGATGAGCTTCCCTTTGTGGGTAACCCGACCTTTCTCTCTGACTGCCCATAACATTTTTTCCTTCATTTCATCCCTGGTGAATCTGACAATTATATGCCTTGGAGCTGTTCTTCTTGAGGAAATCTTTGTGGTGTTCTCTGTATTTCTGGGACTTGAATATTGGCCTGCCTTGATAGGTTGGGGAAGTTCTCCTGGATAATATCCTAAAGAGTGTTTTCCAGTTTGGATTCATTCTGTCTGTCACATTCAGGTACACTTATCAAACATAGATTAGGTCTTTTCAAATAATCCTGTATTTCTTGGAGGCTTTGTTCATTTCTTTTTACTCTTTTTTCTCTAAGCTTGCCTTCTCATTTCATTTCATTGAGTTGATCCTCAATCTCTGATATCCTTCCTTCTGCTTGGTTGATTTGGCTATTGAAACTTGTGTATGCTTTGTGAAGTTCTCATGTTGTATTTTGCAGCTTCATCAGTTCCTTTACATTCTTTTCTAAGCTGTTTATTCCCATTAGCATTTCATCAAACCCTTTTTTCAAGGTTCTTAGTTTCTTTGCATTGGGTTAGAACATGTTCTTTTAGCTCAAAAAAGTTTGTTATTACCCACTTTCTGAAGACTGTTTCTGACAATTCCTCAGACTCATTCTCCATCTAGCTATGTCCCTTGCCTTTTAGGACTCGTGATCCCTTGGAGGAGGAGAGGTGTTCTGATTTTGGGTGTTTTCATTCTTTTTGCACTGGTTTCTTCCCATCTTTGTGGATTTTTCTAACTGTGGTCTTTGTAGTTGGTGACTTTCAAATGGGATCTCTGAGTGGATGTCCTTTTTGTTGATGATGAAGTTATTTCTTTCTGTTTTTTAGTTTTCCTTGTAATAGTCAGACATCCTTGCTGTAGGACTGCTGGAGGTCCACTCCAGACCCTGATTGCCTGGGGATCATCTGCAGAACATCATCTCTGCCGAGCTGCTGTGTCAACTTCCTTGCCGTTTTGTTTATAGAGGTCTAGTTAGAACTACCTCAGTAATGGTGATCTGCCTCAGTAATGGTGGACTTCCTCTGTAATGGCAGACTGCTTTGGTAATGGTGGACTGCCTCAGTAATGGTGGACTGCCTCAGTAATGGCAGACTGCCTCAGTAGTGTTGGACTGCCTCGGTAGTGGTGGACTGCCTTGGTAATGGCTGACGCCCTTCCCCCTACAAAGCTGGACCATCATGGGTCCAGATGTGCTTGCTGCAAAACTCTCAATCCAGAGCATTTCAGATTTCTGGTCTTAGTCGGGGTGGGACCCACTGAGCCAGATTACCTGGCTCCCTGTTTCAGACCCCTTTTTTTTTTCAGTTGAATGGGCAGCTCTGTCTCCCAGGCATTCCAGGTGCCAGTTGAAATGGCTGCCCATATTTGTGTGAGTTTTTTGTTTGGAGACCCACTGAGCTGGCTGAAACAGCTGTGCTGGCAACTTGTGGAACTTTTCAGCCCAGAAATCTGGTCTGTGGGCAGTAAAAAGGCATTTGGAAATGTGGTGATCACTCACCCTCTGAGTTATCTGGCTGGGAACTGCACTCCCGAACTGTTCCTATTTGGTCATCTTGGATCCATCCCCTTCTTGGTATTCTTTGAGCATAGAGTTCCTTGAACTTCTTCAATATATAGATTAATGTCTTTCATGAAATTTGGGAAATTTCAATTATTTCTGTTATCTCTTCACATAATTTTCCTTTCTTGTATTCTTTCTTCTTTGTCAAAGACTCCCAAAATGTGCTCACTGTTTTGCATAATGATGTTCCATGTTTCACACAGGCTTTTTTCACCTTTGCCATTCCTTTTTCTTTCCACTATTTCTACTGGATAATTTTAACTGTCTTATTTTCAAATTTTCTAATTATTTTCTTCTGTCTGCTCAAATCTGCTTTTAATTCATGTAAGTTTTAAGTTTTAGTCATTTTACTTCTCAGCTCCAATATATGTTTAGTTTTAAATATTTCTAGCTCTTCTTAAGTTTTTTAGATATTTCATTATTTTTTAGTTATTTCTATTAATTATTTTGCTCTTTAAGCACATTGAAAATAATTGTTACAAAGCATTTTTAATAATTCCCATATTTGGCTATCCTCAGGGATATTTTCTGTCTGTCAGTTTATTTGTTTCTGCGAACCAGGCTATACTTTCCTGCTTTTCGTATGCTTTGTAATTTCTTTTTTCTTTTTTTTTTTTTTATTTTGAGATGGAGTTTCGCTCTTGCTACCCAGGCTGGAGTGCAATGGCACGATCTCGGCTCACCACAACCTCCACCTCCTGGGTTCAGGCAATTCTCCTGCCTCAGCCTCCCGAGTAGCTGGGACTACAGGCATGCGCCACCATGCCCAGCTAATTTTTTTTATATATTTTTAGTAGAGACGGGGTTTCACCATGTTGACCAGGATGGTCTCGATCTCTTAACCTTGTGATCCACCCTCCTCGGCCTCCCAAAGTGCTGGGATTACAGGCTTGCGCCACTGCGCCTGGCCGCTTTGTGATTTTTGTTGTTGAAACTAAACAAAGATACTGTGTTGTCTTTGGAAATGCAATTCTACTCCTTCTGCTGAGTTTCCTGATTTTGTATTTTAGAAGATGTAGTCATGTGTGTATTGTTCTTTTCATGTGTGGTCACTGAGATTTTTGTTTCTTTATCTTACATTCGGCTAGTGTTTTGAAATACTTTCTTTCAATGCCAAGAGCTGAAGATTAAAAACAAAACAAACAACAGCAACTACAAAAAGTGAAGAACACCTCTTATAAGTCTTTGAAGATTGACTCTTAGCTCAGTCTCAGTCACTCCTCAACGCTCACCCGGGCTATCAGTCCTAGGGGAATGCTTAGGGTCTTCTCAGGTCTTTCTCAAACATGCAACTTGCCTTGCATATGCACATGGCTTTAAAAATTCTCTCGTTTTTATGGATGCCTTTTAAAACCTTAATGTCCCAAATAAATTATCTCCCAATCTTTTTCTCCTGCTATCTAGGCTGCCTATGTTTTTTCCTCAACCGTAAGCTGTCATAATATTTTGCCTATGCAGCTCTGATTTTTTTTTCTATTTGCCATACAATATTTCCAAACAATGCCTACTGATTTTTTGCCCCTAGTGGGCTCTGTGATAGAAACAACTGAAATAGGTGTTTTGCCTCAGCTCTTCAGATGACCTTCAAGGCTAGTTAGTATAGACATTCATAACACTTTGTAAATAAGATAAATAGGGCTTCATCTCTCCAGTACTAGGGACCAAGGTAGCTCAATGGCAATTTGGGTTGCTATCTTCAAGACTGTCACCAAGTTGGAAAAGTGGTGGAGGAAGGGCAAGGAAAAAATAAGCCAAAGTTTTGCTAGTACTTTAATATGCTTTTCTTCCTTGACATAGCATTTACTTGGTTGCTATCAACCTTCCTTTGCCAGATTTCTGACAAAGCGGCTTCTGACCTATTTTACCTGCTTAATGGTGTTTCTGTGGAGGAACAGAAACTTGAAGCTTCCTCTTCCACCATTTTGTTTTATTCTAATAAATTCATACACTAAAATTTTACCAGTTTGTGGTCGTGACGTGTGCATTATTCTCTAGTTAGACTAAAGTAGGTAGGCAGACAGATAAACCCACCTTTTTACCTAATAAAAGTTATTACACTTTTTTTTGATAGGCTGTACAGGTAGTATGCCTGGGAGGCCTCAGAAAGCTTGCAATCATGGGGGAAGGTTAAGAGGAAGGAGTCATGTCTTTTCACATGGTTGGAGAAGGAAAAAGAGAAGGAGGGAGTGCTACATACTTTAAAACAACCAGATCTCATGATAGCTCACTCACTACCACAAGAACAGAAAAAGAAAAATTCACACCTGTAAGCTAATCACCTCCCTCTAGGCCCCTCTTCCAACAGGGGATTAAAATTTGACATGAGATTTGGGGGGAGCGAATGCAAATCTGCTTTAAATAGCAGATTTAGTTGAACAAGGTGTATTGTTGCAGCTTTGTCTCTGGTCTCTTTGTGTACTAATTTGATACCTAGGCTAAAAGAGTGGCAGCTACATGGGGAAATCTTACTTTATGGTGGGGGCAAAGGTTACAAAAAGAAAAAACATATAATGCCCATAGATACCTAGGAATGGTTCTGCCATATTTTTAGTTGAGCCCACATGCTATGAGCCAAAGAAAGCCACATTGCTAAATCCAAATGTGATTTTGGTAGTAGAAATGGCAAATGATATGAATAAAATGAGAGATATATAATTGAGCCAGATAATCTAATTTACCAGAGTTAACAAGCTTTATGTCCTTTCATTTTCTTTCGTTTATAGTTTTAGCATATTTTACTGGACTCATTCTTCAACCTTTGCGTTGTCAATTAATATAGAGAAATATGTAATAAAAGACTACAAATAAAATATTTTAATTTTGTGTTTACATATTACTTAAAATAGTCTATTAATGTTCACATCCCACTTATTCAAGTTTACTTTAAAATGCAAGATATTTAGTATTCTTAAAATATATTTTATATTAGACTATTTATGTTGCTGACAATCCAAAATCTGTAAGAAAAAATAGATATATTTGTATACACAGGAGCTCTGGTGAAATTTGCAAATATACAAGGAGCACTTATCTTTTAAGAAATATTTGTCATATTAAAATTATGACTGCTGCCTGAACAGAAGCCTGGTTATTTCCCATTTGCTCTATTTTATTTTATTTCATTTTTTAGATAAATCATGATGTTTTCTAGTGGTATAATATTTGCATTAAGAAACTGTTATTTGATTTCTCAAAAGCTGTGTCTCTTTCAGTTTATTGATAACAATGATGTGTCTATTTCTCAAAACTGACAAAACAAATATCTTGTTAATAGGAAATATGTGCATAATTCTACACTGCAATGAAAACGGATTAGTTTACAAGATAAAATCATAGCAAGTTATTTTTGCTTTTATTCATTTCCCTTTTTCCATTTTGTATTGCTTTGTAGATAAACATCAAAATATAATTTCCTTTTCTCTCATGCCTCAACACGCTTTATTTTTGTCCTGCTGCTTATTTGACCATCAGATTTCTGAATACTCCCCAAAAGTTATAAAAGCAGTAAAAAGCTTGACAGATAGGGAAATTAGATAAAGGTATTAAAATCTTATTTAAAGTATCTTACCATAAAAACCAGCCTGTGGTTCATGTCTGAGCTAAATCATTACCACCTGTAGTGTTTTAAGCAGCATCTCCCAGTAAAAGACATTGGGTATTTGTCCAACATGGCTTCTGTTAACAATGTGTCACTTGCCCAAATCCTTAAGGGTTTTTCCACTTTCCCATTCTTGTCACTTGGTCCATGAATACTGGTGTCAGTGTTATAATACCCTAAGAAATATCAAAAATGTTTTCAACAGAAAATATATTTAATTGTAATCACATTGAAAATGCATAGTGTTCATTTAAACTTTAAGATGATAATACATAGAAAAAGCATACACAAGTCGTATCAGAAGGAAAAATAATTGTGTTTCAGAAGCAATGTTCTAATGAAATAAAGGAACCAAGGCAATATTAGCAAACAACAGTAGAAATAACAACAATAACAACAACAAAAACTGTGGGAAAAGATAAATAGTAGCTTAAGGTACTGCAACTATCCCTATAGAAATTATGATACATTCATGTGAGATTCTGCTTCCAGCAATGTTGAATATAAGCTGGATTTTTAACAATCTTTCAATTGGGAGCAATCGGAAATATTAGACAATTAAGAAAAAGGGAAATAGCAATAAGGATTTTCAGGGTCAAGATCCCAGAAAAAGGGAAGCAAAGAAAGGTGTATTTCTTGCCACTTCCCTCCTCAAGGTATTTTCATATTAGAAGGTATTAATCATAAAGCTGAGAAGCTGAAATGATCTTGCAGCAAGTTACCTGTGGGTAAGAGAAACATAAATTGGATTTTAGGATCATGTAATGTAGAAATACTGGGAAACTGCACAAACCTTCCACCAAGAACTCCACTGCCCACACCTTAAAAGTAATTGTGATTCCAAACTTGGCCAGCTCTCATGGTCCCAGCTCAACATTAGTTCAATCTCTGATTAAAATAAGACCATCTATCCTAACTCAGCTGGCTCACCAAATCAAAATAAAACCTCTTTGGGGATGACACTATCACACAGAGACTCAATTTTTCTCTAAAAGTTTAATCTACAAGCTCTGATATTTAAAATATAATGGAAATGAAGAGAAGTAATTTTTTACTGAAAATCATAAGGAAAAACTATACAATAAAAAGAGAAAAAATGAAGTTATCTTAAGATGTGAAATGAATCATATGATATAACAGACATTTAAATTGAACAAGATGAGTAAGATAATATACATATACTAAATGTCCCCATTAAAAACACATATTATAATAAGGGTTTACAAAATATGACAATCATATACTTCCTATGAAAGACAAATTATCAGTATAAAGAAATGATGAAGGTAAAATGGATAGAAAAATACACACTTTGAGAGGCCAAGGCAGGTGGATTGCACCACTGCATTCCAGCCTGGGTGACAGAGTGAGACTCCGTCTCAAAAAAAAAAAAAGAAAAAATACACAATGCAAATTCTAATCAGTGAATCTTAAACTTTTTACACTCAAGAGCTCTCAAATAATTCTTTTATGTCAGATTTAACTATAAATATTTACAATATTAAAAATAAAGTAGAAAAATAAAATATGCATTAGGTATAAATATTGTTTTACACTTTTATAAATATACAATGCTTATCTATCTATGTATATATTATATAAATACACAACATATAAGATATCTCTACATATCTAGAAAGAGAAAAAAAACCTATATGAAATTATGTAGGTTCATGTTTCACTTGATCAGGCTTAAAAAGAGGAAATTTTTTATGCTTTAATAAATTTACTTTGCTAAATGAAATATTTGGTATTTTCGTGGGAATAAGCAAAGACAGAGGTCCAGTAAACCTAAGCTACAGATTTTCATTATATGCCTGTCTTTCTTGCTTTACTTATTACTCCTCAACTGGTTCGAGGGAAAATTTGTTCTTTTTTCCATTAGGAACTACCCTCTATCTTACCCCTCTTCATGTTAATAGTATTCTCATATAAAATATTATCAATTGGCATTAAGTTGGGATCATATATCTTGTCAAATTCCAGTAAGTGTTTATGTCTTACAAGCCTTCAGAATTATTAGATTTTCTCTTTGATTTGTCCATTTTTCTTTTAAAAATACAAATTCTGTAATACAGAGTTGGAAAGTGTTGTCATAAGACTCTACTAAGTGTCCCTTATACTTAATTTCAAGGTGGGTTTAACCTTCACATATGGTGGATTGCAGTTTCTTTAGTGTTTTTCTCTAGCTGATCTTCTTGGGTGATACATTTTTATTAATGATTTCAAAGACGTGATCCTTGATATATTATGTGATAACTGATATGCTTTACTACTATAATTCCTAGCTTCAAAATCTGGGAACCTACTTGACAAGGTATAAGGTAAATACCCTATTGCCAAGTTTGGGCAAGTCTTTGCCTCTGTTTACTTATTCATGAAGTGAAGATGATGAAGATAGTGACCTTATAATGCTGACATGATAAACAGATGACTTAATGAAAATAAAGCATGTAGAATAGTACCTAGCACATAGCAAATTACAAATAAGCATTACCTATTATTTCAGTAATGTTTCTCAGGTGTTTGGCTCATACCATTGTTACTTCTACCAATGATAAAGATCGTTCTTCACTGATATACTGGTTTGCTCACTTTAACAATGATAATTCACAGGAGTGTTCTTAAAATATAAGTGGTGCACCTGAACAGAAAATGGGGTTAGTCCAACTTATGAATGTAAGGCACATTTAAGTTCTGATCTTAAAATTATTATCTTTTTTGTTGTTGTTATACAGACAGATCGGAGAGTAGGACTCATTATTTCAGACTGGTTTAAAAACACCAGGATTCATTTTAATGAAAATGGAAAATAATTGGTAGTGGTTGCCTATAACCCTGTGTCAAGAAGTGTTTGGAGACTCATGTTGATTCAGTCAGAATTATTATTATGATTCTTTAGTGAAATCAGCAATGGACATGAGTCTGGATATTGGCACTTGGGAATTTTTTAAAGTCTGTTTTAGCAGTTCAGCATCATGTGTTGCTTTGATCTTGAAAGAAACGTCTATGATTATTTTGCTCTTTATAATTATAACTTTAGAAACAGAGCCAAAATCAAAACAGGATCAACTGATCAACTTACATTAACTTTTCTCCTTATTTCTTCCACAGCAAATTGACAGTGAAAAAAGTATTTACTAATTTTCCTGTTACGTAAAGGAGGATAAATTAAGGTATATCATTTTCTTCATTATTACTCTAGTACGTTTAAAAATTAAGAAGATTTATAATATAATAAAAAAGAAAAGGAGTAAAATGCTTTCAATAAAGATATGTTGTATGTGTGTGTGTGTGTGTGTGTGTGTACGTACATATGATTAGAGGAAAATGGAGAGAGGTTTAAATATTTTTATTTTATGCAAAACACTTACATTTTATGTGCAGGCATACCTTTGATATATTGTGGGTTTGGTTCCAGACCATAGCAATAAAGTGAATATCACAATAAGCTGAATCACACAAATGTTTTGGTTTTCCAGTAGATATAAAAGTTGCTTACTCTCTACTGTAGTCCATTAAGTATGAAAAAGCATTATGCCTGTAAAACAATGTATGTATATTCAAAGTAAATTTACTGCTAAAAATGCTAACGATCATCTGAGCCTTCAGTGAGTTGTAATCTTTCTGCTGGTGAAGGGTCTTGCCTAGCTGCTGATGGCTATTGACAGATTCCTTGTTGTTCAAGTTTGGGGTGGCTCTGCCAGCTTCTTAAAATAAGACAATAAAGCTTGATGCATTGATTGACTTTTCTTTTTACAAAAGATTTCTCTGTAACATTCAATGCTGTTTGATAGTATTTTACTCAAAATTGAAGGTTTAAAATTGGAGGAAAAACTTGCAAACCCTGCTGCTGCCCTATCAATTTATGTAATATTTAAATTTTTGTTATTATGTAAACAATGTTCATATCTTCAGGAATAGATTCCATCTCAGAAACTACATTATTTGCCCATCCATAAGAAGCAAACCCTTATTAGTTAAAGTTTTATTATGAGATTTCAGCAATTCAGTCACATCTTCTGTTTTCACTTTTAATTCTATTTATCTTGCTATTTCTGCCACATTTATAGTTACTTTCTCTGCTGGAATCATGAGCTCCTGAAAGTCATCCATTACAGCTCAATCTATTTTCTTCCAAACTACCGTTAATGTTGATATTTTGACCTCCTTCTATGAATCAGCAAGAGAAACTATCAACAAACAGACAATCTACAGAATGGAAGTACATAGTATGCAAAAATATTTGCATAGTATGCAAAAAGTACTAGTATGCAAAAAAACTATGCATCAGACAAAGGCCTACTATTCAGCATCTATAAGAAATTTAAACAAATGTACTAGGAAAAAACTAAAAACTTCATGAAAAAGTGGGCAGAGGACCTGAACAAACACTTTTCAAAAGAAGACATGCATGCTTCCAAGAAGCATATGAAAAAAAGCTCAGCATCACCGATTATTAGAGAATTGCAGATGAAAACTGCAATGAGGTACCATCTCAAACCAGCCGCAATGGCTATCATTAAAAAGTAAAAAAAAAAAAAACAGATGCTGGTGAAATTGTGTAGAAAAGGGAACACCTATAAGCTGATTTATTGTTCAACTAGTGCAAATTAGTTCAACTACTGTGGAAAGCAGTATGGCAATTCCTCAAAGAGCTAAAAGCAGAACTACCATTTGACCCAGCAATCCCATTACTGGGTATATACCCAGATGAATAAAAATCATTCTATCATAAAGACACATGCATGCAAATATTCACTGCAGCATAATTCACAACAGCAAAGAGATGGAATTGACATAAGCACCCATCAGTGACAGATTGGATAAATAAAATGTGATACATTTACACCATAAAATACTATGCAGCCATAAAAAAGAATGAGATCATGTCTTTTTTTGTGTGGGAATATGGATGGAGCTGGAGACTATTACCCTTAGCAAACTAATGCAGAAACAAAAAACCAAACACCGTATACTCTCACTTATAAGTGGGGGCTAAATGAAGAGAACTCATGAATACAAAGAAGGAAACAGTAGACACTGGGGTCTACTTGAGGGTAGAAGATGAGAGAAGGGAGAGGAGCAGAAAAGATAACCATTGGGTAGTGGACTTAATAGCTGGGTGAAGAAATAATCCATACAGAAAACACCTGTGACATGAATTCACCTATGTAACAAGCCTTAACATCTACCCTTCAACCTAAAATAAAAGTTTCAAAAAAATATATATATTCTATACATAGTTGTGTGGTCATCCAGGCTTTCTTATTTGATGTATAGAGTGTAAGCAGAGTAGATTTAGCATAATGATTAAGGCTCTGGGATTTTTGAACTGTTAGTGAGTATTGGCTGTAACTTAAAGTCGCCAGCAGCATTACTAAGAAGAGTCAGCTTGTCATTTGAAGCTATGAAGCCAGGGTCTTTTGCTTTCTTATCATTTGTGTATTGACTTAAGTAGAACTTTAAATTTCCATCAAGAACATTTTCTGTTTTTTTTTAACTTCTTTTTTATTGAAATATAACAGTTTACTAAAAAAAGTATACAGATTTTATGCGTACAACTCAATTATCTGTGACAAAGCAAACACACTCCAGTAACCTGCATCCAGATCAAGTTATGAAGCATTCCCAATACCCTAGAAGTCACCTCTCATGCCCTCCTCTAATCACTGTACCTTCTCTCCACTCCCCAAATCAGTTTAAGACATAGATTAGTTCTGTTTTTAAACAAGCAGTTGGAATAATACAATGTGTATGTTTTGTGTCCGACTCCCTTAATATTATGTTTGTAAGATTTATCCATGTTAATATGTGGAGCTATATTAGTTCATTTTCATTGTTGTATAATGCATTATATGACAAAATGGCATATTTATTCTTGCTGCCAACAAACATGTGGACTGTTTCCACCTAGGGAATGTTTTAAATAGTTTTGCTATAATTGTTGCTATCTTCTGGTGCACATACGTACACATTTCCATTAGGCATGTATATATATACTAGGAATAGGATTTCTGGGTCATAGCATGTACATTTTCAACTTCCACAAGGAGTACCAACCAGCTTTCAAAATGTATGTCACAATTTATGCCTGTATCAGAAATGTCTGAGAATTCCAGTTGCTTCTCATACTCACCAAGACTTAATTTTATCAGATTGTCTTTTTAACTTTAGCCATTCTGGAGTATATACTACTATTTCAATATAGTTTTAATATGCATTTCCTTAATCAATAATGAAATTTTATATTTTTGTCCTTTATTGACTATTTGAATATTCACTCTTATAAAATGCCTGCTCAAGTTTTTCACCACTTATTATTTTGTGTTGATTTTACTTTTTAATTATTTTTAAATCATTTCTTTTCAAAATCCACCATGACACATGTATACCTATGCAACACACCTGCATGTTCTGCACATGTGCCCCAGAACATAAAGTTTATAAAAAAAAGAGAAAACATTTTCTTTGCATTCGCTATTTAGCTAAATGCTGAAATAGGCTGAGCTTTTACCCTATTTTGACTTGCGATATGTCTCCCTCACTAAGGTTAATCATTTCCAGCTATTGATTTAAAGTATGGTATGTGTAACTCCTTTCATTTGAATGCTTAGAGGACATTGCTGGATTATTAATTGTTAACTTTTTTTCCTAGGATAATTCTGAATTAAAACCATCACATTTACTTTCTTATAAATTTCCTGACTATAGCTATTCACAAAAGCTTTATAAATGAACTATTCACTTTTTTTTTTTTTGGTAATACGACATTTTATCCCCATGGAAAATGGAGACAAACTTTTAACAAAAAAGTTTCAAAACATTTAAACTTTTGCATGAGGTAATACCAGTCACACAGTCTGCATTATTCTCCACCAACATCTGAGGGAATCAGACCTTCAGTATTAGTTTAACAAGTTAGTGAAGTTTCTAAATACATACTCCAATTACAGTCAGTTTATAAAACAGGAGATAATTTTTAGTATAGCCAAATCAAATCCATATTATTAATTATATAAATTTTCCTCTGATTATAAATATTACAGATTTCATGATGTAATTGGCTTCATTTCAATAACGTTGTGTCTCAGAGAATACAGAGGCCTGAGGAGAGGGAGAGAAATGGGGGAATGGCTGGTCTGTGGAGCAGTCAGGAAACACACAGCATTTATTAGTTAAGTTTGCTATTTGACTTGGGTGTGGTTAGTGGCATCAAACACAGCAGCATCAAAGATCACTGATCACAAATAACCATAACAGATACAATTTTAATAATACATTTAAAATATTGCTAGAATTACCAAAATGTGATACAGAGAAAAGAAATGAGCTCATGATTCTGGAAGAATTGCACTAATATAATTGCTTGATGCAGGGTTTCCACAAACTTTCAGTTTCTAACAAACACAAAATCTCAGAAGCAGCACAGTAAAGCAAAGTGCAATAAAAGGAAGTATGTCACTATATACATCTCCATTAATAGAGAAACAAACTCTTATGCTGAAGTTCAGAATGACTCAGAAGCACATCTGTACACCTAAATAAATAAATGTGTGGACTCTATATCATGTAGGTGCATATGCATATGTGTGCATAGGTTTATATATTTAAATGTGTCCATAAATATGTAATAGTTATTATAATATGTATTTATTGGTTTTATAGGTTTTTTAAATTTTATTTTAGATTCAAGGATTACATGTTCAGGTTTGTTACCTGGGTTTATTGCGTGATGCTGAGGTTTTGGATATGAATGATTCCATCATCCAGGTATTGAGAAAAATCCTCCCTTCTCTCCTTTTCCCCTCTAGTACAGCCTACTTTTTATTGTTGCCATTTTTATTTCTATGATTACCCAATGTTTAGGTTATAATTATAAGTAAGAACATGTGTTATTTACTTTTCTATTCCTGTGTTAATTTGCTTAAGATAATGGTCCCTAACTGCATCCATGTTACTGCAAGGGACATGATTTTGTTCTTTTCTATGAATGCATTATATTCCATGGTGTATATGTGCAACATTTTCTTTATCCATTCCACCATGGATGGGCACCTAGACTTGTTCCATGTCTTCGCTATTGTGAATAGTGCTGTGATGGACAGGTGAGTGCATGTATGTTTTTGGTAGAAGAATTTATTTTCTTTTGGATGCAAACTAGTAATGGGGTTGATGAGTTGAATGGTAGTTTTGGTTTAAGTTCTCTGGGAAATCCTCAAACTGCTTTCCAAGGTGGTTGAACTAATTTACATTCCTGACAGCTGTGCATAAGAGTTTTCTTTCATTGAAACCAACATTTGGTTCTGTTTATTCTTTGTATGAATTTTTGGATCTCAATTTATTCAGTTCTGGCCTAATTTTAGTTATTTCATTTCTTCTGCTAGCTTTGGATTTGTTTTGTTTTTGTTTTTCCAGTTTCTCTAGATGTGATATTGGATCATTAATTTGAGATTTCCTTAACTTACTGAAGTAGGCGTTTAGTACTATAAAGTTTCCTCTTAACTCTGGTTTTGCTGCATCCCAGAGATTTTGGTATGTTGAATCTTTGTTTTCATTTATTTCAAGAACTTTTTAAAATTTCTCCCTAAAGTTCATAGTTTACCCAAAAGTCATTTAGCAGCAAGTTGTATAAATGTGTACATATAAATATAACAATTTTAATATTTATTTATTGGTTCTACTGTTCTTTCATCTTTAGAATAGAAATAATAATCTTACCAGTGTTTCAGTAAAAATTAGAATTAATTCATGTATTACTTATGTTATTTTATCCATGTTTTTACAAAATGATTTTCCTTGACTTCTAAACATAACCAGACTAATTCAAATGGAATTGAATGCAAATAAATATGCAAACAAGTTCAAAAAATATAGAGGAAAGGTGAATTCGAGAGCAAGTTTAATATCAAACATATGTATATGTCTCCATATGCACAAATTATAACACATATATACATATGTACACATACACAGGCCTACATATTACATATATGCATATCCTATAGCAAACCTTGTCTCTAAATTTCCTCTCAAAGGTGGTACATGTTGCCTAAATTATCCAATGTACATTTCATTTTCCCACTCTTCGTAGTATCTGTGTATACAGAAATATCCCCTTGCTAATCTAAGCAAAATTTCTTAAAGGGATTCATTTTGTATATTATGTCACTATCTGTCAGATTATCTATGTTAATGGTGTTTTTTAACCAGTAATTGATAATTTAAAGCAATCCTATATGTTAGATTTGGGCATGTAATAGTGTATACAAGAAATTATAAATATATTTGTGGAAACAAATTTGGCTAACCATTGAATCAGGAATATCAAACTTTAGGCAAACTGGATATATCAACATGTTCAGACATCTAATTGATAATGTTTTCTATTGGTAAATGAATAAGAAAGAGTTGGATGATAACAATGCAGTTGGCCCATAGAAAACACACGTGAACTGCACTGGCACACTGACACATGGATATTCTTTTACCTCTGCCACTTCTGAGACAGCAAGACCAAGCCCTTTTTTGGCTCCTCCTCCTCAGTCTATTCAACATGAAGACAAAGCGTATGAAGACCTTTACGATGATCCACTTTCACTTAATAAATGGTAAATATATTTTCTCTTCCTTATAATTTTCTTAATACCATTTCATATTCTCTAGCTTGCTTCAATAATATATAATGTGCATAACATACAAAACATGTGTTAACTAACTTTTATGTTATCAGTAAGGCTTCCAGTCAACAATAGGCTACTAGTAGTTCAGTTTTGGGGTAATCAACAGTTATACCTGGGCTTTTGACTGCATGAGGGTTGCTGCTCCTAAGCCCTACATTGTGCAAGGGTCAACTGTATAAACTTTATCCTTTCTGCTCAAGTAAGCATTAATTACATACTGCTGTGAAGATACCTTGCAGGTGTAATTAAGTTCTCAAATCAGCTGAACTTCAAAAGATCAGGTGGGCCTGGCCTGGCCTAATTACATAAGCCTATTGAAAGCAAACATTTTTTTCCAGCTGATTATACAAGGGAATGTTATGGGTCTGTATTAACACAAGCCTGGAAGAAAATAAACATCTGCATTGTGAAATACCTTCATAACAAAGCATTGGTCATCTCAAGTCTTCACTGAATCAATGTAATCAGTCTCTTACCATAGCTGCCTGACAGAATAAAGGCTGGACATTTTGGGGTGTAAACAGCCTTTACTTCAATTTGGGTAGTATTTTAAAACAGAACATCTAGTAAACAATTAAAAATTAGAAGACCTACAGGAAAATGTAATCTTTAATAAATTCATTAGATTTGAAACCAACTTAGCTAGACATTGGAAAATAATACAGGGGTTTTAAAACAATTATAATTAATATTTTAACAGGCCTAAAGGGAAAGATAAAAGGATTGAGAATTTTAGCACAAAAGAGTATCTCTAAAAACCAACCAACCAAAAATGCCATCTGGAATAAAGATTTCAAAGCATGGACTCAATACCAGTCTAGACATTTCAGAAGGAAGATACATAGAAAAGTCTATAGAAACACTTAAACTGATGTACAGAGGAGAAGTAAAGGACTGGAAATGAATAAGTATATGAGAGACATGTTGAATGATATCAAAAAAGAATGAGATCTTGTTATTTGCAACAGCATGGTTGAAAGTGGACATCGTTACATAAAGCAAAAAAAGTCAGGCATGGAAAGGCAAGCTTTACAAGTTCTCATTTATTTGTAAGAGCTAAAGATGAAAACAAACAAACTCATCGAGAGAGAGTACAATCATTGTTACCAAAGGCTGGGAAGAGTAGCCAGGGTGGAGAGAAGTGAGCATGGCTAATGAGTACAAAACTATAATTTGAATGAAGAAGATCTAGTATTTGATAGCACAACAAGGTGACTACAGTCAATAATAATTTAGTGTACATGTTAACATAACTAAGGGAGTATAATTGTATTATTCATAACACAAAGCAAGGATAAATGGTTGAGGTGATGGATACCCCACTTACCCTGATGTGGTTATTATATATTGTATGCCTATATCAAAATATCTCCTGTATCCTACAAATATATACATCTACTATTCATCAAAAAAATAAAAATTACAAAATTAAGAATTTAGGGAAGGGGGCATAGATAAAACAAAACAAAACACTTACTTTAGGGCAGGGACCACTGTCCAGTAACAGTAAATGTACATAGCAAGGAAAGAATGATGGACCCAGGAGTAGGAAAAAAAAAACTAACCAGGTTTCTCAGTGTTTTTAAATGTGCTTAGGCCACTGAGATGCAGAAATGTATGCAATATGTAAGTAGCTAATGCTAATTCAATATACTATAGAAGCATTTTTCTCTTGTTATAACATGAGAATTTGATCTTTGGACATTTTTCTAGTCAAGTGCTCTGATCTGAAAGGACCAAACAGTTACAGCATAGACTAAGACCCTAGGTTAATTCCCAAAGTCCCAGAAAGATTAAAGTGCTGGGTCCTTGTATATTTATATTTCCAGAAATACAAAGTCCAGACTTTGAAGGCATCTCTAAATCAAAAAAGTCAGAAGCCCCAGCATTTATTAGCTGACCCTTAGAGAGTTGTGCTTACATTGCAAAGTGTTAGATCAGGACCCAGGATTATTCCAATTCATATCCAAGGAGCAAATGCTCTCTCTTTTTATGTATTTGTATGTATGCATGCATCAGTATATGTGTAAATGAATATGTGTCCATTATTTATTCATATTTTTATAAAGATAACTTTTTTTCAGTAAGAACTAAGGACAACTTTCTCTCTCCTGCATATAAAGGTTATACCTCTCCCCTTGCCTGTGAAGTGACTGGTTACTCTGGCATATTTTATTTTCCATCTGACTTTCATTGATTTGTCCCATTGGTAAGGTCTATGGCAAAGGGGAGTCAATGTACTTTCCTGTAAGGTAATGCTGTAAACTGAATATTTGTGTTATCCCCAAAAGAATACATTGAAGTCTTAATTAACAATGAGATGGTAATAGGAGGTGGGAACTTTGATAGGTGCGTAAGTCAAGAGGGTGGAGCCATTATGAGTGACATCAGTGCCCTTAGAAAGAGGCTCTGGAGTGCTCTCTTAACCTTGCTACCATATGAGGGCAAAGCCAGAGGAAGGCTGTCTATGAACTAGGAAGCTGGCTTTCATCAGACACAAAATCTGATAGTGTTGTGATTTAGAACTTCCCAGCCTCCAGAGCTATGAAATATACATTTCTCCTATTTATAAGCCACCCAATCTGTGGTAATTTGTTACAGCAGTTCCAACAGACTGAGATAGATAATTAATAAAATATTTGTCTTTTATCCAGAACATTCAACTATTAATTCAAGATAAAGTTAATAATGACATATGTTGAAAACTCAATACTGGGCACCAGCTGGTTGATGCCAGTGCCGCTGAAAGAATACAATGAAATTAGTGTTTCTAATATTGGCAAAACTGCAAACTGCACCCAGCTGTTTCTACAGGAAGAAATTGTCACTGCCAGGTGAAGAAGTGTGTTAAGGTGATACTCACAAGTAGAGAAACAAACAAAAAGCCCACAAGAATGCCCCAGGAATTAAGAAGTCCCTTCCTCCTCCTACAAGCTTACAGTCTCCTTCTAGGGCCATCTACTTTCAAACCTTAACCTATTTATGCCAGGTGTCCCATTATTGGAACACTAAGCTTGTTGAAGTCATGTATATCCTACTGCTCAAGATCATCACCAAGGTCTAATTTTTCACAAAAAAAATATTTGCAACCTCCAGCACAAATGGGCTAACAGGGAACCATCTGGAACAGGAGAAATGTGGCTTTCACAGTCCCAGTCCCAACATTAAGAGCATTGTAGAGAAGGGCAAGTTTAGAGATGAGAGAAAATAAATTACTAATATTTATTTTAATTTTGTTAGTTACATACAATTACTAATATTTATTTTAATTTTTGACTAACATTTATTTTAATTTTAATTTAATTATAAATTACTAACACTATGCTAACAGGCATAGAACTCTGTTTCTGAAAAAGGAGAGAATGATCAATTTATATCATCTGATGCTGTTGATTTTGTTGTTGTTGTTGTGATATCATTTCAAGCTGAGGGGAGGAGGAAACATTTCAAGTTATTTTTTAAATATACTTAAATTATTAACATTCAGAAAGGAAAACAGATTTGTTGTCTTAAAAATTTATGTTAGTAAAAGTGTTCAGATTGGTAAAGATAAAAGCATGAGTCTATTAAACTATGTAAGAGAGGATCAAAAAAGTACAATAAATTAATAATAATCACTGGAAAGACATGAATTGAGTATTTCTTGATTTCACAAGATGACTAAAGTTTTATGAAAATAGCTTATATTGGCCAGGCGTGGTGGCTCAATCCTGTAATCCCAGCACTTTGGGAGGCCAAGGCGCGTGGATCACGAGGTCAAGCGATCGAGACCATCCTGGTCAACTTGGTGAAACCCCGTCTATACTAAAAATACAAAAAATTAGCTGGGCCTGGTGGCACGTGCCTGTAATCCCAGCTACTCAGGAGGCTGAGGCAGGAGAATTGCCTGAACTCAGGAGCCGGAGGTTGCGGTGAGTGCCATTGCACTCCAGCCTGGGTAACGAGCAAAACTCCGCCTCAAAAAAAAAAAAAAAAAAAGAAAGAAAGAAAAGAAAAAAGAAAATAGCTTATACCTCTAAAAAATGTTGTTAAGCCAGAAGGAAAAGATGAAGGTGCTACACAGTGCTTTCTGATGTTTGTCAGGATTTGTGAAGGATTACTAATATAGATGTACACATTCATAGATGTAAGAAAATGTCACCTTAACTCCCTCTAGCAGAGAAATGATTTTGTTTAGTAAATACATTTGTAACTGTCTTGTGGGGAAAGGTAAGACCCTTGGGGCAGTCATTAGGTTTCAAGTCCATAAAAGAACTAGCTAATTTTTTTTACAAGATAAATAAGGAAGAGTTTGTAGAATAGGAGACGGATGATGGAAGGAAAAGGAAGATATGCAACAAGACGACGGGAAGCTAGTATTGAACATGGGGGGAAAGAGGTAATACAAAGTATCCCAAGAAACAAGATTTGAAAAGAACAATTAAGAGCATTTATGTCCACATTTCAATCTGAATGTGTTTGAGTTTGTTTTGTCAGCACGTAGCAGAAGATGGATGAAGTTTTGCCCAAATTTTGATTCAGATGTAGAGACTGCAAACCCCTCCCATAGAAATAGTTTCTTACTCATGCAAGGGATTACAGGGGAAAGCACAGCCTGCACAAGAAGATCCAGACTGTCTTAAAGGAAGCAGAGGGAGTGAGCTGTTTTCTCCAGGGACTGGAGAAAAGTTCCCATGCTGGTTGGAGAAGTACAAGGTTCAAATTTCCCAAGGGTGCCAATGTATGACTTGTTATTATAAATCTGTCCATATAGAGAGCCAAAGGGGAAAGAAAGATGAAGTTTAAAACAATGGCAGTAGCCAAACATCAAAAAGGGAGTTCAACTCTTTATTACACAGTTGCTGTGATAAAATTTCCTTCTCTAAATTCCAAACCTTTCATTGATTCTACTAGATTGATGTATTATATAGATGTGGTTTATGTTTTTTTTTTTTACTTTTTTTTTTTTTTAAAAAAAAAAGGAGAGAAGGAGAGGAAGAAAGAGGAAGAAAAAGAGGGAGAGAGAACAGGAATATTGCTTAATTCTAAGAATAGTTATTAATAATGGCTGATCAATATTTTGTGTATTGAAAGAGGAGAATGTGTATTTTGTGTATTGAAAGTGGAGAATGTATATTTTGTGTATTGAAAGTGGAGAGCGCTATACATATTTATTAAGTTTACTTGTTCTGGATCTGAATTCAAGTCCTGGATATCCTTATTAATTTTCTGTCTCATTGAGTCTAAATCTCTTTATGGGTCTTATGTATCTGGGTGTTAGGATCGTTAGCTCTTTTTGTTGCATTGATCTTTTTACCACTGTATCTTTGTTGCTTTGAAATCTATTTTATAAAATGCGAGAATTGCAACTCCTGCCTTTTGTTTATTTCTTTATTTTTGCTCTCCATTTGGTTGGTAAATCTTTCTCCAACCCTTTGTTTTGAGTCTTTGTGTATCTTTGGATATAAAATGGGTCTGGATGTATTATACCGTTAGGTTTTGGCTGTAT
>CM052649.1:74624755-74668073 GCA_028533165.1 Leontopithecus rosalia
TATTCAAACTTGTGCATATTTCACTAAGTTCTCGTGTTGTATTTTTCAACTCCGTTAGTTCATTTATATTCCTCTCTATATTGTCCATTCTTTTTAGCATTTCGTCAAACCTTTTTTCAAAGTTCTTAGTTTCTTTACATTGGGTTAGAACAAGTTCTTTTAACTCCCAGAAGTTTCTTATCATCCACCTTCTGAAGCCTACTTCAGATAATGGAACACAGTCCTTTTCCATCAGGGCTTGTTCCGTTGCTGATAAGGAGCCGCAATCCCCTGTAGGGGGAGAGGGGTTCTGATTTTGGGTATTCTCAGCCTTTTTAGGCTGGTTTCTTCCCTTTATTATGAATTTATCCATCTGTCGTCTTTAGAGTTACCACCTTTCTAATTAGGTTTCTGAGTGGACGCCCAGTTTATTGATTCCCAGTGCTGGAATCCGAGCAAGGTTTATGTTTATTGTTGATTTTGTTTGTTTGTTTTGGTGAAATTCAAGGAAGATGTCATTATTGCATAGAACAACTATTGATGTCAGAGATGACCCGAGAACATTAACTCTACAGTACCAGGAATATCTTTGACAAAGTTTTACTCACAACGTTTTGCAGATCTGTGGCAATATTTAATTGAATATAATATCTTTATTAGTGAAAGAGATGGACATCCCACTGAGGTACCACTGTAAACATATAAGTGGAAAACCTCTAGGCATGGAAAGCAGAGACCTAACCTCAGTAACACTGATAGGGATCCAGAACCTCTTACTCAGTTCTGAAGTCTAAGCCAATCCATAACCAATCATCATTGATAGGAAACCCAGTTCTCTTGAGGAAGAACCATGCTCTCTGCCCACAACAGAATAATGTGAGTCTTTCCTCTGTTATTCTAAAAGGTGACCTGCAGACCTCTTCCAGAGTGACAGTATATTTAGGAAAGAAAAATTACATTGGATTATCAAAAATTGTCACTGAACTGAAACATTAACACCTGGGGACTCATAACTCTACAGTGATCTAGGAGTCAAAGTCAGGGTTTATGAAGGAAAGATTTTTGATATAAGCTTCTGACCAAATAGATCTTACAGTAAATGACATGAGACTGCAGATCCATCTGGTACATGTTTCTCTATCCTAGAGTTCATTGCAAAATTAGAAGTAACTGGTAAAAATGAGCATACTGTTTTCTGACCCTTAGCGTGAGAGCTAATTTGTTAAGAAGTGCCAAGTAGAGCCCTTCTAACTGTCCCTGAAAAAATGAAAAATGACCTTATTGCCAATTAGATAGTGAACACAATGGCACATCCACTTCTGTATGTGATATATGTATTGAAACAAAGCGACACAACTCCTGGTATTTGGTATATATCTATTGGCCTACCAATTTTTTTTCTGAAATTTTTATCAACAAAAATAATCAGGTATAACTTGTCTTTACTTGGTAGAGATAACATTACTCCTTTTTTCTTCCTCATTAGAACTATGCCTAGTCTCCTGATTAATGTGATCATGTAGTCTGGAGTGATTGCCGTCATCTTGTTATCCCACAAAATACAGAATACATTAGACTGATGGATTGGATAGTATGCAATTTTGGAACAGATTTAATCAGTCTATTAAAAACTGTTACCTCTGCATCTGACCAGGAGCTTAAGTTGCTGTACCTCTACAGGGAAGATGGTGCGAAAAAATCTGGACTTGAAGCCAGAGATGATGACAATATAAGCATTTATAAGGACAAACTGGGACCTATGATGATAACTCCTGTCTGCTCATTGCTACTAACCTTGACAGCAAAGGTAACCTGCAACAGACACTAACACTTCTTGTTAGGGCTCAGTGAAACTAAAGAAAAACATCTGATAGAAGCTGAAGAAGCTGTGGGCTTGTCTGTTGCCCCATACCAACAACATGAACCAGCTGATTAGTGACAATGTACATGAACTACAGTGGTGCCTAGCATACTATCCTATTCCCACATTCAGAGAATTTTGCTGCTGCTTAAATTCTATATACAAATCTCATGAAAATTTCTAGCAGGGACAATTATAAGTAAAAACCCTTCAAGAAAAGAACTGTTGGAAAACATAGTTTCAGCATGGCTATGTTGACACTCCGAAAACCATCACAAACTAATCTTGCAGACAAAGTGGTACTGAAAATGCCTGTTGCCAAGAGGAATTATCTATAAGATGTCCAACAAAACCCAGTAACATAATCACAGTGCAGACTTCTAATGTTTTTTAGTAAAGCCATGACCTCCTTTGCTGATAACTACTGTCCATTTGAAAATGGTCTGTGGCATGCTAATGAACCATGCTAGTTGCTGAATTCCTGGCTGTGGGGAACCATGTGACCAGAACTATGCATCATAAATGGATTCAGTGAATCAAAATCACACTTACACAGCAACAGCCCAGTTTAAATGTAAATTATATATCTGATCTGGTATTTGAGTAGATCCAGACACAAAAGTAAATATAAACTACAGTTGACTCAGATATTTATTGTGTCTGCTCCTATTTCTTTGTTGCCCACTTTGAAACCAACAGATTTCATGAAGAATTCTTTGTGAACAGTTGATATAGGAAGGAAAATATAAACGTGGTTTATCATTAGGTCTGCATGATATACTGGTACCAGTTTAAAGTGGATGACTACTGCATTGCAGCCCAGTTCAGGAATAACTATGAAAGACAGCTACAAAGGACAGAACAGCTACAAAGACAGAATTTTGGTTCTTACATGTGGCTTCCTGCTTCATGTGGGAGAAGAGATAGTCTGAGGAGTCAGCTGTAGGAAAAGTATCTATGTGTATTTTCAGAATGGTAAAAAAATATAACATATTTGTGTGCCATGTAAATGCCTGTAGAAGGACAATTCAAAAAGCGCAGATGTTCAATAATGAGGTGAAAAATATCACTTGTCCTGTGAAACTTGATAAATCTAATTATCTAGCCATCTTGTGGTTTGCTTGATGAGTTTATTTACAAGCTCTCCATAGTAACAGGGAAACTGTACATTGTCTCAATAACATGCATTTCTCTTAATTAAAGCTGATATGACTAATTATTATGACTGCTGGCAATAGATGCCAATGTCCAGCCAGCCTCTGGTGACAAGTTGATTATATTAGGAAAACTTTTTATCAAAGACTACTGTTTTTTCTTTTCTTTCTTTCTTTTTTTTTTAAATTTAAGAGCAGAGGTTTAATAATAGGTGAAAGAAAGAAGAGAAACTATCTCTCTCCTGTGGAGAGAGAGGGGCTGCTGAGTGGGTTTTCCCAACTATTGTTTTTTCTGTATGAATAGATTCATGTTCCACATGAATATTTCCCTTTTCTGTTAAAAAAAAATCAGCTATCCTGTCATTCAAAGACTTTATAAATTCCTTTTCCTTTTTCTGTCTCCCTACAAAACTTCAACTCTGACCTACATTTTATGGTAAAGAAAATTGTCTTAGCCTCTTGTGCTGCTACAATAGAATACTACAAATTGGGAAAATTATAGAGAATAGACATTTATTTGGAAGTTCAGAAAGCTGGGAAGTGTAAGATCAAGGCACTGGCAGTTTCAGTGTCTGGTAAAGTCCTAGTTCCTGCTTCCCTAATGGCACTTTAAATGGTACATCCTCTGAAGAAGATGAATGCTAAGTCCTCACATAGTGTAAAAGTTGGAAAAGGCAAAAGGGTGAAATTGGGCAAATGCTGCATAACACTTCCTTATTAAGGGGATTAATCCTATTTACGAGGATGGAACCCTTCTGACTTAATCATCTCCTAAGGGCATCTCCTGTTAATACTATTTCATAGAAGATTACATTTCAACATGAATTTTAGAGGAACACAAACTTCTAAGACACAGTGTGCTCGCACACGCACACACACACACAGAGACAGAGAGAGAGAGAGAGAGAGAGAGAGAGAGAGAGAGAGAGAATACACTCATAACCACAGAATTTACTGTGGTGGCTTAAAAGAATAGTGAATTGCCTTTGCTGAGGGCTCAGTTAAAACTTCAGCTGGGAATCAATATATTGCCGTTGTGAAGTTCTGTATTACTGGATGTAGCAGATAACTTAAATTAGCTGCCATTATATATATTCTATTTTGTTTATATACAATAGACTATGGTTAAATAACCAAATGCTGGAGTTGAGAATAGACCATTTCACAATCACAGCTAATTCTATGGTTCCTGTAATAGATTCTTT
The DNA here is from genome assembly GCA_028533165.1 of Leontopithecus rosalia. Lineage (NCBI taxonomy): Eukaryota > Metazoa > Chordata > Mammalia > Primates > Cebidae > Leontopithecus > Leontopithecus rosalia. The sequence continues at coordinate 74,628,955 of CM052649.1, forward strand.
GCTTAAACATGAGAAATTCTATCTATCTATCTATCTATCTATCTATCTATCTATCATGTGTCTATCTATCATCTATCTATCTATCCACACACGTTTGCAGCATAGATTTGCATTTATTCCATCTAGAAGTAAATTCTATTTATCTGCCTCCTTAAATATGGTGTGGCTTTATGTACTTATTATGTACTCAGTAAATATTTATAATCTACTGGAACTTCTTAAATGCAACCACAAACTTAATATATGTATTCCTAAATATAAATAATTTGAAAGAATCATTCTCTATAATATGATAGAATCTTCTATTTTGTAGAAACTTAAGTGACTTGGATTTAAACCTATGGAGAAAGAAGGCATATATAGATGAGGTGTCAGTGTGAAGGCTATTCCAAGATTATTTTAGAGGCAAGTTTGAACAATGTAAATTAAATTACACAAGAGAGACAGACTATCAGACATTTTGAAATGTTACAAAAAACAAATTTTAATTGAAGGTCAGGAAAAAAGAAGATATTCAGTAGAACTTCAAATGGTAAACTTGTATGGCCATTTTTCTGAGCCATTAATATTATCTGTGGAAGAGAGAAAAACATAATGATGAGCAGAATTGACAAGGGGCGGGGGTTGGGCAGTAAATTGGAAAATTAATGTGTTGCTTGTGAAAGTACTGAACTTGAGGAATAACGTTGCCATAAAAATGGCAAGGTAGCAATGGAAAATACGTGTCCAGTGCTGAGAAAAAAGAATGGGCTGGAATGGAAGTTTACATTGAGATTGACAAGCTTATTGAATACAGGAAAGGCATTAAAAGAACTGTAATTTTCCAAAAAAAAGACTAGAAACTAGAAAAAAATTGGTTATAGAAATACCATATTAAGTATAGTTTAAGAAAAAAAAAGTCAATGCCCAGGACAGAGAACAATGATTCAATGTGGAAGGAAAATAAAAAGAACCCAAGGCAAGAGTGGGGTGTCTTGCTGTTCTTTAAGATTTTAGGAGGATAGTAAAAAGAGACATAATAAAATCTTCTTATTTCTGGTTATGGTTTTCCAAATGGGTAAATAATATAGTGACATATAAGAATATTTTGGCAGTATTTCACCCACTAATAGTAACTATAAAACTTACTTTTTTATGCATTTATATTTTAGATACATGAAGACAAATCAAGGACTAAACCACTTTTAATTAAATTTAGCTTTGCCTAAATTTTGGCTGTACTCTTAATTTCCCTAACTGTTAAAATGTAAGAGAAATTGAAATGATTTCCAGGTCATACAATGTAACTTTTTAGCAGATAAACCATTTAAGTATTCTTGAAATGGAAGTTCCTTCTCTTAATAACTGAAGTTATTTTTAAACATACTTCTGTGTTCAAATATCTTTATTTTCTTTTATTTCTATATTTTTTTCTATTTTGTATGCACGTTTATAATTGCTACAAAAGAATCTAAATGCTTCCTTTCAAGGAAGAATAAAGAGCTATAAAAACAAAGTTCATGGTGTCTTTGGAGACCTAAGACATAACCTAGTCTTTCAAGATTACCAGCATCATGCCTTGATGAAGATTGCTGTAACTTATATTGGAAGATCTTCTAGTACATTAGATTGTATGCAGATCAAAGCTCCAATTTATAGAAAATTTTTTAATTAAATTTACTCAATACTACTTTTCAGCTTATAACTACTTTTACATATACAACATGCCATCAATTGCTTTTAATAATTAACTGAAAAGCAGAAAGTTAAGCATTTTACCAGCATGTAAATTCTTAATCATTTGAATTTAGAAAAAAAAAAACTGACCTTGACATCTCTTCCAATTTTTTTTTTTTTGAGATGGAGTCTTGCTCTGTTGCCCAGGCTGGAGTGCAGTGATGTGATCTTGGCTTACCACAACCTCCGCCTCCCAGGTTCAAGCAATTCTCTTACCTCAGCCTCCCACGTAGCTGGGACTACAGGCACATCCCACCATTCCTAGCTAATTTTTTTTATTTTAAGTAGAGATGGGGTTTCACTATGCTGGCCAGGCTGGTCTCAAACACCTGACCTTGTGATCCACCCACCTTGGCTTCCCAAAGTTCTGGGATTACAGGTATGAGCCACTGTGCCAGGCCTCCAATATTCTTATACTAAAATTTATAGGTGAATAATAGTAAAATAAATTGTTAACTCTTTAAAAAGTCTTATTCAAAATACAATGTTGCCAGTATTTATATTCAAGGCAAAATGTAATCACTGAGATGTTAAATTCTGTTCTTTGTCTTAAGGAGGAACATAAATTTTATATTTTAATGTAGTTATTATTCCTATAGTTATTATTCTATACCAAATTAGGCATGTGTGTAGAATTTGCTGATTCTTTATTACTATTTTATTTTGCCATAAGTTATTGGTGTACTGGTGGTATTTGGTTACATGAGTAAGTTCTTTAGTGGTGATTTATGAGATTTTGGTGCACCTATCACGGGAGCAGTATACCTTCACCATTATAGTCATTTAATCCATCACTCACTCCCAGTCTTCCCAGTGCATCCCTAAATCTATTGTATCATTTCCATGCCTTTGTGTCTTCATAGCTTAACTCCCACATATCAGTGAGGACATACAATATTTGGTTTTCCATATCTGAGTAATTTCACTAGGAATGATAGCCTCCCATCTCATCCAACTACTTGTAAATGCTGTTAATTCATTCCTTTTTATGGTTGCATAGTATTCCATCATATCTGTGTGTGTGTGTGTGTGTGTGTGTATACACACATGCATACTACATACCTGTTTTTGTATATGTATATATATTATATAAATGATTACATATAGTTATATACACACATACATACATACATACATACATACATACATACTACATTCTCTTTATCCACTTGTTGATTGATGGGCATTTGGGTTGGTCCCATGATTTTGCAATTGTGAATTGTGCTACTACAAGCATGTATATGCAAGTATCTTTTCCTAATAATGACTTATTTTCCTCTGGGTAGATACCCAGTAGTGGGACTACTGAATCAAATGGTAGTTCTACTTTTACTTCTTTAAGGAATTGCCACACCGTTTTCCATAGTGACTGTACTAGTTTACGTTCCCACTAGCAGTGTAGAAGGGTTCCCTCTTCACTGCATCCATGCCAACATCTACTGTTTTTTTATTTTTTGATTATGGCCATTCTTGCAGGAATAAGGTGGTATCACATTGTTTTTTTTTTTTTTTTGAGACGGAGTTTCACTCTTGTTACCCAGTCTGGAGTGCAATGGCGCAATCTTGGCTCACCGCAACCTCCACCTCCTGTGTTCAGGCAATTCTCCTGCCTCAGCCCCCTGAGTAGCTGGGATTACAGGCACGCACCACCATGCCCAGCTAATTTTTTGTATCTTTAGTAGAGACGGGGTTTCACCATGTTGACCTGGATGGTCTCAATCTTTTGACCTCGTGATCCACCCGCCTGGGCCTCCCAAAGTGCTGGGATTACAGGCTTGAGCCACCGCGCCCAGCCGCACATTGTTGTTTTGATCTGCATTTTCGTGATCATTAGTGATGTTGATTGTTTTTCATATGTTTGTTGGCCATTTGTATACCTTTTTTGAGAATTGTCTATTCATGCTCTTAGCCTACTTTTTGATAGAATTTTTTTTTTCTTACTGATTTGTTTCAGTTTTTTATAGATTCTGGATATATTCTTTGTCAGATGTAGATTGTAAAGATTTTCTCCCACTTTATGGGTTGTCTATTTACTCTGCTAACTATTCTTTTTGTCATACAAAAGCTCTTTAGTTTAATTAGGTCCTAGCTATTTATCTTTGTTTTTATTGCATTTGCTTTGGGGTTCTTGGTCATGAAATCCTTGCCTAAGACGGTGCCTAGAAAGGCTTTCCCAATGTTATCTCCTAGAATTTGTGTAACTTTAGGTCTTAGGTTTAAGTTCTTAATCCACCTTCAATTGACTTTTGTATGAAGTGACAGATGAGCATCCAGTTTCATTCTACAGGTGGCTAGCAAAGTATCCCTACATCATTTGTTGAAAAGAGTGTCCTTTCCCCACTTTATGTTTTTGTTTGTTTTGTCAAAGATCAGTTGGCTGATCTTTGGGCTTATTTCTGGGTTCTCTGTTCTGTTCCATTGGTCTGTGTGCCTATTTTTATACCAGTACCATGGTGTGTTGGTGACTATGACCTTATAGCATAGTTTGAAATCAGATATTGTGATTCTCCAGATTTGTTCTTTTTGCTTAGATTTGCTTTGGCTGTGTAGGCTATTTTTGGTTCTATATTAATTTTAGAATTGTTTGTTTTCAAATTCTGTGAAGAATGATGATGGTATCTGGATGGGGATTGCATTGAATTTGTAGATTTCTTTTGGCAATATGGTTGTTTTCAAATACTGATTCTACCTATCCATGAACATGGGATGTGTTTCTATTTGTTTGTGTAATTCATTATTTCTTTCACCAGTGTTTTGTAGTCTTCCTTACAGAGGTCTTTCAATTCCTTTGTTAGGCATACTCATAAGTATCCTTTTTTTTTTTTTTGCAGCTATTTTAAAACAGGTTGAGTTCTTGATTTGATTCTCCACTTGGTCATTGTTGGTGTATGGAAGAGCTACTGATTTGTGTACATTAGTCTTGTATCTGGAAACAGTTCTAGGAGCTTCCTGGGAATTTCAAGTTAAACAATCACATTGTTAGCAAATAGTGATAGTTCAACTTCCTCTTTACCAGTTTGGATGCCTTTTATTTCTTTCTCTTGTCTGACTGTTCTGACTAGGACTTCCAGTAATATGTGAGAAAGATGTGGTGAGACTAGGCATCTGTATCTTCTTCTAGTTCTCAGAGGGAATGCATTCAACTTTTCCCCATTCAGTACTATGTTGCCTGTGCGTTTCTCATAGATGGCTTTTATTACATTAAGGTATATCCTTTGTACACTTATTTTGCCGAGAGTTTTAATCATAAAGGAATGCTGGATTTTGTTGAATGCCTTTTCTGCCTCTAGTGAGATGATCATGTGATTTTTGTTTTTAATTTTATTTATGTGGTGTATCACATGTATTGACTTGTGTATGCTAAACTATCCCTGAATTCCTGGTATGAAACCAACGTGATTACAGTGGATTATCTTTTTGTTATGTTGTTGGATTGTGTGAGCTAGCTAATATTTTGTTAAGAATTTTAGCATATATTACCATCAGGGATATCAGTTGGTAGGTTTCTTTTTTGGTTATGTCCTTTCCTGGTTTTGGTATTAGGGTGATGCTGACTTCATAGAACAAATTAGGGAGGGTTCCTTCTTTCTCTATCTTGTGGAAGAGTGTCAAAAGGATCAGTACCAATTCTTTTTGGAAAGTCTGGTAGAATTCTGCTATGAATCTGTCTACTCCTGAAATTTTTTTGTTGACAATTTTTAAATTACCATTTCAAACTCACTGCTTGTTATTGGTCTCTTCAGGGTATCTAATTCTTCCTGATTTAAGCCAGGAAGGTTGTATTCTTCCAGGAATTTATCCATCTCTTCTAGGTTTTCTAGTTTATGTGCATAAAGCTGTTCATGGTAGGCTTGAATGATCTTTTGTATTTCACTAGTTTCAGTTGAACTATCTCCTGTTTTATTTCTCAGTGAGGTTATTTGGATTTTCTGTTTTCTTTTCTTAGTTAATCTTGCTAATGGTCTATCAATTTTATTTACTTTTGCAAAGAAACCGCTTTTTGTTTCATTTATCTTTTTGTATTTGTTTGTTTGTTTGTTTCAATTGCATTTATTTCTGCTCTGATCTTGGTTATTGCCTTTCTTTTCCTGGGTTCTTATTTCTCTAGTTCCTTGAGATATAACCTTACATTATCTGTTTGTGCTCTTTCTAACTTTTTGATGTAGGCATTTAGGGCTATGAACTTTCCTCTTAGCACTGCCTTTGCTGTATCTCAGAGATTTGCATATATTATGTCATTATTGTCATTCAGTTTGAAGAATATTTTAACTTCCATCTTGATTTTGTTTTTGACCCAGTGCTCATTAAGGAGCAGGTTATTTAATTTACATGTATTTGCATGGTTTTGAAGATTCCTTTTGGAGTTGATTTCCAGTTTATTCCACTGTAGTCTGAAAGAGTGCTTGATGTAATTTTAATTTTTTTTAATTAATTGAGGCTCATTTTTATGGCCTAACATATGGTCTATCTTGGAGAAAGTTCCATGCACTGTTGAATGCGTATTCTGCGGTTGTTGGATAAAATGTTCTGTATATATCTGTTAAGTCCTTTTGTTATTCATTGTTTCTTTGTTGAGTTCCTGTCTTGATGACCTGCCTAGTACTGCCAGTGAAGTATTGAAGTCCCCCACTATTATTGTGCTACTGCCTAGCTCACTTCTTAGGTCTGTTAGTAATTGTTTCACAAATTTTGGAGCTCTGGTGTTAGATGCATAAGATGTTTAGAATTGGGATATTTTCCTGATAGACATTACATATCATTATGTAATGTCCCTCTTTGTCTCTTTTAACTACTGTTGCTTTAAGGGTTTTTTTTTTTGTCTGATATAAGAATAGCTACAGTTGCTAGCTTTTGGTGTCCATTTATATGAAATCACCTTTTCCAGCCCTTTTCTTTAAGATTATGTGAGTCCTTATGTGTTAAATGAGTCTCCTGAAGACAGCAGATATTTAGTGGGTGAGTTCTTATTCAATTTGCAGTTCTGTATCTTTTAAGTATGGCATTTAGGCCATTTACACTCAGTGTTACTATTGAAATGTGAGTACAGTTGCATTCATTGTGCTCTTTGTTATCTGTGTGCTTTGGGATTTTTTTGTTGTTTGTTTTTGCTTTTTAACTTGTATTTTTTTAATATGTCCTATGTGATTTATGCTTTAAAGAGGTTCTGTTTTGATGTGTTTCCAGGATTTGTTTCAAGATTTAGAGCTCCTTTTAGTAGTTCTTGTAGTGGTGGCTTGATAATGGTGAATTCTCTCAGCAGTTGTTTATCTGAAAATGACTATGTCCTTCACATATGATGCTTAATTTTGCTGGATACAAAATTCTTGGCTGATTATTGTTTTGTTTCAGGAGGTTGAAGACTGTGCCCCAATCCTTTCTAGCTTGTAAAGTTTCTGCTGAGAAATCTGCTGTTAATTGAATAAGTTTTTCTTTGTATGTTACCTGGGGCTTCTGTCTCACAGTTCTTAAAATTCTTTCTTTTGTCTCAACTTTGGATAACCTGATAATTACATGCCTAGGCAAAGATCCTTTTGTGATGAATTTCTCAGGTATTCTTTGTGCTTTTTGGATGTCTTGGTCTCTAGCAAGACTGGGGAAAATTTCCTCATTTATTCTCCCAGATATGTTTTCCAAGCTTTTAGAATTCTCTGCTTCCTCATGAATACCAATTGTTCTTAGGTTTCATCATTTAACACAATCCCAGACTTCTTGGAGGCTTTGTTCATATTTCCTTATTCTTTTTTCTTTGTCTTTGTTGGATTGGGTTAATTCAAAGACCTTGTCTTCGAGCTTTGAATTTCTTTCTTCTACTTGTTCAACTCTGCTGCTGAGACTTTCCAGAGCATTTGGCATTTCTAAAACGGTGTCCATAGTTTCTGGAATTTTTTTATTGTTTTTTCCTTTAAGCTATCTATTCTTTGAATATTTCTACCTTCACTTCTTGTATCATTTTTTGGATTACCTGTGTTGGGCTTCACCATTCTCTGGGTCCTCCCTGATTAGCTTAATAACTAACCTCCTAAATTCTTGTTCAGGTAAATCAGGGATTTATTCATTTGGATCTATTGCTTGTAAACTACTGTGACTTTGAAGGGTTAAAAGCCTTGTTTTGTCATATTACCAGGGTTGGCTTTCTGATTTCTTCTCATTTGGGTAGGCTCCATCAGAGGGAAGGTTCAGATTCTTTTGTCTCAGGGGGTGTCCCCTTGATGTTGTACTCTATTCCTTTTCCTATGGAAATGGCTTCCTGTGAGCCAAACTGCAGTGATTGTTATCTCTCTTCTGAGTCTAGCCACCCAGGAAGTCTATCCTGCTACAGACTGGTACTGGGGGTTGTTTGCACTTTCCTGTGATTTGAACCACCTATGGTTCTCTCAGCCATGGATAACAGTGCCTGTTCCAGTGGAGGTGACATGAAGGTGGCATGGAGGTACAATGGACTCCATAAAGGTTCTTGGATTTGGTGGTTTAATTCTCTATTTTTGTGCTGGTTGGCCTCCTGCCAGGAGGTGACATTTTCCAGAGAGCATCAGCTGTGATAGTATGGAAAGGGATTGGTAGCGGGTGGAGCCTGAGAACTCCCAAGATTATATGCCCTTTGTTTTCTGCTACTAGGGTGGGTAGGGAAGGACCATCAGGTGGGGCAGGTCTTGCTGCCTCTGCTGGGGAGGATGAGGGTGAGATTCCCAGGTCACTGGAGTTGTGTACCCAGGAGGATTATGGCAGCTTCTACTGACTCATTCAGGTTGTCAGGGAATTGGGGGAGATCCTGCAGTCACAGCTATCCCCCAGCTCCTGTGCAAACCAAAGGGCTGGTTTCACGCCTTACTGTGTTCCCCTCAACAGCTTCAACTGTGTTTCCAGGAGCAAGGTGAGATGAGCTTGAAAACTTGCCTGAGACTGTTCACTTCCCAGCTACAAAAGAAAAAGGCTTTAGTTCTTCCCCAACCTGTGAAGCCTGTATGCTGGTTTCATGCCCTCCCCTGAATTCTGGACAGGAGGCTGTTTGCCCTGTTTAATTGTTACAGACTTTGGCTAGAGAATTATTTCTCCCTGTGGAGTTTTACTCCCTGCTCCTCTGGCCACCCTCCCAGTGGATTCCTGTGGTGCCAGGCAGGAATGGGCTGTGTAGGGTCCCAACAAGCTCTCAGGGCATTTCTGCTGCTCCCTCTATCCCTGTATTTCACTAGGCTCTCTAAAATGACTCAGCTCCAGGTAAAGTTGGAAACTGCTCCCCCAAACAGAGCTTCAGCTTCTCCATTGGGTTTAGGGTGTGTTTGGGAAAGAAGAATTTCCCTTTCCATCTTCCTAAGTTAAAGTACTCACAGTATTTAGGGGTCTTTCAGATCCTGCAGGAGCAATCTGCTTCCTTTGGAGAGTCTGTGGGTCCTCTTGGGATTGCTGGTTTGTTCTTGCTGTCGATTTGGAGTTAAATTCACAATGCAAGCCTCCGCATGCTGCTCTGTCCAGAGCTACAATCTAGTCCTGCCTTTGTCCTCCATGATCCCAGGAGCTCTCTGGAAGGCTAGAATTTGTTGATAATGTAAAAGAGATTCACATTTTCATTACCTCAAGAGCTAGTGATAGGATGCTACTATTTGAAATAGAATTACTCTGCTGTTGCTGCTTTCAACTGAAGCAGGAGCGGCCCAGAGAAACAGACCTCTTGGACACCACAGAACTAGGAGGAAGGAGTGATTTATCTGGCCGGGAGCAAGACGACATCGTTGTCTAACAAAGAGAAGCTCATAGTTGCCTCTTTGCCAAGCTCGTCTAACAAAGAGAAGCCTCTGCCTTTATATAGACTTACAACTCTAGCTATTACACGTGAAAGAGTCTTGTGTTTACAGCCTTAGAAATTACACATGAAAGGGTCTTCAGTTTACAGTTTTAGAAATTACATGTGAAAGGGTCTTGGTCCATGGAGTAGGCGGGGTGGGGGTTTGATCTTAAGTGAAAACAGTGCCTTCCAGAAAGATTCCCCCATACCAGGCCTGCTACCTACATGAAGGTGATTAAGGAGGCGCCAGTCGGCCAGCCTTTTCTTCTATTGACATGCAGTGTGGGAGTCAAGGGGGAAGTGAACCCAGGTGCTTGAGTCTCTTTTCTCACAACAACAGCAAAATAATTTCATAACATGGGATTTATACAGATAAATGTTTATGCTTAAAAAAATTCCCTCCATTTACATCCCAGCACAACTACCATTGTCTCACATGTGGTGTTTTAAATTTTATTAGAGTATTTCAGATAAGAAAGGAGATTCCAAGAGAAAGCTCCCCAGTTGAATGAATAGAAAATATGCAAAATAGATTCTGTTTAACTTACGATTTCCTAAGGTGAAAGTTTCAGTTGGAGTCGAACTTGAATAAGAAAGTGGTAGAAGATAGGACATACTCATTTTCTATGTAAAATAATCAATTTAAATTCTTTACTATCCACTAACACCTTCATGAATTTTTTTTATCTGATGCACTAGCAAATAAGTCTCAAAATCTTGGGCAGAGTTTTAAGGAGAAGACATTGATCTTAAAGTTCTTTAGCGAACTTTGTATGGCAGTAACTTTGATCTGAATCATGCACATGTGTTTTAATCCTCCAGTTTCATTTTTGGTGTATCAAAGGCTGGTTTTGTGCTAATATATCATAGCAATCAGCTATGATATATTACAGAGCCTGCTCAATAGACTAATATATTATACTAATATCTCACATGAAAACAAATATTTGCATGCTTCCTATCACATAATATATGGCATATAAGTAAACAAGGGGCAAAATATATGAATCAATCTCTCCCTTCTCTGTACCTGTATCATTTTCTTCTATCCCTATTATAGCGTACCTGTTCTGCTATGCGTTACAGTTATCTGATTATTCATTACCAATAGCTCTCTTTGCCAGTATATTTTAGCTTTTTTTAAGTGCAGGGATTAAGTTTGATCCATCTTTCTATGCTCCTCGTTTCTAACAGTCTGCCTGACATGTATTAGGTATCTATGACTTCTTGAATTGACACTTCATTATACATACTTACATGATTTCAAGTTTATGATTTTATATGTTTATATTGTAGTGATATAAAATACCACATTGGTAACAAATTCCAAGAAAATATTGCTTTTTAATTGCAGGTCAAAATATAATACCAAAATTAGGACTTTTCAAATATGCCACTTGATGATAATTGTTTGTACAAGCATTTTTGTCCCAAAGTAATAAGCAATTATTTTATTATAAAAATTATCTCAATTCAACTGCAGTAAAATTTTTGATATTTATCAGCATAATATTTTCAAATATACATTTTAAAATTGCAAATAACTTTAAAAGAATCCCTTTCATTGAATTTCTTCTTTTGAAATTAGCAGCTGGAATAGAAATTAAATATGAAGAAATCACATGCACTACATTCAGCATACAAATTTAGGTGGAACCATTCCTCCAATTTCTGCAAGGAATGACTTCAAATAAATTATATTTTATTACTAGATTTAATTAGCTGAACTTTAAGTCTTCCATTTTTATCTTCTTTTTATTATTTCCTATTTTTCCTGTTTCTATTCTTTACTTCACCCATAAGCTCATTTATTAATTCTAATTTGAAGAGATTTTACCTAAACGAAAGATTCTTCACATTGATAAAACTCTGACTCTAGCAAAAAGAAAATTTGACCTTAATGGAAGTTATCACACTTTTAATTGAGCAGCAGTTACAGAAAATGGTAGGTATTATTGTCACAAGAACTAAGAAGTAGCAATATTTAAGAAAGTATACTTTATTCCCTAAATATTTTCATACAGATATGGCAAATTTCTTACTCTATTATGCTGCACTATAATACATCATATGCTCTAGTTTATTTTCCAGTCTACTTGAAATTCAATTATCTGCAGAGTTTACCTATGTAATCATCCAAATCTGTAAGACAAGGATAGCCATATTATTCTTTCTTTACATTTCTGCTGGAATCATCTTCAATACAAGGATTCCATATATTTTTGGGTAGGAGAAAGAGAAATTGGAAGAAACATGTAGTGATAATAACTTTTGACATATTAGTGAATATAGAAACACTAAATTAGTGTTCACCTTCTGAAAATTCAAAATAGAATTTTTGTAAGTTCTCAAGGAAAGCACAGGAAGCAATTGGTTTTAAAAAGGATTCCTTTATTATCTTATTTAACTTCTCAAGAAGCAGGTATCATGGATTAAATTATAGAGTACTACTTAAAGGATAACCAGATAAGAAAAAGAAACATTTACTTTCTCTAAATTTGAGTGCATAAGAGATTGAGGTAGATGACAGAGGAAATAATGACAAGCTTCATATATCCTCCCTGCCACTCTCCTGCCTTGAGGTTGAGCCTAAAAGGGGATGGCTTTAGAGAAACAATGTGCAAGGTCTTAAATGTGTTAATATTTTATCATACTCTATACTTCGATTCCAAACTCAGTAAAATAAACTTAATGCTGTCCATGATTAGGCAGAAAGAAGATGATGTCTATTTTCCCAGATGAACTCTTGACGCTATTCTAAAGTGAATAGACTTAGAAGCATCTGAAAGACCAGTTGAGGGAGTTTTCAGGAGACAGTTGCCACAGTGGACCTTGGAAGCCAGAAGGGGGTCCTACTTGTCTAGTTCAAGAACAAATGGAAATCAGAATAAAACTTGGGCTGTTCTAAGCAACATAGTGAGATCCCGTTCTCGACCAAAAAATAAAAATAAAATGCTGGACTTTGTGGTGCACACCTGGAATTCTAGCTACTAGGGAGGTAGAGGCAGGATGATCGCTTGAGCCCAGAAGCTCAAGGTTGCAGAGATATGACCATGCCACTGTCCTCCAGCCTGGCCAGCAGAGCAAGACCATGTCTCAGTAAATAAATATTTTCTGCTCCTTGTTATATTTAAAAATAAAATAAAATAAAACCTGAGCTCTGTGTGGAGAATGCTCTGCATGTATGCCAAGAGTAGCTGGGGAAAAAGACAAAGCAGCCAAGAATATCTGCTGGGTACTGGCAAACAGAAAGAGAAGTAACCCAGGTGACACAAACCACTGTCTTTACCCCAAATGATGGCTGGATGGGCAGTGATCAAGCAGACAATGAACATCTATCAAAATGTAAGAGACTCCTTAGGAGAATCCTTAGGAGATATGATAACACATTATTTTCAGTACCATAACAAACTATTATTTTCTTTTTACCCCTTTGCTTACAACTCACTGTGTATTTTAAAAAGAAAGATAAATTTTAAAACTCAAGAATTTTTATCTGAAAACTTGAGTACTGGAGAGAGGAAGAGTTTGTATTATTGCAGCAGTCAAAAGTTGCTCCGACATAGAGTAGGAGTAACTTTAAAATCAATTTAGACAAACTGTAGAAACTAAATTTTTTTTAGTACATTTGTTGGTAAATATTTTTACTTGGCTATAAAAGAAACCTTAATACCTTTTGATTTCCTCAATGAACAGAGAATCAGTACAGATAATCTGAACGCACAAAAGACTTAGAGTTGAGATATAGTTCAGATTACAAACTTTCTCATTTCCTCATTCAGTAATTTAGATACGTAAGTTAATTCATATCGACATGTCTGCTATGTTAGCATATGTCGAAAACTCTATATGAATTACATGTGTAAATGTTTGGCACACTGCATATTAGAAAAATAATATTACAAATTCCTTTAATTTTTATTATATTTTATATTTTAATCTACTTTTTCATCCTAGGAACATATATTTAATCCCAAACTAATTTCTCTAATGTTTACTAACATGAGTCTATACCCATGTTATAAGTTAAAAAATTATGTAAGAATGTATGTTTTCGAATTGCGGAGACACAACTTAATTTGGGAAATTCCTTCACTTTACTTTCTGTCAGCCTATTTCACAACATTTCGTTTGGGAGACCTACACAATTATTAAACAATATACCAACTAACATTAAGTTCAATATTTACTCATTCTTCTTTTTTTCTATACTGTATCTTCTATTATGTGCAGTATTCAACCATTTGAAGGAGCTGAATGAAATGAGTTAATATGAAACAATGTATTAATAGAAACAGAAAAAGAAACCAGTGTATCATAACAATTTTAAACAGATATTTAACATTTTTCAATAATGGCCTTTGAGTCTAATGTTTTAAACTGAAGTTATATTTTCTATAGTTAGGGAGCACATAATTTATAATATAACTCATAATATTAAAACCACATAGCATATAATTTATAATTAACTGAATTATATCATCAAGTTGGATTGTATTTGAAGGGCAACAGGCTTTATCTTTATATGCTTTACTTGTTAACCACCGTGAAACGTTCCATCAGACCCCATAAAATGGCTTTCAGCTTCTTTCATCACCTCTATTCTCTGCAAAGTCACAGAGTATCTGTATCTTCTTCATAGATGAGCACATGAAGTACCTAATCAATAAATATATGTTGAATACATGAGTAAATATATAAAGGGCTAAAAGAGCCATAAGTAATATTATATCTCCAAGGTACATAGCTCATTTCATGGTCATATCTGTCTTATGTTTAACTAAAATTCTTATACAGTCAAATCCACATATCATGAATACAAAGTTTGATGTGTTTTTGCAAAAGAATGTTTTCAGGTAAACAATAGCCTCATATTTCCATGAATTCAGAATGTTTCCTCGTGCCCATTCCAATTATTTACCAGAAAAAAAGCAACTGCTTTCTAATGTTTGTCATCACTGATTAGTTTTGCCAGTTCTTGAAAGTATTAAAAACAATCCTAGTATAATACTCTTCTGGATATACACTCTTTTGCTTAAGAATCAAGTATCTGCCACATGTTGAAAACAATTATTCAATTATGAACAAAGCATATCATTTGCCTTCATACAACTTGCTTTCTATCAAGCGAAGTGCATTAAATATCAAAGTAGATTAATACAAAATTACTTGCTATGAAAGGTACCAAGAAAATCTGAGGAACTGAGAAAAAAGTAGTGTGGATGAATAACAAGTGATTGAGATAAATGATAGCTAAAGATAAGATTTTAAAAAGATACATAAGATTATATTGGTTACACTAAGAATTTCTATTTGTTTTATCATAACCACAAAAAAGCTACATAAATGTTAAATTTGAAACATGCATGATTATATTTTCATTTTAGATTAAATAGACGAAAATTACCATCCTTATAACTATATGGCTCTAGTTGCTGACTTTTCCTTTTTTTTTTTTTTTTTTTTTTTTTTTTTTTTGAGACGGATTTTCACTCTTGTTACCCAGCTTGGAGTGCAATAGCGCAATCTCCGCTCACCGCAACCTCCGTCTCCTGGGTTCAGGCAATTCTTCTGTCTCAGCCTCCCGAGTAGCTGGGATTACAGGCACGCACCACCATGCCCAGCTAATTTTTTTTTCTTTTTTTTGGGTAGAGACCGGGTTCACCATGTTGACCAGGATGTTCTCGATCTCTTGACCTAGTGATCCACCGCCTCGGCCTCCCAAAGTGCTGGGATTACAGGCTTGAGCCACCGCGCCCGGCCGACTTTTCCTAATGTACAAGGAAAACTTCTAAATGTTCTATCTTCTTGTTTTACTATTTTGATCATTTATCTGAGGTAACATCTGCATTTCTACTTATTCCTCATTTTCTATAAATTTCATGATTACTTTTTACCCTTTTTCTTTTCATGTTAAGCTTATTCGGATAGGTTTTTCTCCTATTTCTTGATGTGTATAAATTCAAAATGGTTGTTAAATTTTGGCTTCCCAAATATTACAAAACATATCCAATTGATGAGAGAAAACTGAGTATACTGCTTACTATGGTCAGACATATTAAATAAGAAGGAGGCCATTGGTTTAAGACTGTCTCCATAGTTTGAGTTCCTATGTAATAAACTACAATCTGACTTAGCACATAAACAAACCAAAGCCTAACTCAGGAGTATATATATATTTTTTGTAACAGATAGCTAGGTCTCAGCCAATCACAAGCAGCCAAGCTTCAACCAGTCATAGACAGCCTACTGATCAGACCATGTCCAATTAAGACAAACACCTAGCTGTAACCAGTAAAGCTACTCTGTACTTCATTTCCGTGTTCACCCTAAAAACTCACTGCCTACATTGCAGAATGAAACTCTCTGAATTTTCTGATTTTGAGTGCTTCCCAATTCATGCATCATTCTTTGCTCAGATAAATTATGTTAAATGTATTTTGTCTATTTTTTTTTGTTTTTATTTTTTTTCAGGGAGAAAACACCTCAGACAAATTTCCATATCTGGAAAAGAAGAAGGCAAAGACAATTCTTTTAGGATTGAATATTTGGTTTATGATTGGTGTTTTAAATAAGTGAAGGGGTTTGATTCAGATTGGGTGAGAATCATGATACCATATACCAGAGTCAGCAGTAACAACAGGTTGTATGTGGGGGTAGATAATTTCAGGTCTTATTATTATGTCTGTTTTGTTTTATTCTCTCCATCTTTCCCTCTCCTCACTCTCCTCCTTCCCCAAAATACAAAATTCCACAGAAAATACCTCAATCCTTCAGATTTCAGCCCCAAAAGTGATTAATCCATGTGTGGTTCCCAATCTTATCACAGTCAATGTTAGTTGTGTGGTTTAATTCATATTAGAAAATTGTATGACATCCTAATTGGATCATGGGAAATACTTTTTAATTATTTAAAATGTCTAAAACACTTAAGATTAAATATAGCATTTTAATTTACATTATTAAAAACAAGGTATTGGGGGTGGGGTATGGTGGGAGGTGATTGGAACATGGTGGTGGATTTACCCTGGGTCCTGCTCTCATGATAAGGAATGAGTTCTTATAAGATATGGTTGTTTAAAAGTGTGTAGCACCTCCATCACTCTCTCCTCCTCCTGGTCTGGCCATGTAAGACGTGCCTGCTTCCATTCTGCCTTTCACCATGATTGTAAGTTTCCTGAGATCTCCCCAATCTTGCTTCCTGTACTGCCTGCAGAGCCATGAGCCAATGAAACCTCTTTTCTTTATTAATTAACCACTCTCAGACATTTCTTTATAACAATGCTAGAACAGACTAATATACTGACTAAGGCTTTTGCACCAACCCAAAAGGTTTGGCATGTGAGACTGTTTTCTGTATCTTCCATTATTTATCAAGGCATGGATTAAATCTTGATAAATAGTTGCACATGTTTTACAGTAATTTTCTGTATTGACATAATTTTGACACTCTAATTTGTTTATTCATTAAATAAATATGTATTGAGTGCCACATAAAAAACAAAGCTAACTTAAAAATACTTGATTGCTATTATTATTTACTTAAAGAACAAAAAAGAGTAATTTGAGGCAACATGGTTGTGATGGTTAATTTTAAGTGGCAACTTGAATGGATAAGTAATACCTAAAGAACTGGTAAAGCATAATTTCTAGGTGTGACTATGACAGCATTTCCAGAAAAGATTGACATGTAACTCAGTGTTCCAAGTGCAAGGGATCTGCCTTCAATGTGGGTATGCAACATCCAATTGAATGGGGGCCCAGATAGAACAAAAAAGGTAAATTTTCTCTCTCTCCCTCCTGGAACTGGGACAACCTTTTTCTCCTGCTCTTGGACATCAGAACTCCAGACTCTCTGGCCTTAAGATTCTGGGACTTCTGCCAACAGCCCATGTATTTCCAGGTTTTCAGCGTTGGAATGAGAAATACACCGTTAGCCATCCTGGCCCTGAGGGTTCTGGACTTGCACTCTGGTATGTTATTGGCATCCGGGGGTCTTCAGCTTGCAGAAGTTCTGTTATGAGGCTTCTCAGTCTCACATAATCATATGACCTAATTCACCGAATAAATCATTTATCTATCTATCTACCTACCTACCTACCTACCTACCTACCTATCAATCAATCATCTGTCTCTATGTGTCTGTCTACCTATTATCTATCTATGGTATATCTTATCAGTTCTGTCTGTCTGTATTAGTCTGTTTTCACACTACTGGAAAAAAAACGACCTGAGGCTGGGTAATTCATAAAGGAAAGAGATTTAACTGATTCACAGTTTTGTACAACTGGGGAGAATTCAGGAAACTTACAGTCATGGTGGAGAGTGAAGGGAAAACAAGGTATGTCTTACATGGCAGCAGGAGAGATGGAGAAACTGAGGGGGAAGTACCACATTTTAAAACCTTCAGCTCTTACGAGAACTCACTCACTCACTATCATGAGAACAGCATGGGGGAACCGACCGAAGATCCAATCACCTCCCACCAGTTCCCTCCCTCAACACATGGGGATTACAATTTGAGATGAGTTTTGGATGGGGACACAAAGCCAAACCATATTACTGCCTGCCTTGAGAACACCAACTAATACACTGGCTTAATACTAAAATTTCAAAAGTTGTTATAAATAAAATAGGAATATATATTTGGAGACTCTGGGATCTCTTTAGAGTCACAATTATTCATATGTACCATTATCTTCTTTGCAATGGTCAAAAAGACTTGATTGTTCTAACACAAAATTGGCTTTTTTTTATTACTTCAACCTTTATAATTAATTTTGAAATTAGACTTTTTTTCCAGACTCCTCAGATGGTAAAACATATGGCACTGTTGTTGTTTAGATAAAGTAAAAGATAATGTGCTATTATATGGTTATTATGTAAATCGAGTTATTTGAGTCCCAGTGGGAGATTATCTAGGTCACTGCAGTACTTACTCGGTAGTTTTAAATATAAGAATACCTTTGAGCAACAAAACAACTGTTTTGAAAACTGACAATATCTTTATTTTGTTGAAACCTAAATGTTGAATATTACACCAAGCAAGAAAAAAATATGTTCTGGTTTAGATCTTAATTTCTACCATAATAAAGAATGTTTACAATAAAATAGTATGTATGTTTTTTGAAATTAATGTTTTTGCTAGACATACCCCAAGGCCCATATAGATACAATTTGAGAGAACAGTACTTCTTGCTACTTTTCTAAGCACTTACATTTTGTACCAAATTTAGTATATAATTTAGGGTTACATTAGAATTCTTACATTCCATAATGAGTCCTTTGGTTGCCTCACTGCATTAGCAATACGTGTAATAGTCTGTAAGAATCAGTGTTTACTATCACATTCCTTAATTTTAAGTAATTATTCAAACAGGAAAAGGTGAGCTCAGTATTTTCTACTGTGTAGCTTGAAAATATTTGGCAATCATTAGATTTTTGTAAAACCACAAATGATGATACTTTGAATGTGCAGTATGAATGATAATTATCTTTTGTTGAAGGTAACTGAGAGAGAAAGAAATAAGAGAGGGAGAGGGTCTCCAGTGTTTCTAAATTACAACTTTAAGCTGTGTTAACTTATGCTTGAAGCATTTAGGATTCAAAGAAGTATGGGTTATAGGCAATTCTGAGTCCTCAGTCATTAGCAGGGTATAATCCCCAATGGATGCCCACAACCTCACAGACAGTACCAAATCCTATATATACTATGTCAGTTTTTTCTACACATATATATCTATGATAGAGTTTAATTTACAAATTTGGCAGAGTAAAATTTTCACAACAATAATAGATAATAAAGTAGAACAATTATAATATACTGTAATAAAAATTAAGTAAGCATGTTCTCTCTCTCAAAATATGCTTATAGTTTTAGTTTTCTGTTGACTGCTGGTAAATGGAACTGAAAAATGGAATCATGAATAAGAGGGGACTATCGTATATGTAATTCAGAAATTAAAGAGCCAGAGACTACTGCTTAATATTGTTATGAAGAGGAGAGCAGAATAATCCAAGCTGTAGTACAGATGTTTGACACTGGGAGTGTAGAAAGCAGGTAAGAAACAGATAATTAACTGGTATCTTGATAAACAAAACATATTAACTAGTAATCAAAAATTTTTTTCTGATGTAAGGGCATGAGGAAACTTATGCATAGAAAATATAAGGCTTCTAGATGGCTTTATTAGGTGCAATGGGTCCGTGGTATTCAGTGATATACAGTGAAAATAAATCCATGAGCTAAGAAGCTTCTTGTTGGCTTATTCCAACCTTCCTTTTTTCAATTATTCACACTTTGAGTTAATATATACTATGTTCCTGGTCTTGTTCAAGGTGTTGGGGTTTCATCTAACATAAAATGTTGTACAGCAATTCAATTCTGGTACTGTCTTAGTATGTTTCTGCTGCTATAAGAAAATACCTGAAGCTGGGCAATTTATAAGGAACAGACACTTATTTCTCATAGTACTGAAGGCTGTGAGTCCAAGATCTAGGAATGGGCAGGTTAAATGTCTGGTGAGAGCCCAGTCTCTTCTTCTGGAATGGCACTTCGTTGCTGCATCCTCCAGAGTGGAGGATCACAGCATTGATGGAAAGGCCAGAGGAAGCGTAGAAGGATGAAGGCTGCATGAAGCTTTTTGTATAAGGGTCTGAATCTAATTCTTGAAGGAGGAGCCCTCTGACCTAATAATTTCTTAAAGGCCACATCTCTTAATATTATCACTTTGGTCATCAAGTTTCAACCCCTAAGTTTTGGAGGGATTACATTCAAACCATAGAAGATTCTAACCAGCACCCCCCCAAATACAGCACATATCCCATAAATTAAGGGTTTGGTACTTCACAAGATTGCTCTTATTTCAGGTGCCAGCCATCAGTGGAGTCCTCAGGTCACCTGCACTTCTCACCAAATGGCTACAAATCTGGAAACAGTTGTGAATAATGACTATACAAGGATACAAATAGATTGTCCATATTGCATATTGTAAAAAATTCAAATGAAGGCATAAGAGGTCATGAAACAGAATAGGCATACTGCAAGGCAAATTTTGTCGATTAAATACTAAAGTTGAAGATAAATGTTGACAACAGGGAATAAAATGTTCAAAAGTTTTCATTTACGACAGGAGTAGGGAAAGGAAGAGAAGAGGGAAATAATCATATTTAAACGGCTCATTTTGTAGGGTTTGAAACCAGCAGTAAATAGGGGATCTTGGTAAAAATATAGTTTCTTAGTTCTCTATAATGATAATACAATGTATCTGATTAGAATGAAATCTCTGAGAAGATTTTTTTTTCTGTTTTGTCTATTGAATCTTCCTAGAATAGGACCTGGCACCTAGAAAATACTCAAATTTTTAAAAAATAAATAACTAACAATCCAAGTGTAGCATATTATAGTAACAAAATGAATAAATATGACTGTATTGATCCAAAAATTAAGGGGCAAGAAGAAAAACAATATGAAAAAGTAAACATAATGAGATTTAAGAAATATAGTAACATGCCATTTATTCCACTAGTGTGGAGTATGCATATTGTATTCTTCTATTCATTAAATACCAAGTATGTCAGAGTTAAAAATTCTGATGCAAGTATATGCTATTGAAAAAAATAAAGAAGAAAGAAGCCTTTTAAAATAAACATAATATAAAGAAGAATTTCTAAATGAAGGAGTACACAAAGAGGTAATAGGCAAATGAAATTTAAAAAACCAGAAATGGCCATATCACATTAAGATTGTTGGAGATTAAGAACAGAATCAAGTGGAATAAAAAGAGAGACGATATAATGAAATAATAAAAGTAACAAACAACAAATAAGTGTAAGGGTTATATATTCATACATACTAAATATTATAACCTTTAAATACATAAATCAAAGTATATTGGAAATTAAGGAAAAAATTATATCAACAGATATAGTTGACAAAAGGAGCACAAAGGAATTGATAAAATAAATACATTTGATTTAATAAGTAAATATAAGCCAAACTATATATTACTCAATATAATGTACATATTTTCATGTGTCTACTTTTGTAACACTACTGCACATTTCTTTGGACACAAAGAAAAATTACATCCACTCTTGCTATCAACACCACCACCAGTAGCACCACCACCACATGAAAATCTTAAAAGGCAAATTTCCTAAAACAGTGTTATTTACAAATTCATAATCAAAAGATGATGTGACTGCCTTAAAAATTAACAGACACAATAATTTTTAGTCCCTAGATCATTGAAATAAACTCAAAAGAGAAATAAATACTATACAGAAAAGTTTTTAAGTGGCCGTACTTTATACTAAAGGTAATGGACAGTCAATGCCACATTTAGAGCAAATTAATGGCTTTTTATCTTCATTATTAAAAGAATAAAGAATAAGTTAAATGACTTAGTGTTCATTTGTGGTATACCTTTTTATTTTACTTCCCTAACACTCATTTCCAGTTTTTCTTTTGCTTGCTCATCTTGACTTCAGAGACTTGAAATGCAGCATGCTACCTCTTCTCATCTTCCTTGCTTCTAAGGGTGTCCAAGCGCACACAATTCTCACTAGTGACACATAAGTAATCTCTTATATGGATGCCCAAAAATATTTGCTGTCCTGTTGAAATAAATAGGCGTTTCTGTGACTAGCCCCTTCCCAATTTGTTCTAGTCTTGAATGCTGATCGATGTCAAGATTACAAATACAGCTATCTTGTGAACATACAAACATGAGAAGAGAGTGAGAAAATACATAACGTGCTCAAATTTGAGACGCACACAAGATATGTATCTACTGAAGCTGTGGTATTAGCACAAATAGCAGGAACTCTTTGTTATAGTAGTTACCTTTAGCAGCTTTCAGCCAAATTTCCAAAAAGAGGTATGAAAGTTCTGAAAGCAGTCTAAAGCAGAGAAGGAGAAAATAATGCTTTGCTACAGATATGCTCTCAACATGTGGGCTGCAATCTAAGTAATTTAGATTCCCATAATTTGTAGACCTGCTGAGTTTGAAAAGAAAATTTGTGCACCCCAAATTGCAACTAGTCCAAGAAGCAGGGAAATAGTTGTTTCAGCTGGCGATAAGATTGATAAAATTAGGCAGCAGGAGGCAAGAGGAGTATTCAGATGGGGCCTTTTACCTAAGGCTGTCATTTTAAACTGCCCTGGAGTAACAACCATTATAGGAAGGAGAAGGGGTACGGCTAGAACAGAGACCAGTAAGTTGAGAAACAAGAAAAAAAACTAGAAACTTTGAAGACTATGTGTAAGCAAAATCCTTGGCCATGGTTATTTGCAAAGACTCACTGGAAGAAAATGGCCCTTAAAATATATATATATATATATATATATATATATATATATATATATATATATATATTTAAATTTTGCAATGATAAAGCCTTTTGACTGCAACAATCTGTAACTCTTCATTACCTACTACGAAAGCTGACCATTTACCGGGGAAGGCATTCTTCCCAAAGTTCATCTTGTATGGCCAAGAGAGAAAATAGGTTAAGATAGATCATCCCAGTGTCACAAGTAGCAGCCAATGACAATGGATAATAGAGTCCTAGAGGGCAACAAGAAGGTTGTAGTTTAGGGAAGGTGGAGGGATGTGTGTGAGGGGAACCTATCAGATGAACTTACTGGACAGAGCAATCTCATTTTTGCTCACCATAATGAGTTGTTAAGAGCTAGGCATCCCTTACTGCTATATGGTTCTCTTCTTCCCTTTCTTTGATGGGCTTTCTTTTTCCTTGTTACCACCTTTCTCTTCAAATATTGCATTGTCAGTGTGTTAAGCAAAGATACATGTCATTTGGGCATGGATTAGGAAAATAAGAGCCAGTGACAATACTACAACTTTACCAAAATGTCCTCAACTTCAACTTTGTGCAGAAACTAAATGGCAATCAGTGGTGAGCAAGGTAAACCTAATGTGCCTCGCAGCTGAGAAAAATGTTCCATATAAACTTCTCCTTACTCTAGGCCACAGATCTCCTTTTCTTGGAGCATTTACTTTAAATAATGGGTACTTTTAAATTATTTATCTGCCTCTTTGAGATGCAGATATTTTAAAGAATCTCTGAGCAATTTAACAACTCAGGAATGTTCTTCCTAAGGGCCTTAGAGCCACGTGTTTGAAACAGTCATTAAAAAAGATAAGGCCCCTGTCTGCCAATCTCTATGGGACTCTAGGAGCCTAACTTCTGTTGCCTTAAAACTGCCTTCTGTCTTGAAAATAGGAAAAAGTTTATTTTCCGCTGGGTAAAACCAATTATCCAGTACAGATAGCCTAAGAACTGATCTCTCACTCCAGTTCTGTAACTAATAGTGTATATTATCTTTTTCTCTCTTGATTATATTGATAACTGGAGATGTTACCAACAAGAGATATCAGCGTGAGGATTAAAAATACTACTTTCAATATCCCTGCTGCACTGAACCATGCTGTCAGCCTACTACTTTCAAACTGTGTGTGTGTGTGTGTGTGTGTGTGTTTGTAAAAATAAATTCTTTCTTTAATAAATACTCAGGTATTCTGTTACATTCAACCAAAAGAATTTCTTAATGACATTAATAACTCCAGAAACTGAAAAATAAAAATAATATAACAAAATGTTGAACATGTTAGTGATATTGAAAATTCCCGTCAGAAAAGTTTTAAATATTAATTTAAATTCCAAATTTTAGCTGGGAGCAATAAAATCAAAACCTCACAAGCATGATGGTAGAAAAGGAAAGCAAAGATGGAGCTTAACAATGAAAATTAAAGAAAATAGCTATGAAAAGTTACTATGCAACTAGTAACAACATACAAATTACAGAAGGTGACAGAAAATGCAAAAACAAAGAGAATACAAATTAGTATAGATTAAGAGATAGGAGTGTTCAATAAAAATATGCCACTGAAAAAAGACGTCAGGGAGTCAGATAAGGGTAACAAATGCAGAGTACTGGCCTTTTAAAAAAAGATACTATTATTTAAATTACTCCAGGTTATGGTAAAGATAGAAAAATCTCCAGTTATTTTCATAGAAGAAGTATATTTATAATAACTGAATTTTGCAAGAGTGATTTTAAAATCTCGTACAACATTCCCTCCCAAGTTATACAGCAGTTTTAAAAGTTCTAAATGAATATTAACTAAAATGGAGTGATGGTACAAAATAATGTTACACTACAGCAAACAGGATTTGCTCCAGTGCAGAAGGTGATTCATTATCAGGTACCTGCTGAACGTAATTTATTTGAGCAGCAAAGCAAGGAAAATTGTTTTAAGACTACATCAATAAATATTTAAACATGATTTGATCATAATGCATTAGGTAGTTTGGAACATAAGTAAACTAATAAAAAATTAGATTACAAAATAAGTTTTAATTGTCATTTCATATATTCAGATACTAAATGTAATTTTATTATAATCAAGAACTGAACAAAGAAAATACTACCCTGTTAGTATTTAATCTTGTCCCCAAAATGTTAATTATAATTTTTTCAAAAATTTGGAAGACATGCCATAAATATTGTCTTACAAAATTCATGGTTTCCTAATCAGCTCAATTCACTATGATAAAGCAAGTCATAATGCATAAAATAAAAAATAAAAAAACTCTGTTAAAAAATAGAAAATTAAATAATTTTTGTGAGCATTGAAAAACCAAGCTACAAAATATCTCTTTGATGATGATGTAAACATATTTCTAAAAAAAAGAAAGCTGATCCATAGAAAACTATATGAATTAACAAAAAGCACGGAACATATGGTAAAATAAAGTTTTTTAATTCAAGTGAAAACATACTGGAGAAAAAATATTTTAAGAACAATCATTTATAATAGTTAATACAAAAGCAAAAGTGTATAAAATATTTGTGAATAATTTGAACAAGAAAGACATAGTAACTATCAAGAAATAATATTTTTTTACTTTCAGGCTCAGGTTTGTCATATAGATAAACTTGTTTCATGGGAGTTTGTTGTACAGATTATTTCGTCACTCAGGTACAAAACCTAGTACCCAGAATTTATTATTATTTTCTGATTCTCTGCCTCCTCGACGTTCCACCCTCAAATAAACCTCAGTGTCTATGCTACCTTCTTCATGTCAATGTGTCAAGAAATATTTTACTGAAAGGCATAAAATCTGTTCTTCATAGCTATAAAAAGAAAATACATGTACCTGAATTGAAAAAAATGAAAAAGAAAATATGTTTATTCATTTAGTGTTCGAACATAAAATAAATGTAATTTTAATTTGGGACTTCACAGAGAAATTCTTGAATTGGATACAAATGAATACATTCTAATTCCCATAGGAAGAATTATAAATCTGCAAGAATCTTTAAATACAAATAAGAGCATAATAAAAATTTAAATTGAAACTTGAACAGAAAGGAGAAAATAAATGATAAAAAATGGAAAGCCTCAAGCAAAATTGTAATATAAACACAATAATAAAGAGAATAATTGAGAAGCATGCAGCACAATATAGAAGATGACACTTTTACATTTAAACCAGGAACCCCAGAGGGAGACTAGAGCTATCCCACATTGCCTTCTAAGTCTCAGCAGAATCAAACACTGTGTTCTCTCTACAGGAGAGCATTCCTGAATGCTGACCTCTACAATTTCTGTAGATTAACATCCACCAACCATGAACTCACATCAGAAGATGATAAATCATGGGAGGAAACAAGATACAACAAAGAAACATTAACAGGCAACCTAAGTGCTAAGTTATGAGAAGCATATCAGACAGAATATAAAATATAAAATGATTAAATAAATGAAATATGGATGACAATAACAGGGAGTCAAAAACCAAAACTGTTAAAACAACAATGACAGACCCAGATCCACCTATGAAAAACTGGTTTGTGCATAATCCTATTTCTTAAAACAGCCAGGAGAAGCAGAGAAAATAAATAGAAGACCTTCATGAAGATAGTGAAGAGCAACCAAAACAGGCAGAATTAGAGGTGCTTCGATGGCTGAGAAAAATCACTGGTCATCGCTCTTGGATATTTATTTATTGTGGTCTTTCAAAAGCAATATTTCAATGACTATAATAATTTTTTAAAAATACATATATCATGTGACCTAGCAATCCTACTTTAGGAGACTTTCCTATAAAAATTACAGCATCTAAGACAGATGTGATGGTGTATACCTATAGTTCTAGCTATCATGGAAGCTACTTTGTTGTTTTTTTCCCAATTCTTTTATCTTTTGTCTCTTCTGACTGTGTATTTTCAAAAATCTATCTTCCAGCTCACCAATTCTTTCTTCTGCTTGATCAGTTTTGCTATCCAAAGACTCTGATGCATTCATCAGTATGCCATCTGCAGTTTTCAGCTCTAGAATTTCTTCTTGTTTTTAATTATTTCAATCGCTTTGTTAAATTTATTTGATACAATTCTGAATTCCTTCTCTGTGTTATCTTGAATTTTTCTGAGGTTTCTAAATTTTTTATTATGAATTCTCTGTCTGAAAGGTCATGTGTCTCTGTTTCTCCAGGATTGGTTTCTGATACTTTAGTTTATCTGGTGGATTTCATTTTTTTTCCTGGACTGTTTTGATAATTGTAGATATTCATCTGTGTCTGGGCATTGAAGAATTAGGTATGTATTGTAACTATCACTGTCTGGGCTTGTTTGAACCCATCCTTCTCAGGGAGACTTTCCAGATATTAAAGAGTTTTTGGCATTGTGATATAAGTTCTATGTGCTTTAGGAAGCACCTGAGGCCCAGCAATGGTGTGGTTCTTGACAACTTGTACAGGTACCACCTAGATGGTTCTGGACAAGATCTGGGAGAATTCTCTGGATTACCAGGCAAAGATTCTTATTCTCTTCCCTTAGTATCTCTCAAACAGAGTGTCTCTGTTCTGAGACACCTAAAGTTCTGGGTAAAATGAAATAAGCACCCTCTGTGGCCACCACCACTAGGACTGCACTGGTTCAGACCTGAAGCCAGCACAACACTGAGTTCACCCAAGGCTTGCTGTACCCACTCCCTTGCTACTGCCTATGTTCTCTCCTGCGGCTCTACAATCAGCAGTGGCAAATCCAGCCGGCTTGTGTTCTTTCCTTTAGAGCAGTAAGTTACCTCAGTGCCCGGATGGTCTAGAAGTTCCATCCAGGAGCCAGAGACTAGAGTCAAAAACCTGAGATGTCTGTCTACCTGGTGTTCTATTGTACTGTAGCTGAGCTGGCACTTAAACCACAAGATGTAAACCTTCCCACTCTTCCACCTGCTTTCCAAAGGCAGAGGAGCCTCACCCCATGGCCACCACTACCACAGGTCCACAGGGAGTACTGCCAGAGTGTCTCTGGTGTTTCCTTACTGCCCAAGGGTTCTTAAGTCAATTCATGGTGAATACTGCCTGGCCTTCAGGAATGGTGGATTTCCCCACTGGCCCAGAGAAGATCCAGAAATGCCATCTAAAAGCCAAGTTTTGGTATGGGGGACTTCAAGAGCCACTTGGTGCTCTACCCCTTTGTAGCTAAGCTAGTACCTAAGATACAAGACAAAGTTCGCTTTACTTTTGTCTCTCCTTTTCTCAAACAGGAGTCTTTTCCTATAGTCACTACAGCTGGTGTTGTGCTGAGTCTCAGCTGAAGCCAGCAAGTTTCAGAGCTTCACCCAAGGCCCTTAATGTAGTACCTGGGTATCGCTGCTCATTATTCAGGGACCAAGGGCTTTTCAGTTAGCAGGTGACAAATCCTGCCCCACACTACAGTATTCCCTTCAAAGTAGCAAGTTCCTTTCTGGCCCAGGATGTGTCCAGAAATGTTCAGAGCTAGGGCCTGGAAAGAGGGCCAGATGCATAGTTCTTAAAAATGATTGTCTGGTATACATGGTTGATAAATTGATATCCTTGTTTGGGGGATGATTGATCAGATCTTCTATCCCACCATCTTACTCCTCCTGGAACAATTACTCCCCATTTTCTTCTGAATTATGTCCATTTCTAAGTCAGGAATAAGCTAATTGAGATCACTATATTAAAAACACTTAGTAAATTATTAGTATGCAATGCTATTTATCAGTGTTTTCTTGCATTTTTCTAAATTGTGTGATTTGGAATGTTTGTGTCCTAGGGGAACTATTTTCAGATTTTCTTCAGATTAGCACTTTTTATTCTCACTTAAATGTGATAAACTGTATATAGTATATTACCTCTGTAAGAGTCATAATGCTCATTCATATATTTAAGGTTCTAAAAAGTCCTGCAATAAAACAGTGATTTAACTTTAATTAACTGACCATTTCTCAGCGTAGTTCTACAATAAATTTGTTCTTTAAACTTTGGCATAGTTCTTACCTTCTCATGAACTATTTATTCATCTCTAAAATGAAGGCAGGATTTTATTATCTCTAATGATCTTTTTAGTTCTGAAATTATACACATCTAATAAATTTCCAGGACGAAGATAGCAAAGGTCAGGGCTTAAGTAAAACCCTGAAGATGTATTCTTAACCAGAATTGAGTAAATAGTTGTACTTAGGTTTTGATGCTGTTGTTGTTCTTCTGAGGACTCATCAGAATAGTAAGTTTTTATCTTGCTGAAACAAAGATGTTCTCATGTCTTAAATGACATGCTCATAACTACTGTTCATTATCTTTTTGTTAAGAAACCATAGGAACTGCCTTTATCCAAGGTCAATATTTTAATGGAAGATGGTGTTTATATCTCATAACTCAGTTTGGCTTAGCAGGGTTATGGCAATTCAGTGCAGTATTTATGACTGATTTTAAAAAGCCTGAAGTAGAAGAAATCCTGGATATTTCTGACTCAGTATCTGGCAGAGCTTTTACAAGGGAGAAACACTATAAAAGTAGTATTGCATTGTAACACAGACTCTCAAGTCAGATGTAAGTTTCAAGAGTTAGCCTTGCAGAAGTACACTAAGGATAACAGTGTTTGCTGTTTGCCTTAGTATTACTAAGAACACATCATAAATCCTTGACTTCTGCCAAACACATAGAATTTTCCTGTGGCAGCTCTCAAGAAATATGTCAAGGCCAGAGTTATTATAGTAAAAGGAAATAATAAACATTATAATAATAAATAGTCTACTCAATGTTTTGCTGGTTACTTGAGTAAAATATGTACAGACAATTTTGGTTAGTTGAATTGCTAACTCAAACACCAGTTTTCCCCATTTACACCAAAAAGCAGCATGACAGTGGCAAAGCACTGTAACTCCTATATGGCCTTCTTGGCCTTTAACACTCTTTAAATGATGGTTGGAAAGAAATTAAAACAAATGTCTCTTATGGAACGCTAATAGAGTATCCTCAAATCATTATAGGAAACTGAAAAAACTGATCTGAAAACTAAATATAAATACTTTCATTAACTAAAGTAAAATCATATTGCTGACAGTAGGAATATGATTGCTTTTAACCACATAGAAGTTTGCTATATACCGTCCAAATCACATTTCACAAAAACATTTCACTTTGTACTGGCACACATCAGAGTGACCTTTTTGGTCAATTTCAATAGGAAATTTGTATTAGATAAAAGACCTCTCATTAAAATCAATGTTTATCATAGTACTGCAATCTGCCATGAGCAATTCAAAATAAATCTTCTTCTAATATATTTATCAGGTAACTCTAGCTGAAAATGCAGCCACCATTTTGGTCCATTTAAAGAGGAAAATTGTCTTCTATAAAAGAGCTCTCATTAAAATCAATGTATGTTTTCTGACTGCAATGTACCATGCACAATTCAAGATAAATCATCTCCTGATATTTTATCCGGTAACTCTAAATGAAAATACATACTCGTGTGACACTTTAGTCTTATAAAGTAAAATCTAAATTGCTTAACCTATAATTCCATGTCACCCCCTATCTAGCAACATTTTGTATTCCAGTATAACTTTTCCTCATCAATAAAACAAAACATACTCTTATGGATAAGTTTTCTTATTTCTAATCAAGGATTTTGTAACCCAATGTCCAAATATTTGTTTATACCATTTTTTTCTACATAGGACATTGTCTTTATTTATCCACTCTTCTGACTATGACACATAATTTAATATATTAGAAGTCTAAACATCTATTAACCTTTTCTCATCCTATCCGGCCATAGTAAACAAATTCAATATTAACATGTCAGGCAAACAAATTATTTGATTTTAAACATACTACCTAAATCTATACAAGTATCAATGAACCTACAAGAGAATAAGAGTAATCGTAATTTATGGATTGCAATTTTATATCCAATTTTTAAAAATAACCTCAAAGTATATCTTAACATGGACAAATTGAAGACATAGGTTAATTAAAATGTCTATATGTACTATGTAAACATAGAGTAAACCAAATTTTTACAAACCTGAGTACAAACTTATCACACTTAATCATTTATTTTCCCAACTATTCCATTAGGTCTGTTCTTGACAAGGTCACTGATAACCTCTAACTTACAAATCCAATCAGCATTTTCAAATACTTACCCTACTTGTCTGTCAACAGTGATTGATTGGTACTATTGGAAGTTGACCTCTTGCTCCTTTTCTAAAGCCCTGTTCTCCTTTAGTCTCTGTCACACTACAGTCCTTGTTCTACTGGTACCTCAGTAATCACTCTTTTTCTGTCTATTCTTTTTTTTTGTCTATTCTGAATATTGAATGGTGTCATAACTTCATCATGAATCTGAGCTTCTGCTCTCTGAACTTCTTCACAAGCCAGATCTCATTTATCATTTTAAACTGCAAACTATAGGATAACTACTCAAAGCAAATTTTCAATTAAATAGCTCTTAGGCATTTTGATTCTAGCAAATCCAAACCAAGTAGTTTTTCTTTTTTTTTTTCACTCCACATTTTTTTCCTTATAATCTTCCCAATGCAGATAAAATTACAAGCTCGTTGTTTACTTTCCTCAGAGAAATAGACTTTAAAAGAGCTTAATATATAAACTAAATAAATTAATTTTGTACTTCTTCAATAAAATAAATTTGTGTTGTTTTGAACCTCAAGTTGTTGCTAATTTATTACAGCAGTAATATAAAATTAATACAGTGATTATAAGAAAAATCATCTCAACACAGCAAATATACTCTGCCTCTCTCATATACTTTTTAATTCATTAATATGATTATTCATTCAATACTCAGCAGACAATTGAGGAAAATGTACAAGAGAACTTTATAATGAACAAACTATTAATCAGAATTTTGAGAAGATAGAGATAACAAATAAAAAAGGTAATCTAACTGATTAATTAAAGAAATATCAGAATCAATTAAACTTATAAAGCAAGAATAATCGGTAATAAAAGAGAAGCAGTTGAAAAGGGAAGAAAACAAACAAAATATTATGCAAAGGCTTATCAGAGAAACAGTATGATATTCCCTATAAAAGTATTTATCTTAGCCATTTGGGCTGCTGTAACAAAATATCATAAATTGGTTGGCTTTGAAACAACAGAAATTTCTTTCTTATAGTTTTAGATACTGGAAAAATCCATGATCAAAGTGATAGCAAAGTTGGTGTCTGATAAGAGCCTGCTTTCTGGTTCATACCTGGCACCTTCATATATGATAGAAGAGAGAAGGCAGCTCTGGCACTATATCTCATTCATAAGGACTTCATCTTCATAATCTAATCATGTTTAAAAGTCACACCTGCAAATATCATTACATCGGTAATAGATTTCAACATATGAATTTGGAGGAGTACACAAACATTGAGCATAGCAGTACTGGTTGTCAGAAGGCATACAAATGAAGACTAAAATATATGAATTAATATAATTAAGAAATTTCATAGAGTGAAGGATGTTAAATCATATTAAACTCTTAGGTCAGACTGGCAGGACACAAACATGGTCTTAACACTCACTACCTGTGTGTCTTGAACAATTTAATAAAAACTTTTATAGTTTGTTTCATTATATGTAGAATGAGGATACCAGTAATAGCATTCATAAAGTCATTTTGAAGAGGTAAATAGTGGTTGAATAAAGAACAATTAGTAAAGTTCTTGGAAATTACTAAGTTTAATAAGTATAATTCATTATAAGAATAGATGGAAAATATAAAATAAATAACAGAGGTGGTAGTAGGTGGTAGTCTATCTTTTGCTGCATATGCAATTGACATTTTATGTATTCTACATAATTGCCCAGAACTTGTAAAGACTATCACTATTCAGAGATTAAATCTATTAAAGAAACATATTTTCTACTGCTAGGATTTCAACACCAACTCTCATGTTTATAAGTGTAGTAAATTCCCAGATTTGAATAAATAATCAATCAATAATTGCCTGACTATTGAGGACAATAAGTAAATGGTTAACATAAGGATCAAGACAGAATAACAGAGCAACCAAGGTAGGCCTATCAAAGGTTTTTTGTTTTTGTTTTTGTTTGTCTAGAAGCACCTGCCATGGTGTAAACAGTGGATGGTATTTGTTCAAAGTAATGAATGAACTACACATGGCCATTGTGACGTGTCACTATTGATAAATACATCCCAAGTTCTAATTACTTAAGGAGAAAGTAACCTGTCAGTCTCTGTCTTGGTTTTATTTAGCTACAGGCAATGAAGCTTGTCAATACTACATACCTCTTCAATCAAATTAGAGCAAACCTAGCAATGTGTTAAGAACCTTAGATTCACAAATGGAATTTAAGCATACCCTTCATGTAAGCCCCATATTTGGTTTACATAAAGATCCTCTGATATTTTATGCTCTCATTATTGGACAAATTTTTTCATATATGGCTCTATTA
This sequence comes from Leontopithecus rosalia, assembly GCA_028533165.1. Lineage (NCBI taxonomy): Eukaryota > Metazoa > Chordata > Mammalia > Primates > Cebidae > Leontopithecus > Leontopithecus rosalia. The sequence continues at coordinate 74,662,223 of CM052649.1, forward strand.
GTATAACCATGAATTTTCAGTTTCAAAACACTGTAACAATATACCATATTTCATTCTACATTCTGTAACCCCATGAAAGGAATTGTGTCCTGGGTCATGTTTTATCTGAAGGTGCTCCATGCTGCCCTAGTTTTGATTGTATAGATTTCTATACCAGATACAGAAGCACAGCATCCAATTCTGGGCATTGTCACTCTCTCTGGGATACTTGAATATTGATGTTGGCCCACATGTCAATGGATACTGGAAACCTGTCAGTTAATAGGCCACACTAATTGTGGTTCCATTGCTTCTCAATTGTTGATTTTTCATGAAGTTTTAACTTTTTAAAAATGTCTGATAGGGGGCTGGGGTGGAGCAAGATGACAGAATGGAAGCCTACACTATTTGTATTCCCTGAAGAAACACCAAACATTAACAACTATCTGCACGCAGCAAAGCATAGACACAAAAACCAAAAATCCGATGAGCAATCACAATGGTTTTAACTTCATCTCATTGGAAGAGGTGTTGCTGAAGGTCAAATGGACAGTCTGATTACTGATACTACCCTTTCCTCATCCCCTGTCAGTGGCTGAGCAGTGTGGAGAGTCATGCATTTGGGAGAGGGAAAGTGCAGTGACTGGGAGACATTACATTGAAATCAGTATGACTGGTCAGCACCAGTCATAATGGAGAGCAAAGCCATGCACTAGTGTCTGAACACAGAAGGAGCATTTGAACCAGACCTAACCAGAGGGAAACTGCCTATTCTGTTGGTCAGAACTCAAGTTTCTAGGCAAGATTTACCACCACAGGCCAAAGTGCTCTGTGGTCTCAGATAAACTTGAAACACAGTCTAGGAAACAAGGACTACAATTGCTAGGAAACTCCTAGTACTGGGCTGAGCTCAGAGCCACAGGACTAGAGTAGCATGTAACCTGGGGAGACTCCAGCCTAGGTGGCTATAAAACTGCTTGCATCACTTCTCCACCAACCCTTGGCAATGCAACTCACAGCAACAAAAATGTCTCCTTCCTTCTGCATAAGGAGAGGAGAGCAAAGAGGGAAGAGGCCTTTGCCTTGCACCCTGGATACCAGCTTAGCCATGGTAGGATACGTCACTGGGAAAAGTCATGAGGCCCTCATTCCAAGCACTAGCTCCCAGATATTTCTAGACACACTCTGGGGCCAAAAAGGAACCTGCTGCCTTGAAGAAAATAACCAAGTCCTGGCAGGATTCATCACCTGCTGACTAACGGGTCCTTGGTCCTTGAATAGCCAGCAGCAATATCCAGATTATGCCATGGGTCTTAGAACCTGAGATATGCTGACTAAAAGTGTGAGCCAGTGCATTCCCAGCTGTGGTGGCTAGAGTGAAAGACTCCTTCTGTTTGAGAAAAACAGAGGGGAAAGAAAAGGTAAATGCTTGTCAAAATTTAATGTGCATAAGATCCAACTGGGTGGTTAATTAAAATGTATTACTAAATGCCACTGCCAGAGATAATAATTATGTAGAATTTTTAAATCATAGATTCTGCATTGTCACACCACTCCAAAAGATTTGGATGCAGGTGGCCATGCCCCATATGATATGCTACGCAGTTCATAGATGTTCTTAATAGGGGAATGTCTTTAACTCATTACCACTTGGAAAGTTGAGATCTGAATTCAGATTACCCCTGTACCTTCCCTCAAGTCAATTTCTTCAACTTCTAATTGTGTTTTTTATGTACTGACATCTTTCCAGTAAACAAAATTTAAGCCAAATGAGAATATTCACAATTTAAGAAAAGCATTTTAGGAACAATATGATTTTTTTTCTGCCTTCAACCATGTTATAATATTTCTAGTTTGTTAGATACATTGTGTGTTTATGATAAATTATGGTAATTAAAAAAACTGAAACAAACTTGGAATTTGAGGCAGCCAATACTATTATCTGAACAATTGATACCTGAACCTATGTGTATTTTGCATTTGCTTCTCAAACATGATTCATAGTCTTTCATAAGGAAATGGAGTACCTTTCTTCTAAGCTAACATATTCTATTAGTATAATGAATTATCACTTTTATCTAGGGTATCTGCAGAAATATGACTCATTATTTGATTATATGAAAAAGTAACAACTTTCATGAATAATGGAGAAATGAAAAACCCAACAGCACAGCAATAGCAAAACCCTGTATTTTACTTGAATTGTTTTATTAAGCAGTATCTATAAAGGTATATTTTTCAAATGCGTATACTAAGACAATGAAATCAGGGGAATCAGAGAGTTGAGATAGAAAGTAATATTTTTTTAATTTTAAAATTATTTAGATGATGTTGTTTCCAATTTGCTATTGATATTTTGGTAGCCATTTATGTTGAATGATAGTTCTTTATGCTTGAATTTTATGTCAATGTACCTCTGCTTGACGTCTCATAAAACATCAAATGTGGCATACTTTGTTATACATATACATGCTTAGATTCAGAGCAGCACCTGATGAATCCATCTGCAGCACCTGCTTGCTTCTCATTATTGGCTAACAAGAGCCTCCTTATATTGTAATGGATAGGACTAGACTGTCAGAACAACACTGCATGCAATATACATACCTTAATGCCTTTTGCAAGCATCATTACATTGATAGTCAATTCATATATTACATTTGAGAGCAACAGTTTTTTTATAGTTAATCAAAACACAATATTTTATGTTTTTGAAGTTTTCCCTAGTTTCTTAACATTAAACTAGTAGTAAAATCGATTATTGCTTAAAGGTAAGTAAATACAAACCACATCTACGAACAACATTTTTACTGTTCCAAAACTTGTACTATTTCAACTTCTTTTAGATGTGTTGCTTTTCTACTTAAACTTAAATATTGTTGTAAACATTTGATTTTTTAAAAAATATACAATTATAAATTAATAACAGAAAGTTTGACATTTGAGTAATTTTCTCTGGGAAATTCAAATTAGTACTTCTTTAGTGCTTCATTTAGTATATGTATGCTTTACCTAGAGACACGGTAACCACACTGAAAGCTATGAACCATATGTAAGCTTGCTGGCAATGAGACATTTAATGTGTCTCAGGTGACATACTCTGCAATATGGTGCTACACGAATGCTAATACAATGTCACAAACGGGGATCAAATTCACAGACTTTCTACTATAAAATGTCACAATTTTGTTTAAGTGAACTTAAAGACCATTGAAGTCCATTGGAAAAAAAAAACTTATAATGGAGGAGAACCTTGTTCTTCCAGTACATTAATAGTATGATGGCTTTTTTTCCCCAAGATGGTGGATTAGAGACTTTTAGGAGGCTTCAGTCACTTGAAAATAGCAAGAGAATAATACATAAAGCTCTACTCTGTGAGCCTTAATTCAAGAAGAAAAATGGGACTCCAGTTGGATCATGAAAGACACCCCAGATCTTGTGGGGAGAATGATAGCAAACAGCCTCATGATGTTATATGGCTAATAAGTAGGCTGAAGCCCCATTTGTGAGAGAGGCAGAGAGCCTCGTTCTCTGATTCACCTTTCTACTGGGAAACCAAGCAACCTAGGCAGACAGAGAGCACATTGTTTCTCCGAAGCCCTGGAGGTAATGTGAGAGAGGCTTGGAGATGCTGTAAGGGAAAGACACCAGGAAATGCTGCACATATTTTCCCATGCCCAGGACTGAAAGCAGCACACCATTTTAAATCTAGGCACATACAAATCAGCCACTCAGGAGACCCAGCAGAGTGACCATGTAGGCATTTGGTCTCAGGCCATAGATTGAAGCACCTGCTCTGGAACTGGGTAGGAATATTCACAGCCAGAACCATGGAAAACACCTCAGCAGTAGGTGCTGGAATTGTGCTCTCTCCTATCATTAGCCTGGAATGAGAGGAAAACTGGCCTACCTACCTACAGTTTGTCATGGGTGCTGAGGCTTGAAGCCAGGGTCAGCTAGGCAACTTGATATGCATATGGCATCGTTGGGTGCTCCAGACTGTTTCCCTGAAATCATGGTACAGCAGGGTCTTCTCTGCTTCCCTCCTAAGGAGAAATCCAGGCACTTGGAGCAGCTGCTTCCCTGAGCTAGCAGTGAGAACCACCCACCATTCCTGGACACAGATTGTGCTACAATTGGGCTTTCTCTGCTCCATGCTCAGGCAGATCTCCAGGGATCTCCAGGGGACATTCACTCCACTGGATTAGGTGTTTAGGCTGCCACCTATCTCCATGCAGAATATGAGGCTGAGGAGATTTCCTAGTTCCATGCCTCGGCACTCCTCTGGACACTTGGTGATTGCCCATTGGATTCTTCCTAAGCCCTGGTAGTTGTGCCTGTCAGTGGAGTACCTGCATATGGACTGACCTGTCTAAGCATTACCCTTCAAGGCCCCACCCCCAGGGCTAAGCAAAAGCTTAGACTGCTGTATTCCATGAATCATCCCACTGCCTGTGGCAACACAGAGACTCTCCCAGTACACAAGAATCAAGTATATACCTAGCTGCACAGGCTGCTCCTGGCTCTTACCTAGAAGCGCCATTAACTGGCTTGTAGGTCAAAATGTACAGCCCAACAGAAACCTTTGCAAACAAGTGCATAGGGCTATAGAAGCAAGCCAAAAAAATCTACACAGCATTCTCTATATTCATACCCTCCAGGGAATTGGCAAGGAAAAGGGGTAAAACATACAAATATATACTTATATAAAATATATATAGCTATATATATATTAATATATATAGTATATGTATATATTAATATATATTATATATTACATATATTTATATATTAAATAAAAAATATATTTTTATATAACAATTTTTATAAAAATAGTAACTTCAAATAATTTTAATTATTAAATTATTTTATTTATGTTTATTAATTAGTTATTAATTACAAATAAAATTATTTAAGATTTTATTAAATTATTAATGATACAATAATTTATGTGTATTAATTTTAATAAATTCTTTTTTTTAATTTTTTATTTTTTATTGCATTTTAGGTTTTGGGGTACATGTGAAGAACATGTAAGATAGTTGCATAGGTACACACGAGGCAGTGTGTTTTGATGCCTTTCACCCTTTCACCCACATTTGGTATTTCTTCCCATGCTTTTCCTCCCCAGCTCCCCCCTCCGCTGTCCCTCCCCTATTCCCCCCAATACACCCTAGTGTGTAGTACTCCCTTCCCTGTGTTCATGTGTTCTCATTGTTCATCACCCATCTATGAGTGAGAATATAAGGTGTTTCATTTTCTGTTCTTGTGTCAGTTTGCTGAGAATGATGTTCTCCAGATTCATCCATATCCCTACAAAGGACACGAACTCATCGTGTTTGAATGCTGCATAATATTCCATAGTGTATATGTGCCACATTTTCCCAGTCCAGTCTATTATGGATGAGCATTTGGGTTGATTCCAGGTCTTTGCTCTTGTAAACAGTGTTGCAATGAACATTCGTGTGCATGTGTCCTTATAGTAGACCAATTTATAGTCCTTTGGATATATACCCAGTAATGGGATTGCTGGGTCAAATGGAATTTCTATTTCTAGGTCCTTGAGGAATCGCCACACTGTCTTCCACAATGGTTGAACTAATTTACACTCCCACCAGCAGTGTAAAAGTTTACCTATTTCTCCAGATCCTCTCCAGCATCTGTTGTCTCCAGATATTTTAATGAATGCCATTCTAACCGGTGTGAGATGGTATCTCAATGTGGTTTTGATTTGCATCTCTCTAATGACCAGTGATGATGAGCATTTTTTCATATGCTTGTTGGCCCCATGAATGTCTTCTTTTGTAAAGTGTCTGTTCGTATCCTTTGCCCATTTTTGGATGGGCTTGTTTGCTTTTTTCTTGTAAATCTG
>CM052649.1:74668573-74761208 GCA_028533165.1 Leontopithecus rosalia
GGGTGAGGGGGCAGAAGGCAGCAAAACACACTGCCACGTGTGTACCTATGCAACTATCTTGCATGTTCTGCACATGTACCCCAAAACCTAAAATGCAATAAAAATTAAAAAAAAAAAAAGTTTTAAGCATGTACTATGCACTAGCTAGTGTGCTAGGTACTGAAACTATTTCATCTGTCATTAATTAGTCCACAGTTTAATGTAAAAGTAAGACAATACTTCTTAAATCTCAAGAGAGCAGTTTGGAAAATGAATTTATGTAAAGAAAAACCAGTGATGTAGAGGTAAATGTAGAAGTAAAACAGTACTTCTTAAATCTCAAGGGAACAGTTTGGAAAATAAATTTATGTAAAGAAAAAAGATCAGATGACTAATATATAACATTTGATTTATAGTGGTTTTGAAAAATACAAAATTACAACAAACCACACTATTTCCTACTAATTTTACCAATTATTTAACATAGATATTAAGCCAAGACCTCAGAATTCTCTTGTTGTCCAATCCCAAACATTAAATATATGTTATTTTTGACACAGTGGTTTAATATGGCACGTCATTTTTCGTACTCTTTAAAATTAAGACAGAGAATTGATGATAATCTAATTTTGTAAGTTATTAATAGCAGAAGCATTTCAACTAACCATTTCTAAGGATTTGTTCCATAACAAGTTCAATTAAGTCAAAATTCTATAAATAGAATATTACATGTTATAGTCTTTAAGAAGGTCACCTTTGACCATGTAACAAATGTTATGCATACATACACTGATTTTTTTAAAAAAATTTTAAATATATAAATAAAGATGTATTTTATTAAATTAAGTTTTAAAGTTAGAATTTGTGTTTATGCCAAATAAAACTAGATATTTATTCTTAGTGTTCCTTTACAGACAAGGAAAGAATTACTCTCTATTGATAAATTTTCTTAAATCATTGAAAAGTTATGTTCACATCCACAAATTTTGTTTTCAGGACACATGCATTTATTTTTATCATATGCTGTAATTTGATGAATAAATGATTAAAAGAAGGTGCCAAGACTGAAATGTCTTTTCTTAGAGTTCTGTTATTTATGTCTCTTACCAGGAAATAATTCTATTTGTGAGTGAAGAACATTACAATATTGCATGGTAAAATAGTTAGCTAGCACAAATATAGCTTCCACTGTATTTAGATGTCATATGTTCTAGAATTTTCATTTTATCTTGACAGTTACTGAAGATGATATGAACAGTCTTGGGGAAAGCAGTACAATAATCTATCTATGCAAAAATAATAGAGGCCATACTTTGGGAATAGTGGTAGTAAACAATTGAGTCTCTCACAAGGACAGAGCTACTTTTTCCTCCCTTAGACAATCTAGACATTTGACTCATGTACAATGATTCACTCAGAGGAATTGTTTTGGGTTATCTCCTGATGATAGATGTTCATATCTTAAAACGTATTTCTCAGATTACGTTATTTTTCACTGTCTTTATGAAAAAGATAGACCTGTGTTTTCAGAGAGTAAAGCCAGCATTATTCTAAGTGTCCCTTTAAGATCAGTAAAAGTTTGAGCATCTTTATTGACAAACTTTCCTTAATTATAGTTTATATTTTCAACAGCATTTTATAAAAAGAAAATTCCGCTTAAATGTTATGGCTACTTTATATTTTTATTAGTTGTGCATTATATATTTATAAATGTGTATTTTATAGGCATCAAACAATACATATTTTGTCAATCAGTATTTTTTATTTCATAAATTCAATATATTTTCTTCTCTTCTTATTATGTAGCATCACAAAGTGATAGAAGAACCGAGGATCAAGGACTTCAATTTTGTTTTCTGTATCAAAGGAAATGCTTGAATGCTGGCAAAGAAGGTGAACCTCCTGGAATCTATGGAAATGCATTTTTCTTGGTTAATTTAATCATAAAATCCATTGTCTATCAGTTAGTAAAAAATGATCTTATTTTACACTCCAGAATAAAAACCACTTCAGAAACAGGCAATTATACTACTAATTTATTATGCTTTGTGCAGCCATATTAAATTGTTTTGCAAATTTTGTACATATTTAATAGAAAGAAGCACATCATAATGTGTACAACATTTTAAACCTTTTGCTTTGTTTCATAACTCATTCTTAAATTAATATGTAATAAACTACAAATAAGGTGCAACAGAGTGGCAAATTTAGATAACGTTCAATTATTTGTGGCTGGTACAGTTATCACATTTTTATTATCTTGAAGAGTAATCAATAAGAATCTTAGTATTTGACTCTCAGAAAATTAAATGTGAGTGTATGTGTGTATATACACACACACGCACATATAATGTCATTTATATGAAATAATTCACTTTGGAGAGATCACTGTTTTTTTACATATTAGCCTAAACCATAGCTCAGAGGAGAGATTGCTTCATATTCATTATTCAGAACAATATTTTAAAGACTCAGATACAGAAATATTTGAGTAGTCATTAGAAATCAAACAACTTATGAAATGGGAACAGTCCCCTTATCCCCCTCACAGGACATGTGACAGGGGCATGGCTCGCTTCTTCCATACTCAGATGCTCAAATACCTATGGGGAGCATGCATGTGAGGAGGTCGTGGGGAACGTATCTGGGCTCCAACCCCATGGAAGCATCTACGGTTGAGTGTTTACGGCTCCCAAGCCCCAGTGGGCATGTGTTGCAGTGTGCTCTTTCAGTACTGCCATCTGCAGGTGGCTTGTGTTAATCAGTTGGACTAGACTCCGTCTTATTGCATGGACAGAGGGCTTTCTGTATCCTAGGTTCTTGCCTTAGTGTACCGAAAAAATCAGACCACCCGTGGTCTTGGGGGATGAGTGCAAGTTTTTTTTTTTTTGAATGGTGGTAGTTCTCAGCAAGGTGGATGAGGAAGCCAGAAGGGGTGGATGGAGTGGGAAGGTGGTCTTCCCTTGCAATCAGGCCACCCAGATGCCAGATTCTCCTCAGACAGAATTCCCCTTGGTGTCTGCTTTGCTCTGTCCCTGATGGCCTTCAGGCATCCGCTGGTGCCTATCTGTGTACTCTTCCATTCCTCTGCACCTCTTGACATCCAGCCATCTTTGTGTGTGCCTGCTGGGGTCTCGGGATTTCTATTGGCACAGGATGGGGGATGTGGTGGGCCAGAGTGCTTTTGGAAAATGCAATATTTGGGCATGAAAACTTTGCTCATTTAGGTTCATGGTCACAGACCCCAGGGTGAAGCCCTTGTCAGGGACCCTGCCCTTCTTTACCCAGCACTTCCTTGCCTCACTCCCATATCACTTAGATTTAAAAGTGCAATTTGGGGGCAAATATTTATTTCCTTGTGATGCATAATGAAAAGGCTTGTTTATAATACAATGTAGATAAATATTTTCTAATTTTATTTGGAAGAATATCTTTTTTATGAGTGTTATTTCTGAGTTAATGTTAAAATTAAGAGAAGTAAATTGGTAGAATAGATGCTGAACATGTGATTGGTTAAAGAAAATTATATTCACACATAAGAGTAATAAATGGGAGAGGGAGGCCAAGATGATGGACTAGAAGCAGCTAGTGTGCCCCACTCTCATGGAGAGGAGAAAGAGTGGGAGTAAATACTTGCTCTTCGATTGGAATATCCAGCTGGACATATGGGGATTCATCAAGGAAACAACCTGATCCACAGAGAAGGGAGAAGAGTGAGACAGGATGACCATCCACCCACAGTGTCGTGGAGATGGGGGAGGCTGCCCGACCCCAGTGAAACAGTGATTCCCTGAAGACTCATGCTTCTGCCACAAACATTTGCAAACCTGAGCTCAGGAGAGTCCACATGAGCCCCCAAAAAGAGCCTCTGACTACATGGAGAGCAACGTGGGGTCTGGGCAGAGCTGCTGCTCAGACAAACCCAGAATTCCTGGAGCCTTGGATCCTGGGGCATCTTGGCATTAGCAGCTGCTGTTCTGGCAAGAGGATAGGGCAGGCTCTTTCACATGTCCCCAGGAAAGAGGCTGAATCTATGGGGCTGAGCACCAGGGCACTGCAGGCTCACGTCTACCATACCTCACAAGATAGTGTCCACTGGCCTTGGGATGATAGCAAGGCCACCCCAGCCCCACCTGGGCTCTTGGGCCAGTGGCATCTCTGCACTTTTCTGTGATGGAACTCCCAAAGGGAGAGGTGGATAACTAATTTTTTTGTTTCACAGCTCTCACTACTGTTGCCCTTAGGCTCTGAAGGTTGCATGGCGATTAAGGACTGGTGTGAATCCCCTGCACTGTGCAGCCACCCTACAGAAAAGCAGCCAGACCGTTTTCCAAGTGGGCCTCTCTTTTCACTTTTCCTGAATGAGTAGGGCCATTCAATCTGGGATTCCAGCACAACTACCCTGTCCTGCTCTGAATACTTCAGACAGAGGAGGCTCCACATTTCTCTTAGGAGGAAATTCCAGAAACAACATACAGCCCCACTGGCCTGGGAAAGAAACAAAAGGCTTGGTCAATAAGCTGGCACCTCTGACACACTACAGCCACTATACACAGAGGAACCCAATTCCTCTTCCCTGCTGCAACCGACAGCCCATCTGCCACTGCCATGGCAGTGGTTCTAACTCAGATGCCCTCTGTCTAGGGAAGAAACAAAGAGCCTGAGGGCATCACCTGAGCTTCAAGCATGCCACAGTTGCCTTAAAGAGAGGAGCCCAGTCTCTCCTCCCTGTGAGCCCTCAACACCCCATTCACCAAGTAGAGCCCTCAGCTTGGTCCAGCAGTCCAGCCACCCCACCCCTATGGAACATTCCCAGTAGCAGCGGCTCTATGCTTCTCTGGGGCCAAGCTTCCAGAAGCAATAGCAAGCCACTCTGCCTCTGCCATGGCTGTGGTATTGCCCTTGGTGCCATTGGGCTGGGGAAGGAGCAAAGACTCTGAGTGCCTTAACTGCACCTGCAGCAAGCTGCAGTCGCCCTAAGGAGAAGAGGCCAGTTTGTCTCCCTCATGACCTCCACTATTCTCCTTGCTCATCACCAGGAAAGATCCCAGCTTGGGCCCACTGTGCAGCCATGCTAGCAATCACATTGATTGAACTATGGCTCTATATCTCTCCGGGGTAGAGTTCCAAGAGACAAGTGAAAGGCCCTCTGCCACAACCACTGCCAAGGGCCCTCTCTTGTTGCCTCCAAGATGGGGAAGGAATATGAAGTCTGAGCTTTCCCCAGAGCTGTGGTGGGCAGCCCAAAAGTGCCAAGCCAAGTTTTGAAGGCAGAACTCAAGTGGAAGAGGAGCCCACACTGTCGGAGGACTGACAAATGAGACTGCAATTGTGAAAATACAAAGGAAGCACATGGCTGAGCAAGAGTCTAGTATTGACCAGTACTCAACCACATCATCTACTAGTTCAGAACCCAAATATCAATACCAGAAATACTTTGTTAATATATATCCCCTTGAAACCAAGGGTAAGAAATCAGCTACAAATAAAGACCATAAATAGAGCCCTGGTCCTCTGAAAACATCCAGAAAAGAAGTCTACTGGCAGTACTCAATTTAAACCTCAGTTTAAGGAACAGTTCACACAGATGGGAAAGAATCAGTGTAAGAAATCTGGCAACTCAAAAAGCTGGAGTGGTTCTTTCCTCCAAACAACCACACTAGTTTCCTAGCAAGGATTCCTCACTGGCTGAAGTAACTGAAATGACAGAAATAGAATTCAGAATTTCATAATGCAATAGCAAGTATTAACAACAGAATAGATCAAATTGAGGAAGAAATTTCAGAGCTCAAAGACTGGCTGTCTGAACTAACTCAGTAAGACAATATGAAAAAACAATAAAAAGGAATGAACAAAACCTCCAAGAAAAATTGGATTATGTAAGGACTCCAAATCTATGACTCATTGTCATCTCTATAAAAGATGGGGAGAAAGTGAGTGACTTGGAAACAAGTCAGGATATCATCCAGGAAAACTTCTCTAACCTTGCTAGATAGATCAACAGTCAATTCAGGAAACTCAGAGTACCCCTGAGAGATACTACAAAAGAAGGCTATCGCCAAGACATAAAATCTTCAGATTCTCCAAAGTTGAAATGAAAGAAAACATGCAAAAGGTGGTTGGAAAGAATGGCCAGGTTACCTACAAAGGGAACCCCATGAGGAAAACAGCAGACCTTTTAGTAGACACTGGTTCTGCATCTCTACTCTCTACAAGCCAGAAGCAACTGAGGGCTTCTATTCAGGATTCTTAAAAGAAAATAATTTCCAATCCAGAATTTCATAGCCAGCCAAACTAAGCTTCACAAAGGAAGGAGAAATAATATATTTTTCAGACAAGCAAATGCTGAGTGAATTTGTTCCCATTAGACCTGCCTTATAAGAGGTCCTGAAAGGAGCGTTAAGTATGGGATGGAAAGTCCATTACCTACCACTACAAAAACACACTTAAATACACAGACCTGTGACACTATAAAGCAGCCACACAAACAATTCTGCATAATAACCACCTAACAACACAATGACAGACTTGACTCTGCATGTGCCAACATTAATCTTGAATGTTAGTGAGCTAAATGTCCCAATTAAAATGTGCAAAGTGGCAAGCTGAATAAAATCACACAACCCAATGTTATGCTGTCTTCAAGAGAACCATCTCATATGCAGTGACATCCTTAGGCTCAAAAGCAGGAGTTGATATCCTAATTTCAGACAAAATGGACCTTAAACCAACAAAGATCAAAAAAGACAAAGAAATGTACTACAAAATAGTAAAGGTTTCAATTCAATAAGAAGACCCATTATCCAAAATATATATTCTCCCATCACAGAAACACTGAGATTCATAAAGAAAGTTCTTAGAGACCTACAAAGAGACTTAGACTTTCACACAATAATAGTGGAAAATTTCAGCACCCCACAGACAGTATTAGACAGATCATCAACGTAGAAAATTAACAAAGATATTCAGGACCTGAACTCAACACTTGACCAGATGGACTAATATATATTGGCAGAACGCTCTATTCAAAAACAACATAATATAAATGCTTCCTTTTGCCACATGGCATATACTCCAAAATTGACTACACAATTGAACATAAAATTTTTTTTAGCAAATTCAAGAAATCTGAAGTCATACCAAACACTCTCCAAGACCACAGCACAATAAAAATAAAAATAAATACTAAGAATTCACTTAAAATCCTGTAGTTACATGGAAATTAAACAACTTGCTCCTAAATGACTTTTAGGTAAATAATGAAATTAAGGCAGAAATCAAGTAACTCTTTGAACCTAATGACAACAAGGACACAACATACCAGAATCTCTGGGACAAAGCTAAGGCAGTACTATGGGGGAAGTATATAGCATTAAATGCCTACATCAGAAATTTAGAAGGATCTCAAATTAAAGAATGTATATCACAACTAGGGCATCTGGAGAAACAAGAACAAATCAACCCCAAATCAAGCAGAATACAAAACATATCCAAACTCAGAGATGAATTGAAGGAAGTTGAGAGGCAAAAACAAAAACAACATACAAAAGGTCAATGCATCCAGGAACTGGTTCTTTGAAATGCTAAGATAGGTATAACACTAGGTAGACTAAAAAAGAAAAAAAAAGAGGAAGAACCAAATGAACACAATCAGCAATGAGAAAATGGATATTACCACTGACTTCACAGATATACGAAAACCACTCAAAGACTACCATAAGCACCTCAATGCAAAGAAACTAGAAATTCTGGAAGAAATGAATAATTCCTGGACATATACACCTTCTCAAGACTGAACCAGTAACAAACTGAATGTCTGAACAGTGCAATAATGAGCTTTGAAATTGAATGAGCAATAAATAGTCTACCAACCAAAAAAAAACCCAGGACGGGATGGATTTACAGTCAAATTCTTCCAGATGTACAAAGAAGAGATGATACTATTACCACTGAAACTATTCAAAAAAATTGAGAAAGAGGGACTTCTCCCTCACTTGAATCTGTTAGGCTCATATCACCCTGACTCCAAAACCTGGTGGAGACACAACAAAAAAATAAAACGTAAGCCAATATCTTTCATGAACATAGATGCAAAAATCTTCAACAAAATACTAACAAACTAAATCCAGCAGTACATCAAAAAGCTAATCCACCACAATCAAAGTAGGCTTTATCCCTGGGATGCATGCTTTGGTTCAACATACATAAATCAATAATATGATTCATCACATAAACAGAACTAAAGACAAAGACCACACGATTATCTCAATAGATGCAGAAAAGGCTTTTGATAAAAGTCAACATACCTTCATGTCAAGTAATCTCAACAAACTAGACACTGAAGAAGCCTACTTCAAAATACTAAGAACCATATATGAAAAACTCACAGCTCACATTACACTGAATGGGCAAAGCTGGAAGCATTTCCCTGAAAACTGGAACAAGACGATCATGCACTCTCTCACCATTCCTATTCCACATGTAGTAGTACTGTTACTTCTTGTCAGAGCAATCAGGCAAGGGAAATAAATAAAAGACATCCAAATGGGAAGAGAGGATACTAATCTATCCCTGTTTGCAAACAAAATAATTCTATACCTAGAAAACCCCATAGTCTCCGCCCAAAAGTTTCTTCATCTAACAAACAACTTCAGCAAAATTTCAGGATGTTACTTCTGGTCGGAGCAATCAGGCAAGGGAAAGAAATAAAAGGCATCCAAATGGGAAGAGAGGATACTAATCTATCCCTGTGTGCAGACAATATGATTCTATACCTAGAAAACACCATAGTCTCTGCCCCCAAATTCCATCATCTAACAAACAACTTCAGCAAAGTTTCAGGGTACAAAATCAATGTAAAATATCAGTAGTATTCCTATACAACAACAACATCAAACTGACAGCCAAATCAAGAATGTACTTCCTTTCACAATAGCCACAAAAACAATTAAATACATAGGAATACAGCTAAGCTAGGAGGTGAAAGATCTCTGTAATAAGAACTAAAAACCACTACTCAAAGAAATCAGAGATGATGCAAACAAATGGGAAAACCATTCTATGCTCCTAGATAGGAAGAATCGGTATCACTAAAATGGCTGTATTGTCCAAAGCAATTTACAGATTCAATGATATTCCTATCAAACTACCAATGACATTCTTCACTGAAGAATTAATTAGGAAAAAAACCCTTTTAAAATCCATATGAAACAAACAAAAAGAGCCTGAAGAGTCAAAGCAATCCTAAGCAAAAAGAACAAAGCTGGAAGCCTCATGTTACCAGACTTCAAACTACACTACAAGTCTACAGCATTCAAAACACCATGGGACCAGGACAAAAACAGACACATAAACCAGTTGAACAGAAAACAGAGCCCAGGAATAATAACACACACCTACAACCATGTGACCTTCAACAAAATTGACAAAAAAAAAAGACAGTAAGAAAAGCATTCCTTATTTGATAAATGGTGCTGGGGTAAGATGCATATGCCTATGATTGAAACTGTATCCTTTCCTTACACTATATATAAAAATTAACTCAAAATGGATAGAAGACTTAAATGTAAAACCTAAAATTATAAAAACTCTGATTTACAAAGAACTCAAACAGATTTACAAGAAAAAAGCAAACAAGCCCATTCAAAAATGGGCAAAGGATATGAACAGACACTTTACAAAAGAAGACATACATGAGGCCAACAAACATATGAAAAAATGCTCATCATCACTGGTCATTAGAGAGATGCAAATCAAACCACATTGAGATACCATCTCACGCCAGTTAGAATGGCATTCATTAAAAAGTCTGGAGACAACAGATTCTGGAGAGGATGCGGAGAAATAGGTACACTTTTACAGTGCTGGTGGGAGTGTAAATTAGTTCAACCATTGTGGACGACAGTGTGGCAATTCCTGAAAGACCTAGAAATAGAAATTCCATTTGTCCCAGCAATCCCATTACTGGGTATATATCCAAAGGACTATAAATCGGTCTACTATAAGGACACATGCACACGAATGTTCATTGCAGCACTGTTTACAATAGCAAAGACCTGGAACCAACCCAAATGCTCATCCATGATAGACTGGACTGGGAAAATGTGGCACATATATACCATGGAATATTATGCAGCAATCAAAAATGATGAGTTCGTGTCCTTTGTAGGGACATGGATGAATCTGGAGAACATCATTCTCAGCAAACTGACACAAGAACAGAAAATGAAACACCTTATATTCTCACTCATAGGCAGGTGATGAACAATGAGAACACATGGACACAGGGAAGGGAGTACTACACACTGAGGTCTATTGGGGGAAATAGGGGAGGGTCAGTGGAGGGGGAGCAGGGGCAAGCGGGGGAGGGATAGCATGGGGAGAAATGCCAAATGTGAGTGAAGGGGCAGAAGGCAGCAAAACACACTGCCACGTGTGTACCTATGCAACTATCTTACATGTTCTGCACATGTACCCCAAAACCTAAAACGCAATAAAAAGAAAAAAAAAAACTCTGGAAGATAACAAAGAACATATATTATGGGCATAGTACCAGGCAAAGATTTCATGACAAAGACACCACAAGCAATTGTGACAAAAATAAATATTGACAAATGCAGCCAATTAAACTAAATAGCTTAGGCACACTGAAAGAAGCTATCAACAGAGTAAACAGTCAACTCACAGAATAGGAGAAAATGTTTGGAAATGATGTACCCGATGAAGATAATAATCCAGCATCTATAAGGAACTTCATTTCACAAGAAAATCACAATCCCATTAAATACTGGGTAAAAGACGTGGACAGACACTTTTCTAAATAAAACATATACATGGCCAGCAAGCTTATGAAAAAATTATCAGCATCACTGATAATTAGAGAAACGCATCTCAAAACCACGAGATACCACCTCACACCAAACAGAATGACTATTACTAAAAGTTCAGGAAATAACAGCTCTGGTGAGGTTGCAGAGGACAGGGAATACTTATATACACTGTCAGTGGAAATGTAAATTGTAGGATTTGTGTGAATGCCATCGTAGAAGTCAGTGCTGCGATTCCTCAAAAAAACTTAAAACAGAATTACTAGTCCACCCAGTCATCCCATTACCGCGTGTATATCCAAATGAATGCAATCATGCTATAATTACAGTATTGTTTCCCATTTCTGTTTTTCTTCTAGCTATAACTTATTAAAATATGTTATTTGTTACCAATTAAATAATATTGGGCTGACTAATAAATGCACACCTTTTTCTCAGAGGCCCACTTCCTGGACCTTCTCATCCTTTCTGGGCTGCGTCTCCTTACTTCTTTAACCTGAAGTCCATCTCTTGTCCTGATGTTTCTCCTCACTGCGATCCTGGATCAAAGTGGCTGTTTGATAAATCATGATTTCTGGGAACAGGACCAGGCAAAGATTTTGTGACAAAGACACCAAAAGCAATTATGACAAAAATAAATATTGACAAATGAGGCCAATTTTTGATAAATTTGGTTGCATCACTGAAAAACATTCTCGAATTACTTCTAAGGAAGACATGTGAGGAACATAAAATATCAGAATCTTAGCATGTCTGAAAGTATCTTTGCTATGTGATTATTCGGGTAGGTATGAAATTCTATATTAAGAATTAATTTCACTTAAAACGTTGACAGTAAATTTCAAGTAGTATCAGGCATTGTTGAAAAGTCCAGTGTATTTCAAATTATTGTTGTATAATAGTTTTCTGTTTTCTCCTTCCCTCCTTCTCTCCCTCCCCGCTTCTTTCCTTTTTCATTCCTCTGTATTTTCTTGTTGCTTTCTAGATATCTTCAGGCTCCTTTTTATGTTTATAATTCTCTAAACTTTCACAGTGATATCCCTTGGGATGGTTTGTATTATATTTATTATTGTGGTCTTTTACAAAGTACTATTATGTAAGTTCAAACTGGTGATTCATGATCTTTATTCTAATGGCACTGGGAAACGATTCAGATTTCCAGTTTTAAAGAATATCTGCCTAGTGCTCTCCAATGTGTTCTCCAGGTGTCTTCCTAAATATCAACTAGATAGGAAAAGATTAATTCTTTAAGTAAAACTAAAGCTGGCAGGTTACTTAGTGCCTGAGTTGAAGCTGAATGGGCAATATCCCACGATTGTGTTAAGTTATATAGCGAAGTTGACCTTAAGATATGGAAACTATCCAATTGGCCTAATATGATAATGTGATCCATTTGAATTAGATAGATTTTATTGGCTGTCAACAGAAGAGGAAGTCAGAGAGATTTGAAGAGTGAGAAGACCTGTCACAGCATTATTGGTTTGAAGTTGGAGGGTGCCATACAAGAAGGAATATGAATGGCCTAAAAAGAGCAGAAAGTGGCACCAGCAGGGGACAGCAAGGAAATAGAAATCTCTGTCCTATCACAACGAGGAACTGAATTCTGGTAACAACGTGAATGAGCTTAGAGGTGGGTCTTCCCAGAGCCATCAGACAAGAAAGAGTCCAGCTGATTTTACCTCAACATTCTGATTTCAGCCTAGTGAGTCCCCAAGCATACAACACAGGGAATTCTATCTGGGCTTCCAAATTATAGAATTGTGAACCAATATATAGATCTAGTTTAATGCTGCTATATTTGTGGTAATTTTAATGCAGCAAAGAAAACAAATACAGTGTGTAATCTCAACCATGATTCTACATACTGTTTTAACTATCTATTGACTATGGAATATTGGGTGTGTTACTTAATCTATCTGAAACTCATATTCATATCTGACAAATTAAGATAATTATACTGTATGTGTACTACATGTGTAGGACATATATGTAATATCCTTGGTATAGTTCCAATCACATAATAAGTATGTATTCAATACACATTAAGCATCATTTTGATGGTTATAATTAGGGAGACTAATAGAGATACAATATATTATAGAAAGTATACCATGTAATAAATGTGCTTTAGTTGGCCCTTCAGCTAAAATGTCCCTAGTAACAATGATTCTTGGTAATTAGAGATTTCTTGGATTATATATACATATATACTATATATATATTATATATAGTATATATGTATATATATTATATATATATAGTATATGTATATATACTATATATATAGTATATGTATATATAATATATATGTATATATGTATAGTATATATGTATATATAATATATATTATATATGTACATATAAACATATATAATATATATGTATTATATATTTAATACATATATAATATATAAATATATGTATATTATATTATACATATTATATATATTATATGTATAATGTATAATATATAATATAATATTATATATATTATATATAATATATATGTATATATTATATATACATATTATATATATGTATATATTATATATATGTATATATGTAATATTACTATATTTCTTGGAGAATACATAGATTAAAATCTAGCTTCAAATTCAAAGAAGACTAAACTATAGCAAAAAAGAAGTGTATGAGGTAAAAGTGTGTTACAAACTAGAAGTTAGACTGGTTATAGTTCACACAGACCCATTCTTTGGTTCAGATTTGATTTTAAAGTGTGTACACATTTATAATTGTTATATCATCCTGATAAACTGATCCTGTTACAAGTAATACATTTCCTCTTTCTCCCTGATAATATTTATTATTTTAAAGTCTATTTACCTTACATTAATATAGCCACACTAGCTCTCATACGTTTGTTTACTGTCTTATGGTAAGCCTCTTCTCATCTTTTTACTTTCAAACAATTTGTATCTTTGAAACTAACGTTTGTCTGTTGTTCTTTGTGTAGTCTGAACATCTCTGCTTTTTGATTGGAGTGTTTATTATTTAACTATATATCCATTTTATCACTTGCATTTTGTGGAAAACTAGTTAGCAAATGAAGCATTTAATTTTGACAGTGGTGGTGGTGATGTATGTGAGAGTGAATAGGTAATTAAGTAATATAATTTCTATGGCTTGATAGTTTATTCTTCTCTAGGAAAGTTACCCTGATAATGTCAATTATCCGGCCTGGACCATGGATCATTTGCTTTGTGCCTCTTGTTCACACTTAATGGAATTTCATGTATATATAAGATGCCAGGTGTTAATTCTCCAAAACGATATCGTCTCCAATATACTATAAAGGAGTAAGTCCTATATCCTTTCTTAATTCTACTTTTAGATAATGGCCTCAGTTTATGAGCAACACCTAACTGTGAGGTATCCTAAGTCAATAGCAGGAATTCTATTGAAAAGGAAGGATTTCAGTCATTTCATTTTCTATATATTTTTTCTGCTTGTATCACACAAATAATTAAATGGGTGTATTCTGGAGATTAATGCTTTTAATACTTTAATTTTAGTTTTTAAATTCTGTACAACAAAAATTACTAACCATAGAAGAATATATTGAACTCTTCAGAATGAAAAATATAATTTATTCATCAGAGAATTTCCATGTATTCAAACAAGGTAGAAGTAGGAATATCTGAGGGCAAAGTTTGGCTATAATTTCAGCTTTCATTTTTAACTTATTACCCTGTTTTTTTCTGTGGTATAATGATTTTTAACTGCATAATTGCCTACACAGATAAAACTACATTTTCTGCTCCCCCATTAATAGTTTGATACAGTCCAGTTAGTTAATATAATTTTCTTAACAAATTAATATAAAACCTTCTGAGAAATTTTCTTGTAAGAGGGCTTATATGGATTATTTGCCCCTTTATGCCCCTCCAACATTTTCCCAGGGATTCATATGTTACAGTTGACCAGATAACTTAGATATCATTTGAGAACAAGAGGCATACCCTTGATATTTACAAGCAGAATCTTGGAATCTGAAACCTGAAAATTTTGTGTAACAGACCTGTCTGTTACTTAGCCTTAGTGATACAACACCTATGTTTTTCAAGAAAGATAAGCAATTTTGATTTTGTTTAAGTCAGTAACATCTAAAATCTATGTTTATTTTAGTTAAACCTAATAGAAACTTTTGGATCTTCTTTGGTTATGCCAGTCCAAGATTATTTGCCCTGCTGGTTTTATTTCCTGTTATTTTACGTGTACCTAGCATAGCATTATTAGTGTTTACAAAGATCTAAATTTGAATTATTTACCAAGATGATATGTGTCTATAGTCAAAAAGACATAGCCATAATGAATCCATAACAAGGAGAAAAGCTATTCATCATCAGTTACATGAGTATACTTTACCACCATCAATGGGAACAGTGAAGCCTCTCTGCTTACTGCTTCAGTGAGTTGCATCTATAAAGATGAATGAGAATAGTACCTCCAACCAAATGCTGTATGTCAAAAAAACCCACAGGACAAAGAACTTGTGCTTTAAATAATGAGAAACTTTGGCACATAATTTCCTTGGCTGCCATTTGTACTGAGGTTAGATTTGTATTTTGGTTTAGGCAAGGCAAGAGTTTCTGGTCATGCACCTTCAAACTCATTTGCACAGCAAAATATCTATGGGTTCAAAGATTCTATTGATATCTATGAGCTTAGCTTCTATAAGGAATTCAAGGGGGGAAAGGAAAAATAACCTATACACCAAATCAAAACCAATTCTTTGAATAGAGAATGTTTCAACTAAAAAAAAATTATGGCCGAGTGTGGTGGTGGCTCATGCCTGTAATCTCAGCACTTTGGGAGGTGAAGGTGGATGGATCGCTTTGAGCTCAGGAGTTCCATACCAGCCTAGGCAACATGGGGCAACCTCATCTCTAAAAAAAAAATACATAAGTTAGGTATGGCAGTGCGCATCTGTGGTTCCAGTTACTCAAGAGACTGAGGCTGGAGAATTGCTTGAATTCAGGAGTGGGAGTTCCTGAATTCAAGTGAACCAAGATGGTTCCGTTGCACTCCAGCCTAGGTAATAGAAGAAGACCCTGTCTCAAAAAAAAAAATCAAATAAATACCTAAACGAGAATAAAATAAATCTGAAACAAATATATTTTATATAAGCTTCTTATTTTTTAATGGAATACAATTTTAAGTATAGGTTAGTCATTACTATTACTAATTTTGCTCAAGTCTTGAAGATACTTCAGTTTATTGCATAATGTTTAGGTTGGACTTTATGATGTATCATTTTCTTAACAAAGTTTGGTGTCACATGGCTGAAATATTGTTATTAATTTTGAAACCTATTTAGGCAAAATTTTTTTTAATCTATTTTACAAAGAAGCTATTACAGCAAAATCAGCACAGGAAAAAATCAGTATAAACTTGTTTATGAAGAGAGAATAGAGTTATTTAATTATAGATTTTCAGCAAACTAAAAAATAGTTTATTCATAAAATTCTTTAGTAAAGAAACACCTAATTCTTGATGCAGGCATTGCTAAATACATAGTAGGTAGCATTCAAACTGAATTTGAAGTCACATTATATTTTTCAGTTATATGAGACTTTATTGATTTTGCAAAATAGCAATAATAATCATTATCTTCGTAACTAGTATTCTAGAAGTCCATGGCAGCAGATAGTACACAGGCTTTTTGAAAGTTTGACAAAATTAATAGAAAAAAATTGCTTCAGCCTACACATGAAATTTTAGTAAATATATACATCTATACATAAATGTGTATGTTTATATGGGATGTATGGTATTTGTTAGTAAGTATATATATATATATATATATATATATATATATGCATATATGTGATATATGATATTTCTTAGGCTATGCTTATGCAACGAGTATAGAAAGATAATTAAGATATAATTTCTTAAAATGTTACTTATTGTGGATTCTCTATAAATAATAGAAACATACTAAGAGCAAAAGGCATGGACTTCCAATTCAGAGGGATTTGAATGAAACATTAATTTCAAGGTTAATGATAAAACTTACTACTCCTTTTGGACAAATAAATGCCTGAGGAAAATGCCAGAGCAACAGCAGAGTAAACTCTTGTGACTAACCCCCAATATCTGACAAGATGTGAGCACTATAATACACATATACCTGGTAAGCTTCCAGAAAGACCTTTTAACAAATAGTGGAAAATAGGAGCTACTGTCCTAAAAAAATATTAATTCAACTGTGAGGGAGATTAATTGTGAGCATAGCACCTCTCTGCTTTCTAAAATGTAAGAAAGCCCAGGATATTAGGGCAAGATTCTCTTTTTCATGAGATAATTTTCATACTTACAGCTTCTCCCTCCAGAATTCAGGTGACTCCTAGATTCCTACTCCTGTTCTTAGCCCTATCATCCAGGATTTCTGGACACGTGTCAAGACTCACGGTCACTATGAGCAGGAAAGACTCATAGTCACTATGTACCTAAGCCTATCTTATTAAAGGACACTTTGGATTAGATTAATTTTTTGTAACTCTGTAATTCAGACAGCTAAATCAGTCCCTGGTATCTGGGAAAATATAAAAGAGGAATCCCATACAGACATCAAAGGCTATCATGAAAATGTAGCTTTGAAATATTGACAGGAACTTTAGAGCTCATCCCACTTAAAACCACAAGATGAGAAAACAAGACCAGAGAAATTGTGTGACTCACCTAGCTAGAAAATAATGCGACATAGTGGGGCACATAAAATCTATGAGACCCTGCCCTACACTAATATTTGTAATTGTCTGTTTTGTTTTTTAAATCAACATCTCTCCATAAAATTATCAGATGCTTAGTTTTGGGTTAATCAATTTTAAATCTTATTTTATTTTTGCTACACTGGATGAATACTTCATTTTATTTTTATCATCTCTCAGCTGTGCTTTCCCCATGTAAATACAGATTACATCGTTAATACCTATTAGTTAATAGTTTACCCATAGCCAGTATCAATTGATTCAGCTTTATCCTGCTACCTACCTTCCAACTTCTATTAATTTTATGTTTACATTTTATCGTCAAAGTGAATATTTTTCTTCTGTATTATGCATTCATAAAGGGTGTTCAGTGCAGAGGCCATTAGTGTATTTTATATATTGTTCTCTAATTTTAGAATGATAAATCTTTTAGTTTTATTCAAAATATAACATTTTAAATGAAAATATGATATGAATTTTCCATTTTTCCATTCCCTGTATTTTATCATAGTATTTATCACTATGGAGCTGAATAATGGGTGGGAGGGGGAATAATTACAGTTTCAGGGGAAGAAAACAACGTTGTTACTCTGCAAATGTATTATTTTGTATAAACTATATTTTTGTTACACTATTTTCACACTTCTAAAATGAGAAGTTCAGTTAAGAGAATTTCTAGTTTGTTTCTAGTTCTAAAATTATATGACTTTGAATTAAATTGGATTAAGTCTAATTTTATATTATTCTAATTAGTTTTTCACTAATTTACCACATTAAGTGTTCAATCATCCAGAATTTCAAATATATTCAGAAAATAAATTATAAGCTGAATCTGTTGATATTTTTAAACCTTTTTTATTGAGCTATAAATTACCTAAAGTGAAATGCCTGGATACACTTAGACTGAATTATTGTATTAACTTCTTCATTAATATATCTGCTACTCAACACTCATTACCCCACCCAGACCATTCAGCACATGATCTAGAAATTAATATCCCTACCATTAATTTTATGGTCTTTCTTGCTTAAAAATCGTAAGTAATACCCTCTTACTAGCATAAAGTCTGAAACTTAAAACTATAAATTTTTACTTTACCCTACCTATCCAAGCAACTATTTTAATATTCACAAAGAGAAGCCCTTAACACTTTCCCCCGAGGCTTATGTTATTGATGCTTTCTCCATATGCCTTTAAGCTGATTTCTACATAAGGAAAATGAGGGCAAATTATTGACTAGGGACTTTCCTTTTTGAGCAAGGGCACAGGCTAAGCTCATTCCACAGAAACAAGGATATTCTGGGAAGTTAGTACACTGAGAAGCAACTTTCAACTAATGATGAATGGATAAATATCTCAGCTTTCATGTTCTTACTTGCAGTATTTCTGTGGTATATTATTCAATGTCTCTCACAGCATAGCCGCAAGATGAAGACTTAGTTCCTCACAGAAGTGTTCTACCCAGTAACATACCTTTCATTGGTTTAACTGCCTGCTACTTTTCAGATCACCTACCAAAGAAATTACGTGTACTCAATTCCATTCTCAGTGCATGCCTTTTGAAGAATTCAATCAAAGCCATTCGGTATTTGGAAATTGTTCAAGGAATCAGGTATTTGTTATGATATTCAGCAACTGTTTACTCCCTGAACAGAAGGCAATCATAATTGCTATAGTCTAAATGTTGTTTCCCCAAAAATTCTTATGTTGACTTACCCACCCTGAAGATGACAATGTTAGAAGGTGGTGCCTTTGGGAGGACATCAGGTCACAAAGGCACAGAGCCCTCCATAAATGGGATTAGTGCCGGTTATGGTCTGCATGATTTCCCTCCAAATTCAAATGTTAAAACTGAATTGTCAATCTGATATATGAAGATGTGGGACCCTGAGGAAGCCATAAGTACCCCTGTGAAAGAGGTACACGGCAGCTGTTTACTCCTTCAACCATGTGAGGATACAGCAAAAGTCTTCATCTTGGGAGCAGAAAGTGTCTTGCATCAGACACTTAATCTGCTAATGCCTTGATCTTAGACATCCCAGCCTCCAGAACTGTGAGAAAAATTTATGTTCTTTATCAGTTATCCAGTCTCAGGTATTTTGTTATAGTAGCAAGAACAAACTAAATCAGTGTCATTGTAAAAGAAGCCCAAGTGAGATCCCTCATCTCTTCCACCATGTGAGTTTAAAGTAATATTTTAAAAAATAAAGATTAAAGGCTTTCTGAGAAGAAATGGATCCTCACTGGATATTAAATTTACTGCCACCTTGGTCTTGGACATTCCAGCCCCAGAACTGGGATAAATAAATTTCTGTTGTTTATCAGCCACCCAGTCTATGTCATTTTGTTATAGCAACCTAGATGAACTAAGGCATTACCTGCTGCTGTTGATAAGTAGAAGGATGACAATCCTTTTGGTATTATAACATCA
This sequence comes from Leontopithecus rosalia, assembly GCA_028533165.1. Classification (NCBI taxonomy): domain Eukaryota; kingdom Metazoa; phylum Chordata; class Mammalia; order Primates; family Cebidae; genus Leontopithecus; species Leontopithecus rosalia. The sequence continues at coordinate 74,688,545 of CM052649.1, forward strand.
CAACTACAAAGAGTCTCATTTATAGTAAAACAATTGGGGTGTAGATAGAATTGAATTTTGTGGTTTATATGGTATTTTTAGCCGATGAAAAATGTGAGGGCATTGGTTAGAATAAGCTTATGAAATGAGTTGGCTACAAGTCTCAGACATGGAAGTCTTAATGGAAGAAAATAACAGTATCAGGTCAGCCAATTATCAATTGAGGTAGTGGTATAAAAGTCAGAAAGACACCAGGACGGCATTTAAATAAATTTTTATTTCTTACATAAAGATGTGGACTAAGCTGAAAAAACAGGCTCATGATCTCTCTGTAGGAGTGGGAAGGCTATGAGGAGTCTGGAAGTGTAGCCCTGCTAAGTCTCTTATTATAAAGTCAGTGTCATGATGAGAAATTTAAGATCTAGGATGATAACATTTTAGTAAATATGTTTGAGATAATTGAATCTTTTAATATCTGTTCTAAAAGAAATGTTCCCCTGTTTTTTCTTTACTAGAGAAATGCACATCCCCCTGCCTGGAAATGATGCAAACATTTCACTTGAGGCAAGGACTATATGGATGATTTTTTGGTGTTTTTAACATATGCTCGCACTTTCACTCATTATTTCTAGGCCAATAATTAGATTTGAGATTCAGCAAGGTCTGAAAGTGAAAATATAATCTCTACTTGGGAAAATAAAATGTATTCAACAAAAAAATCAGTACATAGCTATTACACACTGGGACATTCCCAGAAAACACATAGAAATACACTTGTGAATGAATCTGGGAGGGGGGAAAGAATATAAACTGCATATATGATAATTTCTTCAAAGTATTTCATAATTTAGGATTCAATACCCTAACAAGAATACCTGGAGCTATCTTGAATATTCTATTAGGATGGCTCCTTACAGATTGGAAGCAGCAATGACCTTTTGTAAATGAGGTGGACATGCTGGAATTGCTTTGGCAAAAGCAGTGTTCAAAAGGCCCTGAGAGGTAGTATCTTAATCCATTTTCTTTTGCATGTAACATAATACTTAATACTGGGTAATTTACAAAGGGAAAAAGGTATTTATTAAAGTTAAGAGGCTAAGAAATTCAAGGTCAAGAAGCCGCATCTGGTGAAGACTTTCTTGCTGGCAGGAACTGTTGGTAGAGGCAGAGCATTAAATGGCATGGGTGCTGAGCATGTTAGCTCAGATCTCTCTTTCTCTTTTCCTAAATCCACCAGTCTCACTCTTGTGACAACCATTAATCCATTATTTACTTAATGGATTAATCTTTCCATGAGGGCAAAGCACTCATGACCCAATCACCTCTGAAGTCCTCCTCTCTCAATACTGCCACATTGGGGATTGAGTTTAAACAAGAGTTTTGGATGGAGCAAACACTTGAACTATATCATGAGCATGTGGTCACACAATATTGGATTGTCTATGGTTATATAATATTGGAATGCACTATGCAAGATAAAGGACTCATCAGCTGACTGTATTCCCTAGAAAAGTCTAAAGCAATGATGGTTCTACCAGGGTTAAGGAAAAGCTCTTTGTTGGCTTTCTTCTGACATATATGTGCTATGGAACTTCACTTCCTAGTGATAAAGGGGCACAATTCGAGAAAAATTGAAGTTTGTGGTGGAGCTTAACTGCCAGAGACAAAGTGGACATGATTACCATGAGAGACAGAAAGTCCAGAAAGCTAGCAAGGAGCTTTTGTGGATGCCTAATAAATCATAGAGTACTTAGAAGCAAAATAGATGGTCAGCCAATAAGGTTATTACTTGCCATAGAGAACACAAATAAATAAATAAACAAACAAACAAATAAATAAACAGCAAACAGCTGAAGGAAGATTTCAGTCACTATAATGGAAAACTACCACAAGATAGTTGCAGATAGGAGTTTTCAAACTTGAACCAGCTCTCAGGCCTATAGTCCAGAAACTGGAAAAGAAGGAAATGAGACTAATTCCCTTTGAAATAGTTCTTGTGACCTGTCAGCAAAAACTATACAGCAACCGTTCTTTAAATTATTTTCCAAAAGGGTCTATACCCATTTATCAATGTAACCATACATTGCAGGAAATTAAGAAAAAAAATCCAGATATGTCATGGTTTGTACATGTAGAGTCAAAAGATAATAATACTAAAAAATTAAATATGCTAGCATGGATTTCTTGCTAAAGTAAGACATAAGAAGTTCAGAGGTTCAGATGATAAATAAAAACCTGATTAAACTGTATCTCACAGAAGTTTTATCATGTCCATGGAAACTTATCATTATTATTTTCATAGTTACCTAATGTTTAATTGAAAAGATTCTACTTAGCAACAGAGAAACCCATCATATTAGTTACTTGACCTGAGAAGAAATATTCATTATGGTAAAAAAGGTAAAACAGAGGCCCCTGATATTTTCCCCAAGCTGAAATTTAGCCAGAAAAGTAAATCAAAAGCAAACCAATTTTCTGGAGAGAAAGACAGAGATTGGTGCACCCCTCAGTGACAAAGTATGCGGGTGTCAATATAGATATTGCAAAAACCAGATGGATCATTGTGGAAAACAATGGATTATTGTGAACTTTACCAAATGTTAGTTCTGATAACAGCTCCTTTAACTATATGGTATATTTACTTTAATAACTTAACACAGAATCTAGAAGTTAGTATGAAGAAATTGACATAAAATATGTTTTTTATAATATGGATAAAGGAGAATCAAAAGCAATTCACATTCAACAGACCATAGTACACACTTATAATCTTCTCTGTGAGCTACAATAATCTCCTGCCAGTCTTGTTCAAAGGAGTCTTGGTCATCTAGATATTCCAAAGATCATCAAATAGTCAGTTTTATTAATAATAAGATGTTACTTATAATTGATGGTTAATAACTCGTAAAGGTTTTGGAATCCCTGATAAAATACATGCATGGCAGAAATAGGAGATTAAAATTTGTGTGAACTCAGGGACCTGTTTCATTGATGAAGGTTTCACATATCCAGTGTCTGGAGACATGCAGAAATATCACCTGCAAGATAAAGAATAAGTCATGACATCCTACACTGTCTCCACTTAAAAGAGTGGCCTAATGCTTGGAAAATCTCTACAGATTTTGGAGTTGCCACTTAATTCATTTGGGACTACTTCACAGACCACTTATCAAGTGACTTGGAAGGTTAAAAAGAGCAGCAGCCTAGAGAAAGTTTACTGTGTAATACAAGTTGCCTTGTTATTTGAACTGTAGACAACATAAGATTCTATGATTCTGAAGTTGTCTGTGGGGATAAAGATGCTATGCTGAGTCTCCAGCAATTTCCAAGAGGACACTCCAGCTGAAGGCACTAGGAAGCTCAATAAATAGTGAAAAGTCTGACTTTGGTACACCTAGTTTCTCTGTGACCAGGGCTGGGTATCTTTCCAAAGTTCATGTTCGACTCTAAGAGAATTAAGAGGTTGGACCTTTGGGGAAGTGGTTAGGTCATGAAGGCAGAGACTTCATAAATAGGATGTACCCTTATAAAATAGATTGGAGGAAACTGCTTGTCCTTCCACAATATAAATACATAGCATAAAGGCACCACTTATAGAGCAAAGAGTAGGCCCTTATCAGAAACTGAATCTGCTGGTGTCTTTTTTATTAAGTGGCACATTTTCTTTTTTTTCTTTTTTAATTAATTTATTATTATTATTTTTATTGCATTTTAGGTTTTGGGGTACATGTGCAGAACATGCAAGATAGTTGCATAGGTACACACATGGCAGAGTGTTTTTCTGCTTTCCTCCCCTTCACCCACATCTGGCATTTCTCCCCATGCTATACCTCCCCAGCTCCCCCCACCACTGTCCCTCCCCTATTCCCCACAATAGACACCAGTGTGTAGTACTCCCTTGCCTGTGTCCATGTGTTTTCATTGTTCATCACCCGCCTATGAGTGAGAATATGTGGTATTTCATTTTCTGTTCTTGTGTCAGTTTGCTGAGAATGATGTTCTCCAAATTCATCCATGTCCCTACAAAGAACACAAACTCATCATTTTTGATTGCTGCATAATATTCCATGGTATATATGTGCCACATTTTCCCAGTCCAGTCTATCGTCGATGGCATTTGGGTTGGTTCCACGTCTTTCCTATTGTAAACAGTGCTGCAATGAACATTCGTATGCATGTGTCCTTAGAGTAGAACGATTTATAGTCATTTGGATATATACCCAGTAATGGGATTGCTGGGTCAAAAGGAATTTCTATTTCTAACACCTTGAGGATTTGCGACACTATCTGCTACAATGGTTGAACTAATTTACACTCCCACCAGCAGTGTAAAAGTGTTCCTATTTCTCCACATCCTCTTCAGCATCTGTTGTCTCCATATTTTTTAATGACCGCCATTCTAACTGGCGTGAGATGGTATCTCAATGTGGTTTTGATTTGCATCTCTCTAATGACCAGTGATCATGAGCATTTTTTCATATGTTTGTTGGCCTCATGTATGTCTTCTTTTGTAAAGTGTCTGTTCATATCCTTTGCCCATTTTTGGGTGGGCTTGTTTTTATCCTGTAAATCTGTTTTAGTTCTTTGTAAATTCTGGATATCAGCCCTTTGTCAGATGGGTTAACTGCAAAAATTTTTCCCCATTCTGTTGGTTGCCGATTTACTCTAGTGACTGTTTGTTTTGCCATGCAGAAGTTGTGGAGTTTGGTTAGGTCCCATTTGTCTATTTTGGCTTTTGTTGCCAATGCTTTTGGTGTTTTGGTCATGAAGTCCTTGCCTACTCCTATGTCCTGAATGGTTTTGCCTAGATTTTTTTCTAGGGTTTTTATGGTGCCAGGTCTTATGTTTAAGTCTTTAATTCATCTGGAGTTAATTTTAGTGTAAGGTATCAGGAAGGGGTCCAGTTTCTGCTTTCTGCACATGGCTAGTCAGTTTTCCCAACACCATTTATTAAACAGGGAATCCTTTCCCCATTGCTTGTTTTTGTCAGGTTTATCAAAGATTGTATGTTTGTAGATATGTTGTGTTGCCTCAGATGCCTCTGTTCTGTTTCATTGGTCTATTTCTCTGTTTTTGTACCAGTACCATGCTGTTTTGTTTACTGAAGCCTTGTAGTATAGTTTGAAGTCCGGTAGTGTGATGCCTCCCACTATGTTCTTTTTGCTTAGAATTGACTTGGCTATGCAGGCTCTCTTTTGGTTCCATATAAAGTTCAAGGTGGCTTTCTCCAGTTCTGTGAAGAAAGTCAGTGGTAGCTTGATGGGGATAGCATTGATTCTGTAAATTACTTTGGGCAGTACAGCCATTTTCACGATACTGATTCTTCCTAACCATGAACATGGAATGTTTTTCCATGTGTTTGTGTCCTCTCTTATTTCATTGTGCAGTGGTTTGTAGTTTTCCTTGAAGAGGTCCCTTACGTTCCTTGTAAGTTGTAATCCTAGGTATTTTATTCTTTTTGTAGCAATTGTGATTGGCAGTTCGTTCTTGATTTGACTGTCTTTAAGTCTATTATTTGTGTATAGGAATGCTTGTTATTTTTGCACATTGATTTGATATCCTGATACTTTGCTGAAGTTGCTTATCAGTTTCAGGAGTTTTGGTCTGAGGAGATGGGGTCTTCTAGGTATACTATCATGTCGTCTGCAAATAGAGACAATTTGGCTTCCTCCTTTCCTATTTGAATACCCTTTATTTCTTTTTCTTGCCTAATTGCTCTGGCTAGAACTTCCAGTACTATATTGAATAGGAATGGTGAGAGAGGGCATCCTTGTCTAGTGCCAGATTTCAAAAGGAATGCTTCCAGTTTTTGCCCATTCAGTATGATATTGACTGTTGGTTTGTTGTAAATAACTTTTATTACTTTGATATACCTTCCATCAATACCAAGTTTATTGAGGGTTTTTAGCATAAAATCCTGTTGAATTTTGTCAAATGCCTTCTCTGCATCAATTGAGATAATCATGTGGTTTTTATTTTTGGTTCTGTTTATGTGGTAAATTATATTTATAGACTTGCGTATGTTGAACCAGCCTTGCATCCCCGGGATGAATCCTACTTGATTATGATGGATAAGTTTTTTGATGTGCTGTTGCTATCAGCTTGCCAGTATTTTATTGAAGATATTTGCATCTATGTTCATCATGGATATTGGTCTGAAGTTTTCTTTTCTTGTTGAGTCTCTGCCGTGTTTTGGTATCAGAATGATGTTGGTCTCATAAAATGATTTGGGAAGAATTCCCTCTTTTTGGATTATTTGGAATAGTTTCAGAATGAATGGTACCAGCTCTTCTTTGTGTGTCAGGTAGAATTCGTCTGTGAACCCTTCTGGACCTGGGCTTTTTTTGTGTGGTAGGCTCTTAATTGCTGCCTCGACTTCAGACCTTGTTATTGGTCTATTCATAGTTTCGGCTTCCTCCTGGTTTAGTCTTGGGAGGACACAGGTGTCCAGGAATTTATCCACTTCTTCCGTGTTTACTAGTTTATGTGCATAGAGTTGTTTGTAATATTCTCTGATGATGGTTTGAATTTCTGTGGAATCTGTGGTGATTTCCCCTTTATCATTTTTTTATTGCATCTATTTGGTTATTCTCTCTTTTCTTTTTTATCAATCTGGTTAGTGGTGTCTATTTTGTTGACCTTTTCAAAAAAACAGCTCTTGGATTTATTGATTTTTCGAAGGGTTTTTTGTGTCTCTATCTCTTTCAGTTCTGCTCTGATCTTAGTTATTTCTTGTCTTCTGCTAGGTTTTGAGTTTTTTTTTTTATCTTGCTCCTCTAGCTCTTTCAATTTTGATGATAGGGTGTCAATTTTGGATTTCTCCACTCTTCTCATATGGGCGCTTATTGCTATATATTTTCCTCTGGAGACTGCTTTAAATGTGTCCCAGAGATTCTGGTATGTTGTGTCTTAGTTCTCATTGTTTTTGAAGAACTTCTTTATTTCTGCCTTCATTTGATTGTTTATCCAATCAACATTCAAAAGCCAGTTGTTCAGTTTCCATGATGCGGTGCAGTTCTGAGTTAGTTTCTGAATTCTGAATTCTAACTTGATTGCACTATGATCTGAGAGACTTTTTATTATTATTTCAGTTGTTATGCATTTGCTGAGGAGTGCTTTACTTCCAATTATGTGGTCAATTTTAGAGTAGGTGTGATGTGGTGTTGAGAAGAATGTATATTCTGTGGATTTTGGGTGGAGAGTTCTGTAAATGTCTGTCAGGTTTGTTGTTCCAGGTCTGAGTTCAAGACCTGAATTTCCTTGTTAATTTTCTGTCTGGTTGGTCTGTCTAATATTGACAGTGGAGTGTTAAAATCTCCCACTATTATTGTGTGGGAGTCTAAATCTCTTTGTAAGTTGTTAAGAACTTGCCTTATATATCTGGGTGCTCCTGTATTGGGTCCATATATATTTAGGAACATTAGCTCTTCTTGTTGTATCGATCCTTTTACCATTATGTAATGACCTTCTTTGTCTCTTTTGATCTTTGTTGCTTTAAAGTCTCTTTTATCAGAGATGAGAATTGCAACTTCTGCTTCTTTTTGCTATCCATTTTCTTGGTAAATCTTCCTCCATCCGTTTATTTTGAACCTTAGTGTATCTTGGCCTGTAGGATGAGTTTCCTGGATACAGCACACCGATGTTCTGTGGCTTTTGATTGTTGCATTTAGCCCATTTACATTTAGGTTTAATATTGTTTTATGTGAATTTGATACTGCCATTTTGATGCTAGCTGGCTGTTTTTCCTGTTAGTTGATGCAGACTCTTCATTTTTTTGATGCTCTGTGGCATTTGGTATGTTTTTGGAATGGCTGGTGCTGGTTGTTCCTTTCTATATGTAGTGCCTCTTTCAGGAGCTCTTGTAAAGCAGGCCTGGTGCTGACAAAATCTCTGAGTACTTGCTTGTTTGCAAAGAATTTTATTTTTCCTTCACTTATGAAGCTCAGTTTGGCTGGATATGAAATTCAGGGTTAAAAGTTCTTTTCTTTAAGGATGTTGAATATTGGCCCCCACTCTCTTCTGGCTTGTATGGTTTCTGCTGAGAGATCTGCTGTGAGTCTGATGGGCTTCCCTTTGTGGGTAACCCAACCTTTCTCTCTGGCTGCCCTTAGCATTTTCTCCTTCATTTCAACCCTGCTGAATCTGACCATTATGTGCCTTGGGGTTGCTCTTCTTGCCAAATATCTTTGTGGTGTTCTCTGTATTTCCTGGACTTAGATATTGGCCTGCCTTGGTAGGGTGGGGAAATTTTCCTGGATAATATCCTGAAGAGTATTTTCCAGCTTGGATTCATTCTCTTCATCACATTCTGGTACACCTATCAAATGTAGATTAGGTCTCGTCACATAGTCCCACATTTCTTGGAGACTTTGTTCATTCCTTTTTGCGTTTTTTTCTCTAATCTTGGTTTCTCATTTTATTTCATTGAGTTGATCTTCAACTTCTGATATTCTTTCTTCTGCTTGGTCAATTCAGCTGTTGAAACTTGTGCACGCTTTGCGAAGTTCTCGTGTTGTGTTTTTCAGTTCCTTCAATTCATTCATATTCCTTTCTACATTGTCCATTCTTGTTAGCATTTTCTTGAATCTTTTTTCAAATCTTTTCAAGGTTTTTAGCTTCTTTGCATTGATTTAGAACATGTTCTTTTAGCTCACAGAAGTTTCTCATTACCCACCTTCTGAAATCTGATTCCGTCATTTCATCACACTCATTCTTTGTCCAGCTTTGTTCCCTTGCTGGTGATGAGTTTTGGCCCTTTGTAGGAGGCGAGGTGTTCTGGTTTTGGATGTTTTCCTCCTTTTTGTGCTGGTTTCTTCCCATCTTTGTGGATTTATCCACCTGTCATCTGAGTAGTTGCTGACTTTTCAATTGGGTCTCTGAGTGGATGCCCAGATTGTTGATGATGAAGTATTTCTGTTTCTTAGTTTTCCTTCTAACAGTCTAGCCCCTCTGCTGTACAACTGCTGAGGTCCACTCCAGGCCCTGCTTGTCTGGGGTATACCTATAGCAGCTGCGGAACAGTGAGGGATGCTACCAGTTTCTTCTTCTGCTATCTTTGTCCCACAATGATGCCTGCCAAATGTCAGTCTGATCAGTCCTTTTTGAGGTGACTCTTTGGATACACGGGGGTCTTGGAGCTGCTTGAGGAGATGGTCTGTACTTTATAGGAGCTCAAGTGCTGAGCTGTGAGCTCCATTGTTCATTCAGGGCTGTTAGGCAGGTACATTTAAGTCTGCTGCAGCAGAACTCATAAAACCCCCTTTTTTCCTCAGATGCTCTGTCTTGGGGAGTTAGGGCTTTATTTATGAGTATTCTTTGCACTGTCCTGCCAAGCTCAGAGGCAGTCTAGTCACTATTTGCCTACTGAGGCTCTGCCCTGCTGCCCTGGGGTCCACTCTGTTGCCATGGGCTCCACCCTGCTGCTGTGGGCTCTGCCCTGTTGCCATGGGCTTCACCCTGCTGTCATGGGCTCTGCCCTGTTGCTGTGGGCTCTGCCCTCCTGCCAAGTGTAATTCCCTGTAGTCCTGTTTATATGGGTGTGGTTAAAACTGCTGTGGTGATGGTGGCCCGCCTCTGTATTGGTGGAGTCTCTCTGTTATGGTGGGTTCCTCTGCAATGGCAGGCTGTGTCAGAAATGGGAGTGTACCTCAGTAGGGTCGGTATGCCTCAGTAATGGTGGACGCTGCTCCACCACCGAGCTGCACCATCCTGGGTTCAGCTGTACCCGCAATGAAACTCAACCCCAAGCGTTTAAAATCACTGTTTTGTTTGTCCCTGTGGGAGGGGGACCCACCGGGCCTGATCACCTGGCTCCCTGCCTCAGAGCCCTCTTTTATTTTTTTTTTAAGTTGAACGGTTGATTCTGTCCCAGGTCTTGCAGTCACCTGCTGATAGGGCACCGGTATCTGTGTGATTTCTCATGTAACAACACACTGCGCCAGTTTAAACGTCGCTTCCTGGGAATCTCCTTGCCTGGCTCACTGTCCATTTAATCAGTTGGATATGCTAATCTGCTCTCCGAAATCTCAAACTGCTGGATTAACAGGGCTCCCAGACCAGTGTGTTTTGTGCAGATTGCTGCTGCACTGCGGCACCGGCCGAAATGGCCACACCAGCCGAAACAGCTGCCCTGGCATCCTGTGTCTCTCCTACACCTGGGAATTTTCCTGTTCTGTGGGCAACAAAGATCCATCTGGAAATGCGGCTTGCACTCTCCCTCTGCACCTTCACTGAGAGCTGCAATCCTGAGTTGCTCCTACTGCACCATATTTCCCTGCTCTCCTTTCTTCTGGTGTCTTGATCTTGAACTTTCCAGCCTCCAGAACTCTGAGAAATTTATTTCTATTGTTCATAAATTACCATACAACGACCCAATGGGCATTTTGTTGTATCAGCCCAAACAGATTAAGACGATTCTTTTGTCATTTGTCATTACTTATATTACAGTGCTCCAACATGTTTTCCTAAGGGTCCATCTATAGCTTTGATGGGTGGGAATAGTTTCTATGGTCAGTTGACAGAAGAGGAGAGTATCAGGGTCATGTTCACAGATGAATTGGGTCCATATGTTAATAAAGTAGGTTTTGAGGGCTACTGAAAAACAATGGGTAGTCTTAGAAGACAATGGACAAAGAATTTCCTTCCAGTGGATAGATCTTCAAGCAGTATATCTAGCTATTAATTTTATGTGGAGAGAAAAGTGGTCTTATGTAGGAATATACATAAAATCCTGGGAAGTATAGATTGAAGTTAGAAAACTGGCTACAAGGTGGTCTGAGAAGGGGCATATGAATTGGCACATGAGAGAGAGTACAAAGTGTGTGATTCTTTGTCTCTTACATAAATGCCCACCAAAATGCACCCTCCAGATAGAAAATACTAATCAAAGAGGAATGAATGATTTTTCCAGTGAATTTTAAGCATCCTCTAGTTTCTGTGCTACTTCTGACCATTCTGCTTGGCACGTATACATATATTCTGACTGACAGCTTCCTAGTGTGAGTGTAAGAAACACTTTGAGGCTGGCCACACTGGCTCATGCCTGTACTCACAGCATTTTCAGAGGTGGAGGCCAGTGGATTATCTGAGTTTCGGAGTTTGGGACCAGCCTAGCCATCATGGTGAAGCCCTGTCTCTACTTAAAATACAAAAATTATCCAGGCATGGTGGTGCATGCCTGTAATCCCAGGTACTCAGGAAGCTGAGGTGAGAGAATTGCTTGAAACCTGGAGGCAGAGGCTGCAGTGTTGCAGTGAGCACTCCAGCCTGGGTGACAGATTGAGACTCTGTCTCAAAAAAAAAAAAAAAAACACCTTTGATAGCATTTTTGCCTATGGAAATTTTCTCAGCTTGTAAGTAGTGCAAGCCTAATTTTCTGGGGGAGTTAATTCATTCTAAAACAGCTCTAGAGAAGTTATAGAATGAGCAGTTTGATAAGCACCTCAGCTTTCTTCACTATTAAGTGAGGAAGCTGAGACATTTTCTAAATATTTTCCATAATTCCCTAACAGGATTAAAATCACCCATATCAGTAATCTGATCAACAAAGCATCTTTTATTGGAGTCCCCTCCTCTGTTACATTTCTAACTCTTCCTTTCCCTATTACTTCTCAAATAAACCTATTTCACTTAAATCCTATCTCACTGTCTGCTTCTGGGGAACAAAACTTAAAGGAAAATTCATACTTGACTTACATCAATATAAAGCCAATTATATTTTAAGGCTCCTCCAATAATAGGACAATTGCCCTCTAAGAAATTCTGCCTTAATGTGGCCAGTCTACAATAATATTCCTATCCTTTGAAGAACTATTGGCATTAATTATGACACATATTTTGGCCTTTATAAATAAATACCTGCAACAATGCATATTTTTTGTTTGTTCAAAGTTTTACTCTCTTGTCTCTCCAGGGTTTTACCCCTTCATAGAGTTATCTACATAATCAGTGATAAACACTCTTGCTGAATTTTATCAAATCTTGCCATCTTTGTTGGACTTTTAGGCAATGAGAATCTATCCTTTCTGAGTGTATCAGTATGCACTCATACTCAGTGTGGTGAGCTGAAGTTCTAAACAGTTGATAGTTCTATGGCTAACAAACTCTGACAGGAGGTCAGTCAACTCACATCTCTGCTTTCTCTCTCCAGCTTAATGAGTTTGTGAGTCATTTCTCCTATGATGTTACACTCATATATTGATAGGAATTCATAGAATCACATGATTCAGCTCCCTAACAGAAATGCAAATGATAATGGTCAATACACGATCTTACTTTAATTGACACCAAAGAATTAATATGATCATCATATGGTCTCTATATTTCTATTCTCAAAGGAAACAGTTTTCTATTAATTACTGCTGTAGCAAATGACTACAAATTTAGTTCCTTAAAATAATGCAAACTTATTATTTCACACTTCTGAAGATCCAAAGCTTGAAATGTGTCTCAATGAACTGAAATCAAGGTGTCAGTAGGGCTGCATTCCTTCTGGAGGCGCTAGGGAAAACCGCTTTCTTGCCTTTTTCAGTATTTAATAACCACCTGCATTGCTTGACCTTAGACGACTCCTTCCATCTTCGATGGCAGAAACTTCAAATCTCTCTGTCCTCTTCTGTTTCCCTCTTTTACTTTAAGGACTCTTTAATTGCATTTGGCCCACCGAGGTAAACTGGTAAACTGGTTAGGCAATCAGCAAACTTAATTGTATCTGCAAACTTAATTCCTTCTTGTCATGCAACACAACATATCCACAGGTCATGGAAATGAGGACATGGCCATCCTTGGCACTGGTTATTATTCTGTCTACCACACCCCCCATTTCTCCTTGGTGCTGATGTTCTAAGAACTAACAGAAAAGCTACACAATTATTTTAAGTAACCATGAAATTTGTCTACAAATTGATGTTTAGTAACTCAGGACTCTAAAGAACATTTTACCATTGATTAATGAATAGGAATATTGGCTGTTAAGGAGGTGGTTGGATATACTATACTGGAAACAACATACTCTTTTGCAGGCTTATTAAACAATTATATTTTCATTGATCCTGAATGTATTTTATGTCCACCCTGTGTCTACTCTCTAACATTAAGTAGATTATCTAGAATGGTGCCAATTTGTAGAAATATAATGTGATCCCCCAATCTGAGCCATATATATAATTTTAAATTTTATAGGGGTCATGTTTAAAAATATAATAAGAAACCATGAAATTAATGTTAATAATTTATAGAATACAGTGTTAATATATTTTAACATGTGTTCAATATAAAATACCAATGAACAGTTACGTTCTTTTTTGTTCACTCTATATATTGGAAGTCTAGTCTGTATTTTCACTCACAGAATATCTCAATTTGACTTGTCACATTTCACATGCCAGGTGTGTCACATGACTGCCATACTGGACAGCGCAATATAAAACTAAAGGATACTCATAGTAATTGTTAAGAGTTTGCACCTCTCAATTCTTTTAAAAATTAAATAAAAAGAAGTAGGAATATTTTAGCTTGGAGAACAGAAGCATGTTGTTTTATTCAAAATTCACGAATAATTGTTGACTACGTTTTCTACTGAGTTGTGGGGTAAATCTTATGCATAATTTTTTTTCTGTACAATATCAAGGCATCTATAACATTGTCTTCTCTGTAGAACTATATGGATTTCTATATGTACACACACGTATATATATGTATACATATGTGCACACATATAACACACATATGTACATGATGACTAATATCAATGTTATTTATCTAATCTCTACATCAATAACAAATGCATTTTGTGAATAAGAAAGGAAGAGTAATAGTTTACCTGAGGTTTAGAGAGATTCACACATATACACAATAGCAAAAACTCAGACACACTCACACACAAATTCATAGAGTTTGGTATATTTTTGCAAATCCACAACCAAAATAATTAGTTTAAATTATATCATCAGAATTTTTGAGATAAGAGGACTGCAGGTCCTTGTGTTAACTGGTAATTCTCCCAAGATAGTAATTAAATCTAAGGGAATAATTGACCTAAGATCCTGATTACTTAATTATCTTAAATATGCTTCCCTTCTTTTGATTAGTTTGTATTGCTATTAAATTTATCACCTTAGAGTTTCTCACTAGGCTATTAAATATCTGACTCCCATCTTTTTATCGTTCATCACTTCTCTTAAACAACCAACTTATTATAATTTAATTAAATTTCCAGAATAAAATTAAATGGTTATATGTAGAATTTATTACTATGATTATAGGGATATGATCTATTACATGGATTATTAGTCAAGGTTAAGAGATCAAATGATTCATTAAACATAAACTTGAAATTTATTTTCAGATGTCTCTACTTCTAAGATAAAAACACACAAACACATTCATTGGTTTAAAGTCATATTTGTGAGCATTTTTAAAGCAGTTATGCAAAATTCAGTTTGTATTACATACTTTAGATATTAATGAAACTATAAAAAACTAGAAAGCTCTAAGAAGTAAAAAAAAAAAAACAGGAATGTGTATCTTCTTGGTGCACTGTATTTCTAGAAATCTAAAGTGGATTCATGTTGGATATATTTCTTACAGTGGAATTTCAGCTTTTATCCAGTCCGGATGACACCTATTTAAGCAAGTTTCTGCTTTCACAAAATACTGTGAAAGATACAGGGAACAATGTTACTCTTTTGGTAAGTGTATTCCATAATGGCAACTTTGAAAAGGATTTAAAAATTTTTCTTCACAGTAAAACATTAACAAATGATGTTTATCCCAAAAGGTGTATATTTGAATTCCTGAACGTATGTTTTATATTGCTTTTATTTTCAGTTATAAAGTGGATGTAGATACCTTCTATTTATTTTATATGTTGTTTACCTATGTGTTTTCCAGTTGACTGTAATGCTTTTATAGTGTTTATCTAGCTGTGTGCAGCTAGATACATAAGCACTATCCATATGTATGTATACACACACAGTCACACATATAAATACAAATCTATAATTATACATGAGTGTGTATAATTTGGCATTTTACATACTGAGTGGACTAGTCAAATCTTATGAAACTTTTGTTGACATGAATTTTTTATCCAACTAATCTTCTATATTGATCTATTTGCATCTTCAGAGTTTTCTTGACTACTCAAGTTTTCAAATGGTATATTCTCCAAATAAATAAAAATTCTGTTATTTATCTAATTAGCATGAAAGATGTATATTTTACTTCATGTAATACACAATTTAAAGGGAAGGAGATTAAATATTGGTTTTTGGAAATATTATATCACCAAAGTCTGGATTTCTTTGTGTGTTTTGTCTACCATTTTCAGATCATTGAATTAATCTTCATTTAAACTGCCCTTATTTTGAAAAGGTAGCTGTAGGACCTCCGGGTATCATATTCTCATGTTCTAATTCTTTCTGGATATGTTTGTTTAATTTTATCAAGAATCAGAAGAATTAATTGTAGCCATAATTAGTTTATATATAGCATATTGCCTTTTTTGAAAAATCAAGGAAATGATTTTAGAGAAGCCTAAGTACCAGCTCCTCTTCATATCTCATACTCATACATTTGCACTATTAAGTGTCACTACTTAATAAAGTCACTGACAAAAGGTAAGAGACAGTTAAGATTGGTTTGAAAGCATGATTTCCTCCTAAGGCTGGGAACAGAGCCCAGCATCTTTACTTCATTGCACCACAATAATAGTTGAATAGGGGAACAAATCGAGCTGTAATTCTCACTAGAGACATGATAATTGGTTTTACTATCTTCAGAGAGATAAAACTATTAGTGAAACCAGTTAAATTTTTATCAGATATTTTCTCTCTAAAAGAATAAGGCTTCCAAAAAATAATCTAAACATTCTCTACCTTACTAAGTATCATCCGTTAGGTTTTATGTATGAAAATTATCATTTTTATTCTTGGTCCGACTGAGTAGTCTGTAAATGTATATGTATATTAATATCAATTACTTTTTTCATGAGCTTGACAAAAATTTTGTCCTCATTTGTGGATTTTCATATTAAGTAGTATTTTTATAATTTTAATATTAGATCCTATTACAATAGAGTAAAATCTCTTTCTGTATTTACTTTAAATATGTAATTTTAAATTTTATTGATTTTTTGGCTATATCTAATTTTGTAATGCCAGAAACACTATCTTCAGAAGGTATTTCATATGTGATGAAATACTACATTTGTTTTATTACTCATTGAATTTCTTTCTATAGTAAGGTTTTATATATTTTTTTCCAACATACTTCTGTTATTCATTTTTCCTTGGACTTAGTGCCAGCTTATCTATCATAATGGAAGTAACAATTAATGCTATTCAATGGAATCAAGTATAAAATTGTTTATCCTTCTCTTACATATATAAATGAAAATCTCCCTTGAATAGCATTTTCCTGCTAAACATATTTATTTTTAGAAGTCCTCTCTTCTTTTGTTAGAAACTTATTTTTTAATTTTAAAAATTAGTTTTCAATTTTTTTAATTTTTAGAAAATAAAATTCTACCAGTGGCAATGCAGTCTTTTTTTAAATCATGTATCAGAATTAATTTTTAACACTAGCCATGGGACAGAACTTTAAATTTTTCCATGGAATGCATTAGGAATTAGAGGAGGTATATTCAGTCAGGGAACTTATAGTCTATATGAGTAATATAGAGTCACATTCCAAATACTTTAGTTGATCATTCCTGTCTGAATTCTCTGATATGTGAAACTGAAGACTCAGTTGAAAAAAAGAACATCAAATGTGTTACAATGTATAATTCAATAAAAACAAAAAGAAAATGAAAGTATTAATAAAAAAATTAACATCATTCAATATTTTAATAAATTTATATCAAATATAAACATTTAATTGCAATATCCAAAAGTTAGGCTATATTGTAAAATGTTTATACTAATTTGTTTAGAATATTTGATCCTTTTTCAGGAGAAGAGACCCCTCTTAAAGAAATATAAACACTACATTAAATCAATTTTTAAGGCTCTGAGCTGGGTAGCATTTAATAGTTATGTTAGACATAAGGCAGACATAAATCCTAAGAAGTTTATGGACAAAGTATATGTGTAAGAAAGTGATTTGAAACATATTGCACTACTATTACATAACCTGGATTTGAACTTGTTTTGTGAAAATTGGCAGGACATTTAACTTCCTTGAGCTCAGTTTTATTAATAGCATTATTATTAAATGCCAGACAGCTTTCCTATCCCTTTACATATACCTGTCCTCACAACAATCCTAAAAGATTAGTATTATGATTATATCAACTTAAGATGGGGAAGCTGAGACCAAAGAGGTTGAATTATGGTTGAACTGAAATTCAAATCTTGACTGTCTACCTTTCCAAAATCCTATGTTTTTAAGCACAACTCTGTATTACCTCTCTATTTATAAACATAAGGGAATTGAATTATGTCTAGTTTTTCTTCCACCCTCAAGAGTCAAAGAACATAGGTTAGACTTACTCAATTCAGATAAAAGCCAATTAAAGAGGCCACCAGGAGAAAACCGTGTTGGTGGCCTGTAAAATTAGAAAACACGAAATATTCTATTAGGAATGCCATATTTTATGGAATCTTATATTTTTTTCTTTAACAATGTTGAATATAGGCCTCCAATCTCTTCTAGCTTATAGGATTTCAGCTGAGAGTTCTGCTGTTAGCCTGATGGGAGTTCGCTGTATAGGTGACCTGCTCTTTCTCTCTTGTTGCCTTTAACATTTCTTCTTTCTTTTTGACCTTGAAAATCTATGTGTCTTTAGGATGATCTTCTTGTATAAAATCTTGCAATGGTTCTCCCTATTTTCTGAATTTTACTGTTTGCCTCTCTAGCAAAGCTGGGTACACTTCCATGAACAATATTCTGAAATTAGTTTTCTAAGTTGTTTGTGTTCTCCCCATCCCTTTCAGGGATGCCAATGATTTGTAGACTTGTCCTCTTTACAAAATTCCATATAATACAGAGCTTCTGTTAATTTTTTTAAATGTTTTGTTTGGTTTTGTCTAACTGTCTTATTTCAAAGATGTAGCCTTTAAGTTCTGAGATTTTTTTCCCTCAGTTTAGTCTATTCTGCTGTTAATACTCGTGATTTATTGTGATATTCTTGAGTGTATTTTTCAGCTTCATCAGATCTTTTAGGTTATTTTTACATATGGGCTATTTCACCTTTCAGCTCCTGTATCATTTCATTGTGACTCCTAGTGTCCTTGGATTGGGTAGTGCCATTCTCCTGAATCTTGATGATCTGTGTTTCTATCCATATTCTGAATTCTATTTGTCATTTTAGCCAGCTCAGCTTTGATAAGAACCCTTGTTGGAAAACTGATGTATTTGTTTGGAGGACACTCAGGTCATTTGAATTACTGGAGTTTTTGCATTGGTTCTTTCTCATTTCTGCATGCAGGTGTTCCTTTAACTGCAATGTAGACTGAGCACAGTCAACAGATTTCCTTTCTGGATGTTATCATAGGGCTAAGACTTGTGCAGGGTCTTTATTTATAGCTGACTTCCTCCCTTTGGTTTCACAGATGGGTATACTAGTGAGGTATTTTTGGTGTTGAAACTTTAGGGTATGATCCAGTGAGTGATGCTGAGGTGTATTGGTCAGTTGGTAGGCTCTTGCTGGGTCACATGGCTCCCCTAAATATGCCCAGAGTTTCAGCCATGCTCCATCTCAATACCCTGAAAGTTTGAATTTCTCTTGCACTTGAGTGCTGGCTGTAAACTGCAGCTTGGCACTCCTGGGCTGCCCACCATGGCTTTGGGGCAATCTCAGGGTTTATGTTTCTTCCTCAACTTGGAGGCAGTAGAGGAAGGGACCTTAGTCGTGATTGTGGCCAAGGGTCATTTGCTTGTCTCCTGGGTGTTCCACTCCAGAAAGAACATCCTGCATCTTTTAAAATATTTGCATTTTGTCTTTGTAAATAGATCTCATCTGCATCTATTTTGCAGTGATCAATAATTGCACGTGATCACTGAAGAAAAACTCAATGACCAACAACTTACATTGATGCTAATTTGAGATGGCTATTTGAGTGAGGACTACTTAAACTAGTTTAATTAAGGAGGACTTGTTTTAATAAGTTTTGTTTAATAATTAATTTAATTTAATAATGATAAATTATTAAATAAACGTAATAATTTAATTTAATAATAATAAATTATAAAATAAATTTAATAATTTTCTTTTGGGTTGATAAATAACTATTATCTGTATATGAATGTAAATTCATAGGGCTGAGTCTGGAACTTGTTCTCAAATACTATGGCTTTAGTTTGAAGCCTGGAAATCTATTTCCCTAATAAAATTACTGTAAACAGTAGTTAATTTATAGCCCAATATTTATAAAATTATATGTAATAAAAAGAAATTTTATTAAAACAGTAGTGGTAGAAGAGCAGGACTATATATGATTTTAATCTTACTCTCATTTCCCCAGAGGCTACAATGAGAAGATATCAATCAATAACTACAAGATTTAGTTAGGTAAATTTTATTTAGTTATGTTTTAACAATCAATCATTCCTCAAAAGACCCATCATAATCATTATCTTATTTTTTATATGTGAAAATACTAAGAGATATTTTATGTGGTTAGAAATAATTATTTACAGATACTTCTGCCAAATCAATACGGGACCATAATTGGTGCACATTGCTCTTTAAAATAAAAAAGTATACCATAAGAAAGTCTAAAATCTATAGTAGTCCAGAAGTACGTGATATAAACAAAAGTTTATTCTATTAATGTGTGAAATTAGAAATATATTTTTCATTAAATTCTTTAAAGGTGGAAAAATTCAACTAGAGAACTTAATTTTGAAGAAAATTCATTGCTATAGAAAATTATCCAAAATGCATATAGTAATATTATTTGATTCTTCATACTTTCCAGGTTTGAACATTGCCAGAAAAATTTTCTTCTTTTTATTCAGCCACTATGTTTGTAATTATTTTCATGATCTAATTATTGATTCCATTATTTGCTTTAGCATGTCTTTCATTGCAGTTTTAGCTATTAGCTGTTCCTATCATAACTAAGGTAATGGCTCCCTTCTGAAGTCATTACCTCAATTCTTTTCACTCATTTAAATTTGAATATTAGTCTCATTTTAATATTCCCACCTCAAAACTTAAATAAACTAGCATTTGCCTACAAAAATTTTGGAACTTTTAAAAGTTACTATTGTTTCATTTAAAATTCCCTGTCAGGAGTTATTCTTTTAAAGTGTAAAGTATAATTGATGTGTAATACTTACTAATATATAAAATCATTATTTTATTTTTGTATTTGTAGAGGCTTCTAAGATTTTATATTAAGACATTTTTGCTTTGTTTACCTTATAGATACATTTACATGCTGAATTATAATTTTTTTAATAAATTTCAATAAATTGGATTTTGAACTCAAAATGCATGCAATTTAAGACGTGATGAATTTTATAAAACCACTTTCAAGACAAGTTCTATCAAAAGGAAAATATTTATGAGAAAATATATTTCCATAGTCTTCATCATTTTTACATGATTCAACTTTTAGAGTATAAAAAGATATTATTGTTTTATTTATTATTTAAAACATTTATGAATTTAATATCTTAATACATTTATGGGCCATTTATTATAGTTTGTTTTCATATAGATTTTACCAATTTTTCTAACCATCATTTTTCATTTTAATATATATAAGAAGATATTGCAGATATAAACTGATGCTACTATTGATGATTTTTAACCATTATCTTTTTTAATGTTATAGATAGAACTACATATATAAATGGTTTTCCTTGTTTGTTATTAGGTAGAAATCTTATTGCCCACCCTCTCCCAAATTATTAGCCAATGTGCCATCATCACCTGTAGAGAAATCCATTCATTTCCCAGTCATCACTAACAACAGACTTTAAAAAACATATATATGTATATATATTAATCATCTCATTATGTTAAAAAACTTTTCTATGGCAGATGCATATTTTAAATGTTTATACTTGAATCATCAAGAGTCACAGTAGTGCACAGATTCCAAAAATAGTTAATCAGTGCACACTACAATGCACTTCACATACATTGAAAAAAGTTCATATTTCTGGCAATAACGTTTAGTATTATTTTTTCCCATGTATGTGAAAGTGCATAAGAGTTTGAAATTGTAAACAATTTTGAGTTACTGAGTTGTGAACAGCACAGTAACAATGTATAGATTTTTGCTTTTTTTCAAGAATTACTAGAGGTTAAACCTCACACTATTTTTTCTCAAAATCTGTGTGCTTCTGAAGAAGCTTTACAGCACAGTAAACACAGAACTACTGAGATGTCAGAAAACATAAATAATGTTTTCAATATACCTATTATTTTAAGACATAAGGAGATTTGTAGAGCACATAATTTGTCAGAAAAATTTATATGACAATTTATTTTCACTTGAAGACTTAAATATAATTGCCTGTTTTTTTTCAAAATCTTTTTATGTAAAATATCTACATCATTTTAAAACATTCATAACAGGAAATTATATCAAACTAATTATTTATTCACTCAAAGTAGTGTTTGAAAATTCACCGTGAGTAATATGTAATGACTTCTGCAAAAATTGCTTATTAATGATGCAAGTTATAGGATATTATTTGTATTGAGTATTTCAAAAATTTCCTACACTTCTAGAATAAGAGTGATTGCTTTTTAGCTATAGTTACATACAAGTACCAAAATTGGTTTTTAACACATTTAAGCAATAAACTTTAGTTATATAACCATGGTAACAAGTAAGCCCCAGAAATGCTCTGTATTTTTTTATTGATCTATATTAATTCACATCAGTGAGCATACCTCTGAAAGACACCTAAATTTAGTCACAGCCAGCTTCATACTTTAATATCTAGACTGTCAGCATCAGACATACTCCAGTGAATATGCTGCTAAGACTAATAACCAAATCATGTCTGTGTAACCAATATTAAACACATTTCCAAGGCTGTAGTCAACCTGCTTCCTTTCTATGACCAACTCAGGCCAGGATAAACTCTTTTCACATTTCTACATAAGCAATTTGGTGATAAGGCTCTGCTAGACCAACAATGTTTTCTTTTACTTGTATTGATATTAAATTCAACTTTGTCTTTTTTTTTATTATTTAAGTTTGAGGTTCATCCCTGGACAATTCTGGAAATTCTAGTTTGGTTGTTTGGAAAGTTTTCATTTGGCAGCATTTTATGGAACACTTAGACCAGCAGGTATGTTCAATGGGTCTCTAGAGCCCAAATTCCTTTTCTTCTTCAGATTTGCTGTCCAGTCTATCTCAATAAATTCTTGGTATCTTGTAAATATCTTGCTATTGATTCATGTTTTATTAGCCTAAAATTTATAACCAAATAGAACTTTATATTTTTATATCTAAATAATAAAATATGCATAATTTAACTAAAGCTGGGCATTTGTGTAAGGTAATTAGAACTTTTGGACTTGAAATATACATTTTATTTAAAAAACAGACTTAAATTTTGTGAAATTGTATTACAACTTTTGTTAGTATGTGTCATTTATGTAAACTACTCCAGTCAAATTTCTCAGTATAAGGATACCAGACCCTTTGGGTTTGTTGATTTGCAATTTGGCATTTCTTTTTTTTTTTGCCATTAATTGGCTTATTGTTCTGCTGCTTGCTTTTATTTGTTTAATCATATTTATAAAATATTATCTTATGTTTTTATGTCTTTGTTTCCTTTATCTCAGATAATTCTGTTTCTGTTGAAATTCTAAGGTAGGGTTGTAGGGAACATAGGCCTAATAAATCTCCAACTACTACCAATTATTCCAAGGACTAATGATTGACTGTTCATTTAACTGATGACCCATTTGTGCAAAAGCAATTCATCAACTTTTCACTGAGTCTCATACAAAACTATCACTACTACATCTTGCCTTGCAAATTGGTGAGAGTAGGTTAATTTTCTTTAGTTCATATTTAGGCATAAATAACTTTTGGGACATTGATCATCATTCAGGTACCTCCTAAATTGTCTTTAGTTAAGGAAACTGGGACTTCCTTTTTAGGCATAAATATTAGATTGAATATAATGCCCTCTTTCCTGTTTGTCATTTGTTCTTTATATGAAAGATAATTGTGGGGAAGCACTCAGCATGGTGGCAAAAATATTAAGGAAAAAATATTAGAGAAAGTTATAGGATAAAATCTCAAACGCTTTTTGAAGGCCTAACAGTTTTTTTCTATAGTTCTTGGCTAAAGGCAGCCCGAGTCTCTTTGCAGGAGCCAGAGAGATTAGGGAAAAAATACAAAGGAATGTAAGGGAGTTTACCTAACTAACTTGTTTACTCATTAACAAGTTAGTTAGGTAAACTCCCTTACATTCAGGATCATTCTGGATGCCTTTTTTTTTTTTTTGAGATACAGTCTTGTTCTGTCACCAGGCTGGAGGTTGGAGTGCAGTGGCATGATCTCAGCTCACTGCAACCTCTGTCTCCTTAGTTCAGGCGATTTCCCTGCTCAGTCTCCTGAGTAGCTGGGACTACAGGTGCCCACCACCACACCAGGATAATATTTTGGATTTCTTTTTAGTAGAGATGGGGTTTCATCATGGCCAGGGTGGTCTCAATTTAATGACCTCATGATCTGCCTGCTTTGGCCTCCTGAAGTGCTGGGATTACAGGTGTGAGCCACTGCACCCAGCCTCCAGATGGCTTTTTTGGGGGGAAGTCAACCAGTGATACTACCCCACTAATGGTGTTTGCTTTGGGCATTAGAAACTATCCTTTAATCTTTAACCTCTAGTGGTGTTGACTCAGAGTTTTTTTTATTAAATGTATACTGAATAAAGACTGGGGGGGCCAACATGTGAGGGCCAGTGGTTGAAACTGCTTATAGCACTCTCCATGGAGTCTGTAAGTGGTCACAGATACCCGGCCTGCTCATTCCCTGGATTCTATGTGTGACTGAATTTATTCATCTGTCATTGAGTCAGGGTCTGCAGGACAGACCCCCGCAGCTGGTGACCTGACAGATAATGTCTTCTTTTGTTAAAAAAACTATGCCTATGTAAGGTTGTGTGATGAAGTTAAATACTGGGTATCAGGAAGAAGAGATAATGGATTCTGGGCTTAATACCTAGGTGATGGGATGATCTGTGCAGCAAACCACAATGACATGTTTACCTATGTAATACACCTGCACATCCTGCACATGTACCCTGAAACTTAAAATAAAAAATTTTTAGAGATAAACATTGCTTTAAATTGGTAAAAGTGAGAAAATTGACTTTGAAAAAGAAATTGCTTTTTTTGGGGACTTCGGAAATACCAAAATTATAAAATAACTTATAAAAATAATGAAATGCACCAATAATTCAAATTTCAACAGCTAATTACTTCAGTTGGCTTTCTAAGGACTCCAATTCTGAATATTGAGTTCCATGTCATTAACTTTGAAAACTCTATATGTCATATCTGCTAAAATATTTTGAAACCCACTCATGTCTACTAGATGTCTCACTAGTCCTCTACAGCATCCATTAGATTACTTCTAATTTTCCTTCTCTTTCTACTGACATTCTAAACGAGTTAACCTTTTTTCAGATTTTTTCTAGGAGAATATTAACCATAATTTTATGACTATCAATGGTAGACAGGATAAAAAAATGTGGTACATATACAGTGATATTTTAGACTTTGTGTCCCGACCAAAATATTATCTTAAATTGTAATCCCCGTAATTCCCACAATGTCCATGTGTCAAGGAAAGACCAGGTAGAAGAAACTGAATCATGGATGGTTCCCCCTTGCTGTTCTTGTGATAGTGAGTGAATTCTTATGCCATCTGATGGTTTTATAACGGGCTCTTCCCCATTTGCTTAGTACTTCTTCCTGCTGTCTTGTGAAGAAGGTGCCTTGTTTCTCTCTTGCCTTCCACCATGATTGTAAGTTTCCTGAGGTCTCCCCAGCCATGCTGAACTGTGAGTAAATTAAACCTCTTTCCTCTATAAATTACCCAGTCTTGGCAGTTCTTTACAGCAGTATGAAAATAGATTAATCCACCATTGGATATTATTCTGTCATAAAAAAGAATTAGATCATGTCCTCTGAAGAAACATGGATGAAGGTGGAGGCCATTATCCTTAGCAAACTAATGCAGGAACACAAAGCCAAATACCACATGTTCTCACCTATAAGTGGGAGCTAAATGATGAGAACACATGGACAAATAGAAGGGACCAACACACTGGGGTCTATCAGGGTGGAGGGTGGGAGAAGGGAGAGTATCAGGAAAAATAACTAATGAGTTCTGGGCTTCATAATGAGATGACAAAATAATCTGTACAACAAACCCCCGTAACAAAGTTTACCAATATAACAAACTTGCACATGCACCACTGAACTTAAAATAAAAGTTAAACTTGAAAAAATAATAATAACGGGGCCGGGCGCGGTGGCTCAAGCCTGTAATCCCAGCACTTTGGGAGGCCGAGGCGGGTGGATCACGAGGTCAACAGATCGAGACCATCCTGGTCAACATGGTGAAACCCCGTCTCTACTAAAGATAAAAAAATTAGCTGGGCCCAGTGGTGTGTGCCTGTAATCCCAGCTACTCGGGAGGCTGAGGCGGGAGAATTGCCTGAACCCAGGAGGCGGAGGTTGCGGTGAGCCGAGATCGCGCCATTGCACTCCAGCCTGGGTAACAAGAGCAAAACTCCGTCTCAAAAAAAATAAATAAATAATAATAATAATAATAATAACGGACATGTTTTTATAAAACATGTAGTGGTCATACACGTAGTCCCAGCTTCTCAGGAGGCCGAATAGGGGGGATCACTTGAGCTCAGGAGTTTGAGTCTAGCCTTGGCAACATATAGAGACTCCATAGTTTAAAAAAAGACTTATACCAGAATCCTTATTACATATGTCATCTATTGTCTAACTACATATGTCTTGATAGATACACATTTATATAGTACATATTTATAGGTATTTTTATACAATATATGTATGGATATATCAGGTAAGTTTTGTTGTGGAAATTGGATCATGTGATTTTTTTATTGCATTTTAGTTTTAGGGTACATGTGAAGAACATGCAAGATTGTTGCATAGGTACACCATGGCAGTGTGATTTGCTGCCTTCCTCTCCTTCACCTAAATCTGGCATTTCTCCCCATACTATCTCTTTTAGAGGCCAGGTGGTCCCATGATGGAGCTCTCTGTGACTTGGAGGACAAGAAAATCCTGTGGTGTAATTCATTCTGAGCCTGAATGCCTGAGCTGATAATCAAACTAACTCCCAGTACAAGACCAAAAAAGACTGAGTGGGTGGCTACTGGTATACATCTAGAAGTCTGAGAGCCCAAGAACCAGGAGCTTCAATGTCTGAGTGCAGGAATAGGTAAAATCTCTCAATTCAAGAAGAGAGAGAACAAGAATTTGCCCTTTCATCGCCTTTGTTCTATTTGGGTCCTGGACAGACTGGATGATGCTTGCCCACACTAGTAAGGGCAGGTCTTTACTCAGTCTATGGATTCAAATGCTAATCTCTTCTCAAAACCCACCACAGACACAACCAGAAATTTTTTTTAACAAATTATCTGGGTATGTCTTAGCTAAATGAGATTGACATATAACATTGACTATTACATATCTGTGTTTTTCCTTTACCAGATTCTCATAATATCTATACAAGTTCAGGAACATATATAAGACTGTTTCTTCTCAAGATTATAAGAATAATATCATTTTAACTGCCTGTAACCACTGATTACCACATTTTTTTTTTGAGACGGAGTTTCACTCTTGTTACCCAGGCTGGAGTGCAATGGCGCGATCTCGGCTCACCGCAACCTCCGCCTCCTGGGTTCAGGCAATTCTTCTGCCTCAGCCTCCCGAGTAGCTGGGATTACAGGCACGTGCCACCATGCCCAGCTAATTTTTGTATTTTTAGTAGAGACGGGGTTTCACCATGTTGACCAGGATGGTCTCGATCTGTTGACCTCGTGATCCACCCCACTCGGCCTCCCAAGATTACCATATTTTTATGAAAATAATTTGTTCTTTATGCTTTGAATCATATTTTTTTGTTTAAAGTTATGCATTTATGACATTTTATCAAGTTCTTCTTTTACCACTAATAACTTGCCTAAATGTAGGCTTTATGAGGCAACATTAAAATGCTAGCTCTATAATTCAGCTCTTACAAGCTATTGCTACTGCAGACAAATTAAAAATTGATATAACTGGTATTACATTATTATTCCAAATGATTATACTACTTGCCAATAACACGATCAGGAAGGAAAATATTCTTACTCTAGAAAAGGAGAATACATTTGGTGGGAAGCAATATTGACTTATTATTTTGGCAATGCCTATTGAAGATTTTGGTTGATTTTTTTTTGTCATGGCAACACTTAGATATGTACAGATTCACTAAAGTGAATTACATTTCTTATGTAGCACCTGTCTTCCCTCCCTCCCTCCCTTCCTTCCTTCATTCTTTTTTCCTTCCTCTCTCTCTCTCTCTCTCTTTCCTACTTTCTTTGTCTTTTTCTTTCTTTCAACAGTTTCTCACTCTGTCACCCAGGTTGGGGTGCAATGGCACAATCTTGGCTCACTACAGCCTCAGCCTCCCAGGCTCAAATGATACTCCTGCCTCAGCCACCTAAGTTTCTGGGACCACAGGCGTGCATCACAAGCCTGGCTAATTTTTTGTGTTTTTTGTTTGTTTGTTTGTTTGTTTTTGTAGAGATAAGGTTTTAAGACAATGTTTTGTGACATTGCCCAGGCGGCTTGAACTCCTGAAACTCAGTAAATCTGTCTGCCTTGGCCTCACAAAAATGCTGGAATTATAGGCATGAATTACCACTCCAGACCTCTTTTTAAAAAATGTATATCATAATGTTATATGGATCAAATCATTTATTATCAAATTATAGCCATAGCTAATTGTTATGCTGATATATAAATTTGACCCTTTTCTTCTCTCTCTTTCCTTCCTTCCTTCCTTCCTTCCTTCCTTTGTTCCTTCCTTTCTTCTTTTTAATTTTTTTTTTAGATAACGTCCCCCTCTGTTACTTAGACTGGAGTACAGTGGTGTGATGGTAGTTCACTGCAGACTCCAACTCCTGGCTCAAGAACTTCTCCACCTCAGCTTTCAGAGTAGCAGGAATACACCCACAAGCCACCATAACCATCTGATGTTTTAATTTTTTTATGAACTTTAGCTACATTGAGAGACCAGGCTTTGCTCAATCTCCTGGCCTCAAGCAATACTCCCCCATTAGCCTACTAAAGTGCTGGGATTACAGACGTGAGCCACTGCACCAGGCTTCCTGAGTATTACAGGGATCCTAATGAAATACAAAATTTATTGGAGTATAATAAATATCAAGTAGACAGATAAACCTAAGGACAGTGGTTCCATCTGGAGGAGTTAACTTGAGCATCCTCAACAACATATTCTTCATTTTGGCTAATATCATACATAAAATGTTCTTTCCCTTGAAGCATATTGAGCTAGTTAAAATTGCTTATTTTTGGATAATGAAATAACTTTATATTTGTTTTGGCCAAACAGATGAATATTTACAATACTGCTAGCACTTTTTGATCAATTCAGGTTAACAATAAATGTCAGATGGAACAGTCTATGGTGAAATATAAAGCAATCTGATTATTTTAGACAGACTGGGGGAGTAGTGGGACTTTTTTCTGTTCAAGTTTACTTGTTCAGGTTTTTGAAATACTAGGTGAAGGTTTCAGATTTTTGGCAGTCTCATGATACTTCAAACTTATTGACATAATTGTTTTTTAGATTGCTAAATGCTACTATGCAGCTACTGTCCTTGCAAATGATTCAAAATGACTCAAAGACAAAAACTAAATGAAATCATGTTGAACTTCATGAGCAACAAAAATCTGTAAAACAACACTTTGTCTTCAAGAAGAATTGATGACTCAAGAGATCTACTATATGTTATTGTGAATATAGTTAATAACAATACATTGTATGTTTGAAAATTGCCAAAATAGCTCTCACTACATGAAGAAAAAACAGTAAGCATGTAAGAGAATGTATATATTAAATAGCGTGATTTAACCATTCTGCAACATATTCACACATCAAAACACCATGTTGTATACCATAAATATGTACAATTTTTGTTAATTAAAACATTTTTAAAGAAAAATGGGCAATAATGATGAAACTCTGAATAAACTGTATAGCTCTCTCATGCAGATTTAGTTACAGGGAAACCAATGAGGGATTGAGAATATTAAAAAGTCCCAACACGTTTAGACAAAGACTGATTGTTTTATAACCATCTTAAAAAGTAAATCTGGTTTTAAATATGTCTAAAAAATGTATTTATTTACAAAATCAGAGTAACATTTAGACATGCTAGTTGGTTTTAACCTCTAATTAATAGACAGCTCAATTTAGTAAGCGTAATTCTAAGAGCAACCAATTGGTGACAGTCTTACATTTTGCAAGTCAACTATTCAGCATTAGATTTACCTCTGTGAACATACTTTTTTTTGAGATGGAGTTTCACTCTTTTTACCCAGGCTGGAGTGCAGTGGCACGATCTCTGCTCACCGCAACCTCGACCTCCTGGGTTCAGGCAATTCTCCTGCCTCAGCTTCCTGAGTACCTGGGAATACAGGCATGCGCCACCATGCCCAGCTAATTTTTTCCTGTGAACACATTTTTAAGGCTAATTTTATGCAATTATTGCCTCTGTAACCAATATATAACATGCTTCTAAGGCTATCATAAAGATGACCCAGCCTCTATAATCAATACAACCTATCACAGTGCTTCTCTAAATCCTAATGTAAGATCAGTCCTTTGCTATACACAGTAAGACAATGTCTGTCCACCATAGTGATCTTTTTTTAAAGTATTACACTCCAAATCACATTTTAGTGTTATAAATCACTGTCAGAAGTACAGAGAATTAGAGTATCATTTGATAACTCTCAAAGAGTAAAGTCATTGTATTCCAAATCAGTGTGTATTTACATATATTTATATTTAGTGATTCCATATTGACAGTAACATTTTAATAATTTTATACGTAGTAAATTTATTCATTCAATAAACACTATGTTATGTATATTTTTCATATAAAATATCCAACATAGTGCTATGAAGAAATCTTGCATGAAAAAGCCAGAACCTTTTCTAGATTGTTATTGCTAGTGAGAGAATTTAGGTCTAGCTTTCATGATGTTTACATAGGATTGTATATTCATGGCATATTACATAGGATTGTATACTCATGGCTTTATTGAATGAAATTACAGCATTTGTAAAATTTGTGAAAATACAAGAATATAAGTCTGCCAATAATAAATTACTCTTTTCCAGTGATATAATAACTGGTTTAAGTGTTCTGAGGAAAAACATCAGTATGTGTTGAAGTGCTAGGAAAAGGTCTTAGATAGAATTTGATCTGATTCTAGAAATATAGTTGAACTTCAGCTGATGAAGAAGAAAGTGTGAGTGTACAAGCCACTCAGCCTGCTAGGACCTGCCACGCTGCTAGGTCCTGTTCTAAAATTAAGTCATGTGGGGTTCCCTGGTAGACAAACAGGATAAATCTCAGAAGAATCACAGCATCTGTGATGTTTCTGTGGCTAATTTCATATATGTTCAAGGCCAGACTTTCTTTAAATATGAACCCCAACATAGGATCTGTTATATTAGGAATTATTTTCAAAGTGCTCTAGTTCCTCTGTAATATGCCACAGTGCCCTTCATCCACGAATCTTGCAGAAACATATTTTTGAAAGAGCCAAAAAGTTTAGCAGCAAAACAAGATATGAATCTTCCTGACCAGGAATGTGAGACAATAGCTTGATCTTCTACCACATCATTATAGAATCAAACAATATATTCCACATATTACCTAAATTCTATTTTTATGTTAATTTATTCCCCAACCAAGGTTCTTCAAAGCAGATTTAATGTCACTTTCCTTTTTCTAATTTTGGACGTAATTTTTATCCGACTCATTTGTGATCTGTTTTTAGTTCTTCAAGTTTCATAACTTAGTAGGTTATATAAAGAATATATGTCATGGCAAGACTCTCTGCCATTGCTTCTTTTGTTTTCACTTGATTCCATATTTTCCTGTAAATGGTTTGTCTGTTCTGTTAGATTTTGAACAGAAACTCTTTACAGAGTGCTGGAGTCCTGTGAGAGGGATATTTACCGCTGAGTTTGTATCTAACACCTCTGGGCAAGCTAGTAACAATGACTGCTTCTACTGTTTAAAATGCCAGTGAGTCCTTCACCTCTCACCACCATTCAGTAGGAAGTATCTCCAGCATTTTTCCATCCTTATCCTGAAGAACTGACCTATTTATATGTTCTTTGAAAAATATACCCGAGGTTCATACATTGCTATTAAAAACTAAACATAATAAATCATTCAACTATGCAATTTCCAAGCTACTGATTCTTCTCGCAGTTTATTTGTGTTCAGGCCTCTCATAACTTAGAAGAAGAAAAGATAAAACTCTTCACTGCAAAAGTTTCAGAAAATAAATTACAACTTGGGAATAAAAATAGGTGTAATAATTTTTTCCACATTGACTGCTATCATGAATTTCAATTGCAATATACCATATAAATAATAAGAAGGTAATACCTCATAGATTTTATTATTAGACTCCTGATACTATGTAAATCTTAAAGCTATGTAGTGTTGATGTTCACAGTTTTTTAGAATTGGTTAAATAATACTTCAGATGCATTAGTAACTTAAAATCTCTTATCTATATGCTGTTTTAATTATCACAGTGTGTTAGTGTTGATAATTTAATTTTTTATAAAAATTAAATTTGCTGAATTTCAGTAATCACGTATCTTGCAAATGATTATACTGAGAATAATACAGATTCTATTTTAGTCCCAGTGCTTGGCCACATAGGTCTTTTTAAGAAACATAGTAAGTGGTAAGAAAATAATAATAATAAGAGTTCTAGAGTATAGCTTTAAGAGATCATAAATTTTAAAGAAAATATTTTCAGGAGGCAAGAAAGGAACAGATAGGAGTTAAGAAACAAACAAAAATTTTCCTGAAACAATTGAAGATGGGGAAAATACCATAAATAATAATTTAAAAATATAAAATTAGAAAAAAGCAATTAGAAAAAGATCTAGATACCTGAAGAAAGTTAGCTTCTTTTTCTCTCTCTAATTAGATGTTCTGAAATAAAACATCAATTTGTGATAACAATAAAAAGCTATTCAATCTTCTGAAATATATTCACTGAGAAAGGTGTAATAACTTCCCATAACAGAAAAGTTAAAATGTTGAGAGAACATGAAAGGTGTCCTAAATAAATAGAAATATAGAAAATGTCGCTAAGAGCAAAGATCACATCTAGTGATAAAGAAAATAAACACCATAACATCTGTCAAAAATTACCTAAAGACTACAGGAAAAGTTAAGAAAACAATAGAAATTATCACTAGGGCATGTAGTGTTTAGAAAGAGTAGAGACTCTCCAGCTTCAGGTTAGAGAGGTTTTTGAAAGGATGTTTTAATAAGTCTGAATTTTAAGGAAAACGTTTTCTTTCTAGTTCTATGGTAGGCCAGCATATCAAGCATTGAATTGCAAGTAATAACATGATTTTATGATGATTTCAACAAAGAGAAAAATGAATTTTTGCCATCAGCAAATATTCACCCCATTCCTTTTTTTTTCTTATTTTATTTTTCCTTCAGACATTCAGTACACTCAGGTTCTAAATTGGTTTATAGTACTGAGTTTAAACGAATCAGTTTTTCCCATATAACATTTATTTAAACTTTAAAGAAGGGAAATTATTAACTAGAGAGTATGGTATTCTAAAACTGGAAATTTGGTTTCTTGGTATTGGTAATATTTCTCAGATTAAAGAATAATGAATCATTATGTGACTGTGTATCTTCCTAGTAATCCAACTCCTGAATCCAAACCCCTTGATGTTCTCATGATATTATGGTACAAGTACAGCAATCTTAAATTTGATTTTTAACGTTACTTCAGTCACCATGCAAAAATAAACTTGCTAATGTTATGGCTGGGTGGATGTTAGAGCTGAATCTGCAATCTCAGAGCCAACCTCTTCAAACTTTGAATAAATTTGCCTCAACATTGAGTGCTAGAATGCTCTGTTTTCTTGAAGGAAGGAAAGAAAGTAAGACTCTGACTTCAGTACTACACAGCCAGTGGCCTCTCTAAGAGTGAGTGCCTTCATGGGGACTTGCTCAATGTGATACCGGTATTGTGCTGCCAGGCTTAGCTCAACTGAGGCTAAGACAAGATCAATAGGAAGTTTAATATTGCTGCACGGGAAAGTTTTTATTTTATAGCTTCAGGAGAATTTGCCAAAGGGAAACATTCTATCAATAATTAATTTAGAGCATCACATGTACCTTCCCCACAGTACAATATACACCTACTATGTACCTTTAAAAATTAAAAAAGAAAACGATCACAATAGGCCAAAATTTGCTGAAGCAGATTTTAAATTCCAGCTTTTCCCAGGTAGTTCCCCACTATTCTACCTGAAGCCCTAGGCAGGATGATATCCTGGGTCATGAGGACCTCAGGAAGTAGAAGGATTACACTACACCGACTCAGGGATCCTGGTCACCTGCAGGTTTTACACAGGTTTGCAGTTGTGACTGCTGGATATTTCCAAACACAGTAGGAAATCAGACTGTGTTCTCTCTCTTTAAAAATCATTTTTATTTCTCTCTTTTTAGTTAACCACTATTACTTAATTGATGCTATGTTTGTTCTTATTGCCTAAAATAATGTTTTTTTAAATAGGAATGGGTTTAATATAATTTCTATGAATCCATTAATTCTACTTCAAGTTCGCTTCTTCTAGAAGGTATAAGTATTTATATTAAAACTAAAAGTTGTACTGTATGTAAGCCATAATTAAAGTTTGACATGACTGGTTAACATGTTTGAAACAACAAAAGACCATAGGCAATGAGTTTTGTTTTAAAAATTGAATTGGTTTTAGTGCTTATTTATTGGAGAGACTATCAGCATTTATGTCTTAAGGGCTTAGGTTGTTTGGAGACTTTGAAAGAAGGATGGGTGACTCATCTTTACCTGTGAATTTCATTTTTTGGCATTATAGTTATCAATTAAATAACTATGAACAAAAAGTTAAACTTTTAAATTAAAATAACTGTGTATATACATATTTATATGCACATAAAATAACACATAGCTATTTTAATTTAATGCCTATACAATTCTATGTATATATAAGCTTTTAAAGTAAAAAAACACACAAACTGATTAACAGAGCCTATTTTTTTGCTATATGATTATCATATTTAAATGTTTATGTATATATTATATCACTTGGTTGTTATATTTTTTGCTACAATGCAATTCATAGAAAATACAATCATCAATTTTAAATAGAGTAATTCAGTGGCATTTTGGACATTCACTGTTTTACGTAACCAATACCTCCGCCTAGTTCTGAAATATTTTCATCTCTACAAAAGAAACCCCTATACCCATTAAACAGTTATTATCCATTTCCTTCTTCCCCTAGCCCCTGGTAACCACCCACCTGTTTTCTGTTTCTCCAGATTTACCAATTTTGGATATTTTATAAAAATTAAATCATGTAAGATTGTACTTTCTGTGTCTCGCATGTTTCACGTCGCCTCGTGCTTTCATGGTTCATCTGTGTTGTAACGTGTTTCAGTACTTCATTCCTTTTATAGTTGTATGTGCATAAAGCCATTTCTTTATTCATATGTTGATGGACATTTGGGTTGTTTCCACTTTTTGGCGTTGTGAATAATGCTGCCGTAGATGTTGGTATACAAATATCTATTTGAGTCTCTGTTTTTAATATTTTTATATGCATATCTAGGAGTAGAATTGTTGTGTTATATGGTAATTCTGTGTGTGACATTTTGAGAATTCTGTGTGCCACATTTTACATACTTAGCAACGTTTGGGGGTTTCAATTTCTCCATATCCTTGCCAAGACTTGTTATTTCCTTTTTTAGAAAAATAGCTGCTATTCTATTGAGAGTGAAATGATGTCTTACTGTGGTTATAATTGGAATTTCCCTAATGATAATTACATTGAGCATCATTTCATGCACTTGTTGGCAATCTATATATCTTCTTTGGAGATACAGTTATTCAAGTCTTTGCCCATTTTTAAATTGTGCTATTTGTCTTTTCATTGTTGAATTGTAAGAAATTGGGAGAAAACAGATGCTGGGGAGGATGTGGAGAAATAGGAATGCTTTTACACTATTGGTGGGAGTATGAATTAACTCAATCATTGTAGAAGACAGTGTGGCGATTCCTCAAGGATCTAGAAATACAAATATCATTTGACCCAGCAATTCCATTACTGGGTATATACCCAAAGAGGTATAAATCATTCTATTATAAAGACACATGCACATGTATGTTTATTGCAGCACTGTTCACAATAGTAAAGACTTGGAACCAACCAAATGTCCAACAATGATAGACTGAATAAAGAAAATGTGGCACATATATACCATGGAATATGATGTAGCCATAAAAAAGGATGAGTTAATGTTCTTTGCAGGGACATGGATGAAACTGGAAACCATCATTCTCAGCAAACTGACACAAGAACAAAAAACCAAACACCGCATGTTCTCACTTGTAAGTGGGTGTTGAACAATGAGAACACAGGGAAAAAGGGAGGGGAACAGCACACACAGGGGCCTTGGGGAGTGGGGGGCTAAGGGAGGAATAGCAGGGAATGGGGGGAATTGGGAAGTGATAGCATTAGGAGAAATACCTAATGTAGATGATGGGGAAATTGATACAGCAAACCACCACCATGGTAACTGAATACCTATGTAACAAACCTGTGCAATCTGCACATGTAGCACAGAACTTAAAGTACAATAAATAAATTTAAAACAAATCAAAACAAAAAACCAAAATATTAAATATTTAATAAATAAAACTAACTTCAAAAAAGGATTCTTTATATATTCTATATACTAGGCAGATGCTATTATTTTAATAAATACTATTTAATTCTTTTAATTGGCAACTTCAATTGCAAACCTGTGGTTTTCACTTAAGTAAATTTAATATGGTATATTCTGTTAATATCTTTATTATATCTTTCATTAATATAAGAGTACTTGTTTGAGATAGAATTTGAGTTAATTTGTATGAGAAATAAATTCTATAAGCTTTTCCTAACTATTGAAATGTTATGGTTGGATATTTCCCTCTTAAAGAGGCAAACAAATTGGATACTATTTACAAAATTATGTTTTAAATGATCTATTTCTGTTTTCTTACTCATATTTTTCATCAGCAAAATTATAATACCCACTTCTAGCAAAGTAGTGATGGTTGAATGAATAGATGAATGACTAGAAGGATGAAATACTAATAAAAATCTGTCAAATATATTATGCATGTCTTTGAGAAGTTCTACAAATAACTTTCTTATTCTATTGGACTTACAAATTTTTTGCCAAAGTTGTTACCCATGGACATTTAAAAATAACCTACTTAATGTTATGACTATGACATTATATATACATAAAGATATATTTTAAATGGCAAACCGTCCTTTCATCCCAATAATAATGCCCACTTGATTGTAGCGAATTAACTTTTTGATGTGCTGCCGCATTCTGTTTGCTAGTATTTTGTTGAGGAGTTTTGAATCTATGTTTATAAGAGATATTGGCGTGTAGTTTGTTGTTGTTGTTGCAGTTGTGGTGTCTTTGCCAGATTTTGGTCTCCAGATGATACTGGTTTCATAGAATGAGTTAGGAAGGAATCTGTCCTCTATCTCTTGAAATATTTTTAGTAGGATTGGCACCAGCTTTCCTTTGTACACCTGGTAGAATATAGCTGTGATTCTGTCTGGTTGAGGGCTTTTTTTGGTTGGTAGGTTTTTAATTAATGACTCAAGGTTGTTACTTATTATTGGTCTGTTCAGGATTTCTGTTTCTTCCTGGTTCAATCATGGGAGGTTGTATATTTCCAGGCATTTATCCATTTTCTACAGATGCTCTAGTTTGTGTGCATGGGATATTCACAGTAGTCTTAAAGATATTTTGTGTTTCTGTGAGATGGATTGTGTGTTACTTTTGTCATTTCTGATTGTTCTTTTTTGGACATTCTTTTTTCTTCCAATTTAGCTAGTGGCCAATTGATCTTACTTATCTTTTTAAATAACCAATGTTTCATTTTGTCAAGCTTTTATATGGTTTTTTGGGGTCTCAATTTTATTTAGCTCTGATTTGATTTTAGTTATTTATTTTC
This sequence comes from Leontopithecus rosalia, assembly GCA_028533165.1. Classification (NCBI taxonomy): domain Eukaryota; kingdom Metazoa; phylum Chordata; class Mammalia; order Primates; family Cebidae; genus Leontopithecus; species Leontopithecus rosalia. The sequence continues at coordinate 74,725,875 of CM052649.1, forward strand.
TTCTAACTTTAGGTTTAGTTTGTTCTTGTTTTTGAATTTATTTAGATATGAAGTTAGATTATTGATTTGAGATTTTTCTTCTTGATGTAGCTGTTTAGCACTGTAAACACTCCTCTTAGTATTGCTTTTGCCAAATCTTAGACATTTTGTATGTTTTTTCTCTATTTTCACTTATTTCAAAACTTTTCTTTTTATTTCTGCCTTAATTTCACTGTTTACCGAGAAGTCATTGAAGAGCAGCTATTTCTGTGATTTTGAGAGTTCCTCTTGTTATTAATTTCCATTTTTATTGCATGTGGTACATGAAGATGGATGGTATAATTTCAATTTTTTGAATATGAGACTTGCTTTATGACTGAGCATGTGGTCAGTCTTAGAGTATGTTCCATTTACAGATGAAACTAATGTATATTTGGTAATTGATAAGTTGAGTAATTGGTAGATGTCCATTAGGTACAGGTAGTCAGGTGTTTAATGATATCAGAAGGTGTTGAAATACCATACTATTATTGTGTTGCTGTCAAATTCTTTTCATGAGCCTAGAAGTAATCGTTTTATAAATCTGGGTGTTCCAATGTTGGGTCCATATATGTTTAGAATAATTAAGACTTTTGGTTGAATTGAACACTTTATGTAATGCTCTTCCTTGTTCTTTTATATTACTGTTGGTTTAAAGTCTGCTTTATTTGATACATGAATAATGACTCTTGTTCATCTTTGTTTTCCTTTTGCATGGTAGATCTTTAGTCCTTTATTTTGAACCTTTGGATACTATTACATGTGAGTTGGGTTTCTTGAAGCTGCTTGTCTTTTTTCACATAGAAAATCAAATTTATGCTTCTTTTAAAATTGTAAAATAGATGCAAATGTAATATGCTTGACTAGAAAGCCTTTCTGTGTTTTAGAATTCCCAAATTAGATACTTTCTTAGAGTATGGCCTATACAGAGATTTAGATATATTTCACCAGGAATATCAATGAAAATGTACAAAGAGGAGTTAGGATTAAGTAATTCTTTACAAGAAGTATGTGTTGTAGAAAATTATCTTTTGGGTAAACTTCTGAAATACATCTGGAAATATTAAGATTACAGCAAGTGAATCACTAATTAAGAGTTAATTTTGCATATAAATATTTTTATTAAAAAGCTTATAAGTAAATTATATTTCATGGTATATTAAACTGTATTATGTCATGAAAGTATTTAACATTATTCTGTTGAGAAATAGTAGAGCAAAATTTGGGTTTATATAATCTATTTAAAAAACTCAATTAAGCAACTTGCTATTACAAAACAAGTTGTATAACTTGTTGTTGAAGCACCACAAAAGTTAAAAACCAAAGGAAAGAAGATATCCATGGTATACCAAAATCAAAAAAAGATTCTCATGCATGCAGAAAGAAAAGAAGATTGTGATTAGGTTCAGATTCAGATATGTTTGTCATAGTGAAGGTTTAGTGAAGTTGATCAATCAAGAGACTGATATTAAATAAAGTAAGCTTTGGAAAAAGAAAGGATTCATAAGAGTTGAAGAAGAGGTGATCAATACTAGGTAAATATTAAACCTAGGGCTTCATCCAATAGTTATATTGTCATGCATTTCTTAGTAAGTAAAGTTATTTGAAAATTATGATGTTCCTGGTACTGTTTTACTCATATTTTTAGGTATATTGGAAATTCAAAGAAGTTTCCAAGAAATTTTCCTGATATACTAGCTCTCTGTATGTGTGCTAAATATATGACTTTTATGTTTTACTGTTAAAAACAGAGGCAACAGGCAATGGCCTGCAATGTGCCTTTTCTTTAAGCACAATCTTTAGTTGAACACTGTTCTCAAGTTTTTGCTTCAACAGGTATAGTCTTTTGATAAGTATGCTCCTTCGTTGCAGAAATTCACACTGCTGACCTTGCAGTCCTCTGCTCTGGAAGGGCTGCCCCTGGCAACTGCAGATTAATACCAACTCAAATCTTGTTGTTTTTGATTAAGGTCTTGAGGTTAGAAAAATGTAATTTGTACCCTACAAGGTAGAATAGAAAGAACATGACAGCAATTCATCCTTTTCTTGCTGATGAGAATGATAAAATACCCCCTGTTGCCTGCAATATCATTGTTGGTATTGAAAAAGACAAATTGTTTCTTCATGTTTATTTATAGGTAGTTTTTATAACCTTTAAGTATTTAATGTAAAACCTTATTAAAAACCAATAAAAATCAAGAAAATGTTAATATTGTTATTGCAAGTGTTATTTGTGAAGACTGAAATGATGATGTGTAATGAAACATAATTTTATTAAAACATTAACCTTCTATATATGTATATAGAAAATGGCAAACATATTTTTGCTGATCCATTTTGTGTTACAAATTTGGTAAGTTCAGGAATTCCAGTGAAGAACAAACCAATTTGGTACAGTAAAGATATTAGCATGCTTAATTTAGACTTAATTATTTTACCTAAATTTTTAAACTTAGTGTGTTTATATTGTGTTAGCTTCACTTGCCTATATTACTCTCAGGTCTCACCAATTTGGTTTGAGTGTAACTTATCTAGACTTTATTAATTACTAAATGTTTTGTATGGTCTCTGGCAAATTAGAGGAATTACGCATACTAAAATAATGACATATTCTACTTTTCTCTAATGTACCTATGTGTTCCAATCAAACTAAACACTCAACAATATATGCAATTCAGAGAAATTTTACAATTATTGAACAAGGAAGGACAATTAAGAAAGAAGTTCCATGGTTAACATCCGCCAATAATTCTACTCTTGGCAAGATATAAATATTTTGGGGACATGATGAGGCATTTTCTTTTGATATATTTTCTTGATAACAAAATCTCTGTGAGTACATTCATTGCTCATCAATTTCTTGTGTTTGTTAACCATCATAGTTTTTGTACCAGAAGAAGCCAAAGAGATCATTTTGAACTTCAGAGAGCTTCACTAAACACAACGGTCCAAGCACATGACAGTAGCTCTGTCTTACAGCTTTTGAATTACATGATTCACATTTTTCTATCTCCTCAATGATTATTGCATCATTTGGGGAGTATAATCGTCAGTAACTTATTAATGTCTAAGACCTGCTCAGAAAAATTAAAGATTATTATGAGTTAAACAGATTTAACCTGTTTTGGAGCAATCTGTGATTTAAAATATTAAAGAACATCTTAAAACTGAGTGATGATCCAATCTTAACTAATCCTAGGAATTGAAATATTCCTATAGTCTACTATTCTTTATAAATTTAAGAGTATTTCTTCTCTTTGACTATATTATTTTTAATTCATAAACTCATTGTTATGCACTTAATTGTGTCCCTGTAAAATGTACATATTGAACTTCTAATCCCCAATGTATTTGGAGATGGGACATTTGGGAGGTAAGTAGGGATAGATGGCACAATGGAGTGGGTCCTCATGATGGAATTAATGGCCTTATAATAAAAGGAAGAGAAAGATTCTCTCTCTCTCTCTCTCTCTCTCTCTCTCTCTCTCTGCCATGTAAGGACACAACACAGAGGCAGTAATCTATAAGCCAGGAAGAGACCCTCATGAGGAATCAAATTGAAGCACTTTGATCTTCGACTTCAAGTCTCTAGAACCATGAGAAGTATCTATTGTTTCAGCCATCTAGTTTATAGCATTTTGTTATATTATCCTTAGAAGATGAAGACATTAATAAATATTATTCCTCTTTTTTATATTCTGAAAGAGATAACCATAAACAAAACTCTAGTAATTATTGCCAAACATGGCTTGGAGTGTCATTGTGAAATAGGAGACTTAAATAGGAAAGATAAGAAAATAGGTATTCAAATGTGGACATAATCCTTCTTGATAATTTCTGAATTCAGAAGAGTTAAGTTCATTAATGTTAAAAAAAAAACTGTTCCTTCCCTTCCCTTTATAACTCTGAAGATTATGAATTTATCTTTAATGTGGATTAAGGCAGAATAATAAAAAATTACCAGTGACTGGTTTTATCAAAAATAATAAAGAAAATGTCGTACATATACATAATCAAATAGTATCCAGCCATAAAAAATAATGAAATTCTGTAATTTGCAACAACATAGATGGAACTGGAGGACATTATGTTAAGTGAAATAAACCAGGCACCAAAAGACAAAATTTACATGTTTGTAATCATATACGATAGTTAAACATTTTAAAATTGAACTCATGGAGATAGAGAATAGAATGATGGTTCCCAGAGGCTGAGAAGGGTATTGGGGAAGGAGGGGTATAGTTAGTGGGTACAAAAATACAATTAGAGTGAATAAAATCTACTATTTGATAGAACAACAGAATGACTATATTTAGTACTAATTTATTGTATGTTTTAAAGTAACTGGAAGAGTGAAATCGAAATGCTCCTAACACAAAGAAATGATAAATACTTGAGGTGATGGATACCACAATAACCTGGATTTGATCACTACACATTGTATTCCTGTATCAAAACAACACATTTATCCCATTAATTCATACAACTAGTAGGTACCCATACAAATTAAAAATAAAATAAATCAAAATAAAGAATGTAAGATTATCTATATACCATACAGAATTCAAGATTATTAAAACAGACTTAAACATGAATGGCAAATTTATAATAATAATGTTTAATTGGTGACTACAAGCACTACCTTTGATATTTCTGATAATTTTATTCACATTTCTGCTTTGTCATGCTTTTCTGAGAGTGCCTGGATTTGATCTTAAAAAAGGAACATTTCTTTTTTAAGTTTAGAAACTTTCACCCTCTTGAGAGCCTGGGAATCTTCAAAAACAAGTCATGCCTCCTTTGTTTTAACAGTACTTGCTTTATGTTACCTCTCGCCTGTCACCTTTATTCTAATCAGCAAGTAGGAACAAAGGCAGCTCTTAAACAATCTTGTTGAAAATCTTCTTAGCTAGATTACCCAATTCAATAGGGGAATTTTCCACACCGTATATTACTTTAGCTAGTAGTATTGATAAAATAAAAAAGAAATGGATCATTCTACAGTCGTAGGAATAGACCTTAATTCCTCTATACTTAACATACAGGGAAATATTAGGATGTGAATGTGTCATTCACTGAGTTTCCGATAGCATATTTCAGGAGCAGAATATTTTCATAATCCTAAAGTATTTTCTTATGTCCTCCCTCCCCAGCCAATGTCCCCTACATTTACCATCCCAGATGACAGATATGATTTTTATGATCACAAGCTAGTATTTTTAACCCAGTATTTTATACAAATAAAATAATAATGTATGTACTTTCGTGTCTTACTGCGTTTCAACTAGCATGATAGTTTTGAGGGTTGCCCTTATTATTAGATGCATTACAATTTTTAAAATTTGTATTACCGAGTAGGATCAGATTGTATGATTATACAATAGCTTGTTAATTCTTTTTCTGTTAATGGACATCTAATATTTTTCTGCTTTTAAAATACAATAAATAAAACTTTAATATTCTTTTTGTTGAAATATATTTTAACTTCTCTTGAATAACTACCTAATAGAATTGTGGAGTCACAGACTACACATACTTGACTTAAAAAAAAAATTACTAAGAAGTTTTCTAAATGTTTGTATCATTTTAGATACAAACTAGCTAGAAGAAATTATTTTAGACTTCTACTAGCCATGTGTAAGAGTACTGTCTGCTTCTTTTGATTGCTGACACTTGGTATCAGCCATTCTGATGCTTATGTATTTGTATTTCAATATGGCTTAATTTTGCATTTCCTTGATGACTAATGATGTTGAGAAATTTTGCATATGATTATTTGACATTTGTTTTCTTTTGTAAAGTTTTAATACCTTTACCTATTAATTTATGTTTGTCATTTTTAATGAGTTGCTAGAATTTTTAATAAATTTTAGAAATAAGTTATTTGTTTGATATATCCAAGCATTTTCCTCATCTATGAATTACATATTATTTTCTTGATGTTTTCTAAAGAACAAAATTTTAAATTTTTGAATAACTTTTATTATTTAGGTGTACTTTCTACAATCTAAGAAAAGTTTGAGCCAATATTGCAAGATATTGTACCTTTCCTTCTAATAGTATTTTTGTTTGTTTTATTTTGTGTTATTTTTTGTCTTATGCCCATCAATCTCATTTAATTGTCTTATCGACCATAACACTTGTATAAATTAATGAGATACATATATTTTGATACATGCATACAATGTACAATGATCAAATCAGAGTAACTGAGATATCTGTCACCTCAAGTACTTATCATTTCTTCTTTTGAGAATATTCCAATTATTATTTTCTAACAATAAATTCTTCTTGTTGATTTTTATATAGTGTGAAGTTGGGCTAATTATTTTTTCTACATGTACATTCAATACATATGTATGTATATGTTATTCAAACATCATTTGTTGAAATATAATTCTTTCTTCATTGAATTATCTGGTGTACTTGTCAAACAACACATCATGTACATGTGGATCTATTACTGGGCTCTATATTCAGTTCCAGGTATTTATTTTTATATTCTTTTACTAATATAACATTGTCTGGATTCCTGTAGCTTTAGAGAAATCTTAAAATCTGGGTGAAGGGGAGGAAGGCAGCAAAACACACTGTCGTGTGTACCTATGCAACTATCTTGGAAGTTCTGCACATGTACCCTAAAACCTGAAATGCAATAAAAAAAATCTGGTAAATTAAGTCTACAAATTTGTTTTCTCAATCAAGGTAAGTTGAGCTGTTATTAGTTCCTTGCATTTAAAAGTAAATATTTAAATTATCTTGTAAACATTTTCTATATGATGACTGCTAGAATTTTGATTAGAATTGGGTTGTGCACAGAGACCTATTTGGGGAAGAACTTACATCTTATTAATATTATTAACTAACATCTTTCATCCTGCAAATGTTCTCAGTGTTTTGTTTACAAAGAATAATTATGCATACATTTTACTACATTGATTATTTTGGTTTTACATAATTTATTTAAAGAATTTTAAAAACATTTTTAATAATACTTTTTACTTATATAACTGCACTATTTATAACCACAAATAGAATGCAAGCAATATTCCATCAACATTTGATTGAATAAACTATGATGTATTTACATTATTTAATACTATATAGTGATTTTTCAAGGATCTAGAAATAGAAAGACCATTTGACTCAGCAATCCCATTACTGGGTATATACCCAAAGGATAATAAATTATTCTATTATAAAGAAACATGCACACATATGTTTATTTTGGCACTGTTCACAATAGTAAAGACTTGGAACAAACCCAATGCCCATCAATGATAGACTGGATAAAGAAAATGTGGTACATATACACCATGGAATACTATGCAGCCATAAAAAGATGAGCTCATGCCTTTGCAGGGACATGGATGAAACTGGATATCATCATTGTCAGCAAACTGATACAAGAACAGAAAACCAAACACCGTATGTTCTCACTCATAAGTGAATGTTTAACAATGAGAACACAGGGACAAAGGGAGAGGAACATTGCATACCAGGGCCTGAGGGGTGGAGGTTAGTGGAGAAATAGCAGGGGGTGGGGGGATTGGGGAAGGATAGCAATGGGAGAAATACCTAATGTAGATGAAGGGGCGATGGATGCAGCAAACCACCACCATGACACATGCATACCTGTGTAAGAAACCTGCACTATCTGCACATGTAAACCAGAACTTAAAGTATAATAAATAAATAATAAAATAAAATAAAGCAAAATGAAATCTAAGTTATGCCTTTGTAACTATACTGGCTAACCTGGGTGCAAGGTTTAGGAAATGGAAAAATAAAAGTGGGTTCTGGCACTCAGGGTTCTCTCCATTGATTTCAAAGTTTATTATAAAATTAAGTGTTGCCGATAAAAGTTTATTAAGAACTTTGTATAGTCACAACATGTCTACTCTTTTATATGTGTGTTATATGTTAAAAATTTGTAAAAGTCTTTCGACTTATATACAGCAATTCTTCCTCTTCATGTTTTCATATCTATTTGTATGCAAATATACAAATACCTTAAAAAATCTTTTTCTCTATTTGTTTCCCCCCTCTTTGATAATAGAGTTGTCTGTATTTGTTATCTTTATCATTAATATGTCTTTAACCTAGAGAAGTTTGGCTTTTATCCATACCATATAAACAAAACTATATCTGTCAAAGTTTTTCAAAATTTTTTCTTAAACAAATCAATGGTGTCTTTCACTTCTCCATTATCAGTTTAATTAACCTCATAATACTTTCTTTTTTTGGAAATACTCTCCTGTATTTGCTTCTGTGACAACACTGGAAGCACCTGCTCAGTTAATTTTGCTGGATCCTAACCTTAATCCAACTTTAAAATAAAAGAATACTCCCAGGTCCTCTTTTCTCTCCCTCTGGTCTTTTCCTAGATGATTTCACATAGCTCTAACTATTATCCATTTGCAAATGGACCTCTTAATACATATTTCCAGCTCAGTCTTCTGTCTTGAATTTTGTGCTCATATTAGTATGTCGTACTTGTTATTTCAAATTTGTTTATACTGTATGTATATATTAATAGATGCAGACACAGATTGACACACTTATACATATACACACAAACTGGGTTCATCTAAAATCGATTACATTTATAATGTTTTCTGTCTTATTAAATCATATAACATACATCACCAGTTGACTTAGGCAATAATGCATCAAATGTAATTATTTTTTCCTTTTTCTTAATACTTGCAGTCAACAATGGCATAAGTGATGATACAAAATAAATTAAGTGAATACATTCTGCTGCTCTCTTCTTTAGATAATCAATTAGCACTCTGTCAGTGACAACATTTATTATGTTGATGCAATGTGACTTATTTCAAATTAATGCTAATATCACTCATGAATATTAACATATTTATTTTAGCCTTTAACCTGTATTGTTCAAAAGATGATGAGTGAATGCCAAATAAAGGTGCAGAAGAGCAGAAAAACAATCATATTACTTTGTTCTCTTCCTTTGAAAAGAAAGGTCCAGATTCATCATCACTGTCTTTCATGCTACAAAATTTTCTATATGACGTTCTTTTTCTTTGTTTTGTATAATCTTGAACTACAGTAAAGATTCACTTGAACACATATACACCACATAATCTAATTATTTCTATTCTATGCTCAACACTAAAGCTTAATGAGACGTTTTAAGTCTTTTGCAGTATCTTCAAAGAGTACAGTAGCTTAACCTAATGCATCAAGTCTTGAATATGCAGCCATGAAGAGGTATGACTGTGCATGTGTTTAAATACATATACAAAAACATATATACAATCACAAAAGGATAGACCCCAGTTGTTCAACATTATGTCTGATATGCATTAGTTACTATTTTTTATAGAATAATTTGTTTTTCTTTGGATATATATCCAGTAATGGGATTGCTGGGTCAAATGGTAGCTTTGTGTTTAGTTTTCTGAGAAGTCTCCTTGGGAGAAATCTTAAAATGGGTTCATGCCTTTTATAATATTCCTTTACTATCGCTTCATGGGGTTTTGGAAAGTAGATTAATTAGATTCATATGTTTAATTTACCAGAAGCACCCTTGCATGCCTATTCAGCTAATAGATTTTTTTGCCACTTGGGTCACTGAGAGGAAAGCCAAACTATACTAAAGATACTGGTTTATAAATGTTCCAATGCAATAGAACCAAAGATGATATTTAGAGTGTCTAGTTACTTTTGTAAATATTTAATTTAATTTTAGCTGGAATTGCACTGACTTTCCAGAGGAAGTTTTATTGAATTACCTTTGGTAAAGAAATAGATTCCTATTTTGAAAAGTGATAAGCTACATGACATTAACAATAAATGGAATATTAAATAAATTAAAGAGGTGTGAGTTTTTACTTATCTGCACATTTTCAAGTATCTCCTCTCTTATAGGCCAAAGAGATTTCACTCAACTTGAAAGAAAATCTACCATATAATTTAAAAATTAGTGCAAGGAGAGTGTTAGTACAGATTTTTCTAGAACAGTATCTGAGCATCATATCAGAAACCAGGTTAAGAAAAATCAATCAAATAAAATAATACTGGAGTAGAATGTAAGACAACAATAAATGGTACTGAAGATATGCAATAGCTAGGAACAACATAGTCAACAAGTAAAAACTCTTTTCTGCAATAAATCTAGGTCAATATTATTGACATAACTACAAATAACAAATGTGCACTTACATTTTGAGACACAAAGCATTCTAAATCTAAAATAACTAATGTTAAAGTGAATATGTATATTACAAATTATGGTGAATTTCTCCTTATTTTCAAGGCTCTTAATAATGACATTACGTTATGGATGCTATTAATAAAATATATATATATTTTAAAAAAACAACTACTTACTTTTGAAATTAAAAAAAAAGTCCTACTAGGTAAAAACAGCAAATGACTAGAAATTCTTAAACAAATGTTATTGGTATGAGATGTGATTGAACTGGCAATGAGATAGGAAACATAAAGAGATGATAAATAAAGACTGCTAGAAAATAAATAATTTGGTTCAGTAGGGGAGAAAATTAAATTAACCACTGAAAAGAAAGAGAAAGAAGTTTCTTCTTCATAGCGTTAAGCCTTATTGAAAAATCAATGAAAGCCATGGGTACAACCTGGTGATTACATCCAAGCCCAGTGTGCGTTAATTACTGTTTATCTAGGGATAGGGAAATAGTAGGCTTGCATGCCTTATTGGGCTCTTTTGCATGCTTAAAAAAGAATTAGACATCAAGATAGGAAAAGAGTTCTTAAACAAGAAATAAAAGGAAAGACAGATTAATTCAGCTGCATACAAATAAAACAGCTTCTCTTCTTCAGTAGATTTAGATTTAATTAAGTAAACTGGGAAATAAAAGCCATAAATGTAGTAAAATATTTGAAGTACAAATATGCAAGAAAAAATTGCTATCTAAAAAAATAAGGAAATGCTACAAATTACTACAAAAGGGCAAAGAAAATAAGTGGCATAAAATATAAACTGAACAAAACATTGAATAAAAATGGTCAATAAATACACATTTTAAAATGTTAATCAGCCTAGTATTAAAAATCTAAATTTAATTATTAATCACATGCTTTTATTCACTGTTTTTGAATAAAAATCTGACATAACCTTGTTTTGGTGAGAATTTGAAACAATAACACTCATACATTGATGATAGAAGTTAAATTAGCACAATCACTTTAAAAAGTAAGAAATTTGAAAATGTGCCTCTCCTATATTCAAAAGTTCACTCATAAAGAACAGAATCTTATATCAAGGATGTAACATGAAGAATGTTTACACCACCATAGTTAGTAATAAAAAAATATATAATTATCTATAATGAATAAAGTGATAATAGTATATTATACAATGCAATAATATACGTGAGAATGAATGATCTAGAAAATCACTTATAGACATCAATAATTTTCTCTGCTAAAAAGTTTACACATAGGAAAAAATACTTATATCTTTTAGGGATAAGTACATTTGTAAGAAATAGAAACACATAACGAACATCAAACAGAGAATGCTGATTCAAGTTTTATTTTAAAATGGGTAGTGTTTACCTGTTATTTTTGATAAATGATTTTCACAATAAATTCAAAAGTAAATTAACAAAATTGTTGGCATCTCATAAGAAGGAAACCAGCAATTCATTCATCCCACTTGACCTCAGTTTGGTTTTCATCCACAGTGCTGCTTATATAAACCTATTTTTAAAAAGTCTTAGTGCACTGTTGAGAATGTTGGTATTCTGTTTTTCAGCATTAACTGTAATGTCAGCTGTTGGTTTTTCATTAATCCTATTTATCTGTGTGAGGAAATTTCTTCTATTGCTATTATATTGTCTTTATAATGAAAGTGTATTAATTTGTCTAATGTTTTATATGCATCTACTGAACTTATTAGATTAAACATTTATACTCATAATTTGATTTTATCAGATTTTAAATTTCTTTTTTAATCCATTTTGGTATTTGATATCTTTCTCAGAATTCATCTATTTCACCTGTTTTCTAATGTGTAGGCTTATTATTATTTCATAATATTCTCTTACAGTCTTTTTGAAAATTTTTGTAAGATCGATAAAGATTACCCATCTTTCCTTCTGAATTTTAGAAATTTGAGTCTTTCTTCTTTTCACTTTTCTCATTCCAGCTAAAAGTTTGTCATTTTGTTTATCTTTCAAAGAGAAAACTTTCATTCTCATTGTTTCCCTCTTAATGTTTTTATATACATTGCTTCATTTATTTACAATCTAATCTTTATTATTTCCTTGATTTTTACTTTTGACTTATTTTGTTTATTCTTTTCCTAGTTTCCTGAGTGGTATGTTTATGATATTAATTTTAAATTCTGCTTCTGTTGCAATGTAAACATTTACAGCTATAAATTTCCCTCTAAAAATTGTGCTAGAGACATCATTGAATGCATATTGTGTTTTGTTTACAATCATTCAAAAATACTTTTAGTGTTTTCGTCTGATATCTTTTTGATTCCTTTGTTAATTTAAGTAAATTTCCAAAGTTCTGAAAAAAAAAATTGGTTTTGCCAATGTTCTCACTGATTGTATAGATTTGTAGATTTTTTAAAGTTGTTACTCCATCAGTTTGGAAGTGTTTATGATGGCATAGTCTAAAAGAAAACTATATTTTTTGGAGGGAGCATTATATATTTTAAAACATCATATTTCCTGAGAAGTTTGTGTTAGGTTTCTGAAAAGTTTTCAGTATTTGGGGACGTTATTGTTTGCTTGTTTTTTACGATTTCACTTCTCATGACAGAATTATCACTGTTTGATTTATCAACTGTATCTCAGCTAAAATGTTAGTATTTTACTTGATTATTAGTTGATATAGTTCAGTAAGACATGGTAAAATTTAAGAAAAAAAATGTTCACTTTTATATAATACATTAATTTAAAAACATTTTAAAATATTAAATATTAAATAAAAAGACAAAACATTGTATTATTCACATATTTCACTTTAGAATTTAAATTTTCAAATTATAATACTATGCCTATGTATGTCTATTACTATTACAAGAAAACTATTTGTAGAATTATAAGATTATTGTCTATTAAATTACTAATAATATAAAATTATTAGTCTGGTTGTTGCATAAAAGAAGAGTAAAAACACTTCCCAGGTGATAATAATTGCAAGTAAAATTGATGATAATATTGGACAATATATAAATGAACATAGAGTCATTACTTTGATTTTGCTGAGAAATACATATTTTCAAATCCAGGTTTTAGTTTTAATATTAATGATTTTAATATTAAAACTAATATTAAAAGCATATTTTATCAAAGTACTTCCTAACATATATTGGACGACAAATTCTGAGTTTTTAGTATTTTTTCTTACTTTACCAAATAAATTGATATTCTACATATATTAGGGATTTTGATCATGAAAGCTTCCATTTATGTACAAACCCTTGGGAAAATTGTGTACCTTTATTTCTTTAACTGTAAATTCATGAAAAAATACAATCACTGCTTTATGGGTTTATTTAGATAATTAAAACATACCAAGATTGCTTATAAAAATACCTGAAATGTGGAAAAAATATATTAATTATTATTATTACTGGCAAATCAACTACTCACTTTCTTGCCTCTAACACACCTTCTCTTTAAGCTAAAACATGACAAGTCTCGCTTTAGTTCAGAATTTTGTTTTCATGAGCTCAGTTATTGAAATTAGAATATTCCATATTAGTCATTAAGAAACCCATAAAAAGATTACTGAAAGATCTTATTTATTTTAATATTCTTTCCATTATTTTTTTTGCCAATTAGAAATGCATCTTAGATTGAGTTGAACTTAGTTTACACTGTTAAGATTTAATTCTACAAAAGTGAATGATTACTGTGAAATGAAACAAGTGTGCCTTTTCTGTAGTAAATGTTTATTCTGGATTAAAAATTGATTAATAAGAAAATAGATCATTAATTTTTTATCAGAGATGTCATCAGTTTTAAATGTCTAAGCAATTATATTAACAAGTACTGAGATAGAAGGTGCTTATGATGTCATTTAAGAGTATGCTGACTCAAGATTCAAAACCCATCTCTCTTATCAAACAAGCACTGATGAAAATAACTCAGATTTGGCATTGAGACATTGGTTCTGACATCTGCTCTGCTAATACTGTATGACTGATTTTCATGAAAAGTTAAATGAACAAGATTTGACTTTTCATGAAAGTCATGAAAGTGTTATTCTTTAAAAACAACTCTAAGCATACACTTTATAAATACAACTATATAAAAGGAAAACAAAGCATAGTAATGACAGATGGTCCATTCTGTCCTTTCTATTGCTAGTAATCAAATAAGATGAAAAAGAATTTTAAACTTTTTCTGAAACCCCGGAGAGATAATATAGAGAGAAAACAATGAGAGAGGCAAGTCTTAGAGTTAAGGCCACTTTTATCCTGAGAGATTACAGCAATTCCAATAAGAAACGTCTAACAAGCTGACCATAGCTATTAAAAGAATCTCTGAACTAGGGAGATAGAATCATGGGTTCAGGGTCTGCAAAGAAAGGAAATATTTCAGAATTTCCTGTGTATTCATTTGACACCCAAAGAGAAGCAGACAAAAATAAATATATAAATCATTAAGGATACAGAAGATTTTCATCACACAATTAAAAGACTGTTTTCACTAGAATTTGTAGAAAATTAAATTTCACCACTGCAGAATGCACTGCAGCACACACAAATTTTAAGAAAAGTTTTTGAGGAAAGGAAATGTCAGCAATAAAAGCAGAAGTGAAAATAATTTCCAAATTACAGTTCTACACTCAGCTATGGTATCAATCAAATGTGAAGGCAGATTAAAGACATGCTATAATGGATGTTAAATGGAAAAATGTCATTTTTCTTAATATTTTGGCCGTGATTTCAAGCTGAAAAAGTAGATAATAATAGTCACATAATCTAAAGTGAGTCCTCTAGTTAATTTGAATATAGTCGACTTGAAATTTCTTACTTGCAATCCATAACTCTTCTAACTACTTATGAGAAGATTTTAATATAGAGATTTATCAAAAAGAGAAAGGAGGCACTGTGACATTAATAGATTCATATGAAATATTCTATATATATCCTCTCTTCCCAATTCCCAATTAAATAAAATCAATCATTCGTCCCTGGCAACAACATACAACATAATGAAAATATTGTAGTATTAGTTCCTTTTTGAGTTGTGTGAGATTAATGTGTTTTTCCAACAGTTGAGGGAAATTTAATTATGAATAAATTATCTAAGAATAAACTAAACACATCCACAAACACATAGGTATTATTGTTGAAAATAGTCATTGTAGACCACTTTGGAGAGGGTTATAGAAAATGTAAGGGATAGGTGTAGAGAGAGAATATATGGAAAAACTTTGCACTTTCTATAGAATTTTTCTGTAAACTAAAACCATTCTACAAAACAGTCTATTAACTTTTAAAAACTGCAAGGAAATAGAAATCTATAATGTAATTGGAGATTTCAATATCCCTCTTTTAATATTGGATAGCGTAAGTAAAATGAAAACCATGGAGGATAATGTCTTGGCCAGAATTTTAAATTAATTTAATCCAATTTATATTCACAGACTAATCAATTGAAGAACATGTTAGGGAAAATTATTTTTAAGAGTAAGTAGAGCATTTACCAAAAGAATCCATATTTGGAGCAGTTAAACAAATCACAATGAATTTAAAATGATCCAGGCTATATAAATTACAGTCTCTGACAATAATGATATTAAATTGGAAATAGAAACCAGAGTTCTCTCTAGAAAATCTCCCAAATATTTGTAACTAAATAACAGATTTCTAATAATTGATTTGATGATAAAATAAACTAAAAGAAACATTAGAAATGTTTTACCTATAATGAAAATTCAAATGTAACTTGTCAACATTTGTAGGATGACATTACAAAGCAATATCGGTAAAACATTTTTGCACTGAAAATCTACATTAGCAAAGGAGAAATTTCTCACTTCAATTACTACAGCTTACACTCCGAAAAATAGGAAATCAAGCAAAAATTATATCCATAGTAAGCAGCAGAAAAAAATCTAAATGAAAATAATTGAAATAAAAACTTAAAAATTAAGCCAAAACCTGATTTAAGATAAATTTTAAAATAAACTTGTCATATGAATCATAAATGAAGTGACATAAATCACCAATATTAAAAATTACATAAATGACATGGATTTTAACAAACTCTTCAGGCAATTTTGATGCCTGACAACTGTAGAGTAACCAAGAAAATATTCAAATTGCACTCTTTGGGTGGTGAGAATCATCACATTTTTTCATGTACGTGTGTGTATAAAATCCCAAAAAACATTGAATGTATGTATGTGTGTGTGTGCATATGTGTGTGTATGTGTGTAAAATCCCCTAAAGCATTTAAAAGTAATATAATTCTTTTTAGTGAACTCTTGTAAGAAAGTGATGAAAAACACGACAGACTTCATATAGAATTCTATTCATCCCTTTATTTCAAAGATGGTTTCTTTGCAAAAACTCGACTTTGATCTTTCTCCCTGTCACATGGATTATGAACTCTCCAGCTCAAGAAATTGACATTGCCAGTCCTCTTAGCTTTCCCTTTTTCTCCTTTTTACACCCCACATTGACATTTCATATCTATAAGTAAATTTGTGTAGAAAAATACTCAGATATTTTTCTACCTGAGTTCTATATATTACCTTATTATATAAAAGAAAAAAATCTTTATAAATCAGTAAAATAAGGCAATTTTAAATATACATATGTAATCTTGTTATAGAATAAAATTTACATTTTTGCCTACAGCTGAGATCATTTGCCAAGTTTTGTGTTGTTTGGCATGTTTGAGTCATTAAGAAAGATGTTAATTGAAGGTAAATCATCAGGATCCTGAGAAATTATGCACTTTGATCCTCTGAGTTTATTCAATTCTAATAACTATATGAAAACAATTTTTATACAGTATGCTCAGTGTTCAAAGTGTTTATACATATTACAGTTTCTTGTTTCTTAGTGAAAGCTGGAAAGCCCACAAAATAAAAGTGTAAGCTCAATTTCATTAATAACATCTTAGGTTTATCATTACCAATTTAATTTGAATTTTTCCCATTTGCATACAATAGTATGTGTTATATTTTTAAATTATTATTTTGCATATATTTTAGAAAAAAAAAACACAGAGAAATAGTGAGGTGTTTCAAATATAATTTCTTCAAAAGCCAAAAATGAGCTTTGTCATAGAATATGATAATAAACAAAAATTCAACATCAAATGTTACCAAGGTTGCTGACATAATGAAAGAAACAAGCAGAACAAAGGGAAAAAATTATTATTATTATTGTATCAGTGGATTAGCAGTGGTCTCACATTACGGTATTGATTTGCATTCCCCTAATTGTGAATGATTGGTAGCATTTTTTACTATACTTATTTGCTGCCTCTATATAATTTGGAGTAATGGCTATTCAATTTATTTGCCCATTTTTAAATCGAGTTATTTGTCTTTTTGTTTGTAGAGCTATAAACTTCTTTTGTATACTTTAGATATTTCTTATCATATCTATGATTTGCAAAAATGTTTTAGTATTGCAATTTAGGAACCATTACCTAAGTTAATGTTATAAATATTTGCTTCTATGTTTATTGTAAGATTTGTATAATTTTGGCTCTTATAACTAGGTCTATTATCTATTTTGATATGATTATTGCATGTTGTATGAGGTAGGGGTCCATGTTTACTTTTTTACATACTTATAATGAGTTGGTACGGGACTATGTGTTGAAAAGACTAATATTTTCAACATTAAAGTGTCTTGGCATCCTTGTCAAAACTTAGTTTACCATAAATATGAAAATTTATTATTGCCTAATTTTTCTGGCTATATGCTCCAGTATGACATTGAATAGAGTTAACAAGAGCAAATAATCTGTTATGTTATTGATCTTAGGAGGAAATCTATCAGTCATTCATCATTGTTAATTGTGGCCATTTTATAGATGATTTTTACTAGGTTGAAGACACACCAACATGGTTTGGCTGTGTTCCTACCCAAATTGCATCTTGAATTGTGGCTCAAATAAACCCCATGTGTTGTGGGAGGGACCCAGTAGGAAGTAATCAAATCATGGGGGTGAGTTTTTCCCATGCTGTTCTTGTGATAGTGAATAAGCCTCACAAGATCTGATGGTTTTATAAAGGGCAGTTACCCTGGATGTGCTCTTTTGTCTGCTGACATGTAAGATGTGCCTTTGCTTCTCCTTCACCTTCCACCATGATTGTGAGACCTCCCCAGCCATGTAGAACTGTGACTATAATACATTTCTTTTTCTATACAAATTTCCAAGTTTTGAATATTTATTTATAACAGTATGAAAATGAACTAATACAGTAAATTGGTACAGGTAGACTTGGTACCGTTATCAAGTTACCTGAAAAAGTAAAAGCAACTTTGGAACTGGGTAACAGACAGAGGCTGGAAGACTTTGGAGGGATCAAAAGAAGACAAACAGATGTGGGAAAGTTTGGAGCTTCGTAAAGACTTGTTGAATGATTTTGACCAAAATGCTGATAGCGATATGGACAATGAAGGCCAGGGTGAGATGGTCTTAGATGGAGATGAGAAACTTATTTAGAACTGGAGCGAAGGTAATTCTTGAGATTCTTTAGCAAAGATACTGGCAGCCTTTTGCCCCTGCCATAGAGATCTCTGGAACTTTGAACTTTGGAGAGATGATTTACAGTATCTGGTGGAAGAAATTTCTAAGCAGCAAAGTGTTCAAGATGTGATTTTGATACTCTTAAAAGCATTCTGTTTTTATTCACTCACAGAGATATGGTTTGGAATTGGAACTCGTGTTTAAAAGGGAAGCAGAGCATAAAAGTTTGGAAAATTTGCAGCCTGATGATGCAATGAAAAAGAAAAATCCATTGTCTGAGGAGAAATTCAAACCAGCTGCAGAAATTCACATAGGTAATGAGGAACCAAATGTTAATCTCCAAGATAATGGGGAAAATGTTTCCAGGGCATGTCAGAACTCTTCACAGAAGCCCCTCCCATCACAGGCCTGGAGGCTTAAGAGGAAAGAATGGTTTCCTGGGCTGGGCCCAGGGCCTTGCTGCTTTGTGCAGTCTTGGGACTTAGACTCCCAGCCATAGATAAAAGAGGCCAATGCACAGCTTGGGCCACGGCTTCAGAGGTTGCAAGCCCCAAGCCTTGGTGGCTTACACATATGTTGGATCTGCAGATACACAAAATCAAGAATTGAGGTTCGAGAACCCCCACCTAGATTTCAGAGGAAGTCTGGAAGCACCTGGATATCCAGGCAGAGATGTGTTGCAAGGGCAGAGCCCTCATTGAGAAATTTTGCTAGAGCAGTGTGGAAGGGCTCATAGGTGAATGGAACTTGCCTTGTCTCAGATGAAACTTTGGACTGCGGATTTTTGAATTAATACTGAAATAGGTTGATATTTTGGGGGACCATTGGGAAGGTATGGTGGGTTTTGAAGTGTGAGGACGAGATTTGATGTGTGAGGTTGGTTTTGAAATGTGAAGATGTGAGGACAATTCAATCTTGAATTGTAGCTCCTATAATCCCCATATCATGAGATAAACACCATGGAAGGTAATTGAATCATGAATTTTTCCCATTTTGTTCTTATGACAGTAAGTCTCATGAGATCTGATGGTTTTATAAAGGGCAGTTCCCCTTCACAATCCCACTTGTCTGTCACCATATAAAACATGCCTTTCCTCCTCTTTTGCCTTCTGCCATGATTGTGAGGTATTCCCAGCTATGTGGAACTCTGAGTTCATTAAATCTCTTTTTCTTTATAAATTACCTAGTCTTGGGTATTTCTTCATAGTAGTATGAAAATGGAATAATACCCACAACCTTTTATTCTTAGTTTGTTTAATGGTTTTTATTAGGAAATAATATTGGATTATAGCACATGCCTTTTATGCTTATATTGTGATGATCACGACTTTTTAATTTATTCTATTAATACACTCAGATCAGTAACAATTGACAGGATATTCCTAAAGATTTTTCAAATTACATTTCCAACATCTAGAAACACAGACCCCTGTATATGAACCCTTTGCCTTACCTCTGCCTTTTAATCTTAAATGCAAACCTTATCTCAGAGAACATGGGTAGGTTATTCTTATATTTTCCTTTTCTCACTAATGTGATGCTTAAATTTATATGTCAAGTTGATGGAGTCACATGGTGCTCAGATGTTTGGTCAAATATTACTATCCTGGGTGTTTCTTTGAAGGTGTTTTTGAAGGGTATTAACAGTTTAATTGGTAGAATGAAGAAGATTGCCTTCTATAACATGAGTGGATCTCATCCAATCAGATGAAGGCCTAAATAAAACAAATTACTAATCTTCTCCCAAGAATAGAGAATTCTCCAGTGGACTTCCTTGGAACTTCATCTACAATTTTGACTTTTCCTGACTGCTGGACTTCAAACTGGAACATTGGCTGTGCTTGGCTCCCCAGCCTGCTGACCTACCCTGT
This sequence comes from Leontopithecus rosalia, assembly GCA_028533165.1. Classification (NCBI taxonomy): domain Eukaryota; kingdom Metazoa; phylum Chordata; class Mammalia; order Primates; family Cebidae; genus Leontopithecus; species Leontopithecus rosalia. The sequence continues at coordinate 74,746,462 of CM052649.1, forward strand.
AAATTGTACTTACCAGCCTCTATAATCATATGAACCATTTACTTATAATAAATATCTCTATATACGTGTGTGTGTGTGTGTGTGTGTGTGTGTGTGTGTGTGTCATAGTGTTTCTACTTATTTCAAGAAACCTGACCAATACAGTTAATAAATATTTTCCTTTTTATCTCAGACTCTAAGGTTAATAGGGTAAAGGGAGATAAGCTTCAGGAATTTCCAAGTGATTATAACCATTATACAATGCCACACAAATTACAGCCCTTCAACAGATTCATATCACTGTTATACTCTTGAGATGAATGCAGTATGCAGATAAATCAAATATAAGCATCCATGTAGTGTTCTGTATTAATTTTTTATTTTTATCTTTTGGCTCACTGGCATTAGAATTTTAGTCACATCCACGCAAGAATACCTAAATGAGAAAAATGTTTCAATTTGAGGGTGTAATTTTTGTATGTAAATTATTTAACAATAATTATCATTGTTTTCTACAGTTTAAACTGGAGATATTTAATGTATGCACATACTTTATCTAGCAATTTCTAGTAATACTATGCAGTATACCAATAGTGCATTAGCCTGTGTGCTTCAAATATATACACTGTCAATAAAACAAAAGAAAGAAAATTACATTATGGAAATTTTCTTATATGTATCAGAAACTACTTAATAAAGTAAATATTATTTCTCAATGATTTGTTCTTTGGATTCAAGACTTGGTGTATTTAGTTTACATTCATTAATTTAACAAATCATAATAAACTTGAAGGTAGAAGGAATTATTCTTGTTTAAACTCTGATTAGAGAGTTTATTTATTTATTTATTTATTTATTTATTGAGATGGAGTTTCACTCTCATTGCCCAGGCAGGAGTGCAATGGTGCAATTTCTGTTCACTGCAACCTCCACCTCTCAGGTTCAAGTTATTCTCCTGTCTCAGCCTTTTGAGTAGCTGAGATTACAGGCACCTGCCCCTACGCCCAGCTAATTTTTGTATTTTTAGCAGATAAGGGATTTCATTGCATTGGTCAGGTTGGTCTCAAACTCCTGACCCCAGGTGATCCACCTACTTCAACCTCCCAAAGTACTGGGATTACAGGTATGAACCACCGTGCCCATCCAAGAGTACTGTGTTTTGAATCAAGCATAAATTTACTTTGCCCATGATTTAAGATTTTTAGATATATAATCATTTGTAATTAATGCAATGAATTTTAAAATATAATTAAATCTAAATGTTTTAAACTTACACAATATAATCTATTCTATATATAGGTCTAGAAAATTTCAACAGGTCTTTGATAATGTTTGTGCGTACTTGAAAACATAAATACATTAAAACGTTTCAAACTGCAATTTATACATTATCTGAGTTTGGTTTCTATTTTAAATACTTTTATTAGATGGATTAACAAACACAATTTTGCTTAAGTAGTAAATAACATAAGCAAGAAATGTTAAATGTAACTTTAGAACAAGGTAATATCATGACCCTCATATATATATAAAATGAATGCATGTTAAAAGCTATATTCTACTCATTAATCAATGAGGGAACAATGTAGATTATATAACTGGTTCAAGAAGAATAGAGTTATATTTATAGATCAAGAATATTGAAATGCCTGTTTAATTGAAGGTGAACTGATTTTTGCACATCAGAGAAGGAGATCTGTTAAATTTCTACTGCATAGAATATAATTTGAATGTCTAGCATTTATTTATAATATATAGAATTAGAAATTTGTCCAAAGGCAATGAAAGGCTATACTTCGATAATCTTAAGAGGTATTCTCTAAACACATCATAGTTTTCCATTGAGGTATATACATTTTTTCTAAAAATTGAATGTGTATATACTGTGAACATTAGTCACTTAAATATTGTAATGCTGAACACAAATTTAGTGCTCTTACAACGCAGAGCACTCTGTCTAAAGCAGTTATTCAATTATAAATACTATGTTGAGGTAGTGAAGCTGTCATCTAGGTCAAATTGTCTTAAAAATTACCAGTGAATACAAAGCCAAAATGTGTATAAATATCTCCTAAACACAAAACCTAATAATGGTTAATAATTTATTACCATTTCTAGATTAAATTCCAAATACTCTGAGATTGAAAGTGCTACTCTGAGGAAGACAATAACAGACACTATAGCTGGAGTGCTGAGACCTAGGTTTGCAAATATGGTCAATCCTTTGCCCCAACAATTACAGAAAATCTTAGACCAACCCCAGCAATGTTAAGGGAACCTACTCTAAATGACCAACATTCTAACAGAGCAGATTGTGTAGAATTAAAAAAAAAATCCTTGTAGAATAGATTTTATGGAATGAATTGAACATAATAATTTTAAATAAATCTGAATTACTAAAAAAGTAACTAGCCATATTCTAAAAAGTAAAGTTCAAAAATTTAGGCCATATGTCTGGAGTCAAGTTTAAGCAATTATAGAGGAAAATTCTAACGTTCTTGTGGAGATATTTGAATGTATGTCTTCAATACAATTTTTTTACATCACATACTCTCACCTATCTCTAACCTGAAATGTCAATGAAATCTGAATATCTATTCTTCAATTCTATTCTTCCTGTCTTCCTGCTCTGATGTATACTGTCTGTTGTAGTAAAAAAGATTTTGACAGAAAATATCAGTTAAATTAATGTTGATAAAAATTATATTTTCAATTGCAGAAAATAAAGAAAAAATAAACTTTAGAGAAAAAATAACAAATTAAATATCTAAGAGAATATTAAAGACATTGATTTATGAATGATAATCTTTATGAAAAAAATTTTGATTAAAACATTTTAGTTTGTAGCTGTGTTATATTCTGGATTAATTTTTGTCGTGTGAAATTATTCAATGGAATCTTAGCTACTTCAATCATTTGTTTTAATTAAATAGTACAACTATTTTTAAAAGAGAGATAGTTCCACCTAACCAGGAGCTTCTGACAATTAAAATAAACATTTATGTTCCATTTTATATTTTGTTTCTAGTAATACTAACACTGTAAATAGGGTGGCATATATTTGAAATCATGAAATTTTATGTAAAATTATACTGATGACTAAAAATTTATAACACTGCTATGCTGCTATATATTGATTTTATGTAACAACAGTAATGAAGAAATAACTCAACTTAAAAGATATTCAAAACCTCTGCTAATTTTTTAAAAATTGCATTGGTAAGAAAAATGATTAGAAATACATGGACAACATATATTCTTGAGAGAAGAAACTGCTTGAACATGTTATATAATAAAAAGATATAATATTACTGGTTAGTGAAGTATTAGTTAAAGCAAAATACTTAATAGGGAGAAGATGACCAATTAGATGCAACCAGGAAGTGCCACTTCTATTGAGAGAGGTGACAATTTCTAGTAAATCAACATGATTTGAACAAATCTTTAGAGAAAAAGAGAGAAAGCCAAGAGTATATGGAGTATATACAGAGCACTTCACCCCCAAACCACAGAATATACATTTTTCACATCTACACAAAGAACATATTCTAAGTTGGATCACATGCTTGATCTTAAAGTAACTCTGAATAAATTCAAAATAATTGAAATATAGCAAGTATAATCTCAGTCCACATTGAAATAAAAATAAAAATCAATATTAAAAAGATCACTCAAAACTACACAAATTCATGGAAATTAATAAACTGCTTCTGAATAAATTGTCAGTAAACATTGAAATTCAGGCAGAAATCAAAAAAATTTCCAAATTAATGAAAACAGGAACACAACTTGGTAAAACCACTGAAATGCAGCTAAAGCAGTCTTAAGAGCAAATTTTACAACACTAATCACCTTCATCCAGAAGTTAGAAAGATTTTGAATTAACAATCTAACTAAAGGAAATATAAAGCTTAAAGGAATCTAAAAGAACTAAAAAACTAAGGAAGAGTCAAACCCAAAGCTAGGAGAAAATAAATAACTAAAATTAGAAAAAAGCTGAAAAAAATTGAGATGTAAAAATTTATATGAAAGATCAATGAAACAACTGGTTCTCCAAAAGCATAAGCAAGATTTGTAGACTGCTAGGTATATTAAAAACAACAAAAAAAGAGAAGATCCATAAAGTACAATAAAAAATGACAAAGATGACATTATAGTTGATCCCACAGAAATACAAGAGAGCCTCGGAGAGTACTATGAAGAATTGTGTGCACACAAATTAGAATGTCTAGAGGAGATGGATAAATTACTGGAAACACCCAATATCCCAAGCCCATATTAGGAATAAATTGAAATACCAAACAGACCAATTTTGAGTTCCAAATTTGAATTAGTCTTAAAAAAAAGGAATTAGTAATAAAAAACCTATTAGTCAAAGAAAGACCTGGACCAGATGAATTAATAGTTGAATTCCACCAAACATGTGAAGAAAACTTGTACCAATCCAAATGAATATATTCCAAAAAATCAAGGCTGAAGGACTTCTCTTTAACTCACTCAAGAATCCAGAATCAGCATGATGCCAAATTCTGGCAGAGATACAATAAAAAAAGAAAACTTAAGGGTAATATTCCTGATTGTCTTAGATGTAAAAACCCTCAACAAAATGCCAGCAAGCCAAATCCAGCAGCACATCAAAAAGTTAATGCACCGTGACTAAGTAGGCTTTATTCCTGGAATGCAAAGCTGATTCATACACAAATCAGTATATGTGATTCGCCACATAAACAGAATTCAAGGCAAAAATCATGTGATCATCTCAATAGATACAGACCAAGCTTTTGATAAAATGCAACATTCCTTCATGATTAAAAACCCTCAACAGACTAGGCATCAAAGGAACATACCTCAAATTGTAAGAACTATCTTTGACAAACCCACAGTCAACATTATACTGAAGGAAGAAAAGCTGATACCATTAACTTGCGAACTAAAACAGGAAAATGATTCCCACTTTCACCACTTCTATTCAGCAGAATACTGAAAGTCCCAGCCAGAGCAATAAGGCAAGAGAAAGAAATAAAAGGCATCTGAATAGAAAAAGAAGACAAACTCTCTCTCTTTGATAATGATGTAATTCTATACTTAGAAAACCCCAAAGACTCTGCCATAGGCTCCTATAACTGATAAATGCTTTAGTAGTTTCAGGATAATAAATCAATGTACAAAAATCAGGAGCATTTCTATAAACCGGTAACATTCAGACTGAGAGTCAAATCAAGAACACAATCCCATTTACAATATCCCCCCAAAAAACAAAATGCTTAGGGATACAGCTAACCAAGCAAGTGAAAGATCTCTAAAAGGAGAACAACAAAACAATTCTGAAAGAAACCAGAGATGACACAAATAAATGTAAATATATTCCATCTTCATGGATTGGAAGAATCAATATGATTAAAGTAGCCATACTGCTCCAAGTGATGTAAAGATTCAACACTATTTGTATGAAACTATCAACATTGTTCTTCAATCAGTTATAGAAAAATTATTCTAAAATGTATATGAAACAAAAAAAAAACAAAAAGAGAGAGAGAGAGAGAGAGAATAGCCAAAGCAATACTAAGGATAAAGAACAAAGCTGATGGCATCCCATTACACAATTTCAAACTGTACTATAATGCCATAGTAACCAAAACAGCATGATAAAGGTACAAAAATAGGTACATAGACCAATGGAACAGAATAGAAAACTCAGAAATAAAGTCACATATCTATGACTATCAGATTTTTGACAAGGTGGACAAAAGCAATGGAAAAAGGACTACCTATTTAATAAATGGTGCTGGGATAACTGGTTAGCCATATGTAGAATAATGAAACTGGACCATATACAAAAATTTACTCAAGATAAAGTTCAACTTTTGTAGAAGCAGGGTGGCTATTCCTCAAGGATCTGGAACCAGAAATACCATTTGACCTAGCAATCCATTACTAGGTATATACCCAATGGATTATAAATTATTCTACTATAAAGGCACATGAACACACATGTTTATTGCAGCACTACTTACAATAGCAAAGATTTGAAATCAACCCAAATGCCCATCAATAATAAACTGGATTAAAAAAAATGTGGAACATATACACCATGGAGTACTATGTAGCCATATGAAAGAATGGGATCATGTCCTTTTCAGGGACATGGTATGAAGCTGGAAGCCATCATTCTCAGCAAACTAACACAGGAACAGAAAACCAAACACCACATGTTCTCACTCTTAAGTGGGAGCTGAACAATGAACTCCGCAATGAACACCCACCCCCAAAGTGCTGGGCTACAGGCCTGAGTCATTATACCTGGCCTACTCTCAACAGATTTTAAAGTATACAATAGAGTAATGTTTTCTATAGGCACAATGTTGTACAGCAGATCTCTAGAATTTATTCATTGTTCACAAATGAAATTTTATATCCACTGATTAGCAACCCTAATTCCCTGGCAATCCTTATACTATTTCCCCCACCTCCCCCACCCTCATCCCCTGGCAATTTTTATACTACTGTTTTCTTCTATGAGTTTGCCTCTTTTAGATAACTCATATAGGTGGAATCATGCAGTATTTGTTCTTCTATGACTGGCTTACTTCACTTACAATGATGTCCTCAACATTCATCCATGTTGTTGCATATTGCAAGATATCCTTCCATTATAAAGCTTAATCATATGATATGTATCTTTTGAGAGTATGTAAGTGTAATATATATAAAACACTGCATGTTTAATTCATTCATTTATGAACATTTTGGTGTTTCCATATGTTATAATATCTATCCTGAATAATGTTCAGGATAGATATTATATTCTGAAAATGTGCAAATATTAACCATCAGTTGAATGGATTTTTACATTTGCAAACATTCAGATAACTACTGAACATATCAGGTTTAGAAGAGTACCCAGAACACAAAGGCTTGTTCCTCTCTGTTCCCAGTCAATTAATTTCCAGACAAATAATAACCGCTATTCTCACTGCTGTTAGTATGGTTTAGTTTTTTTCTCTTTATGATCTTCCTGTAAGTGGAATCACAGATATGTACTCTCTTGTTTATTGCTACTTTTCTGTTGAATAAAGTCATTAGAATCATCACTTTTTTTGCATATTGTTATAGGCTGTTTCTTTTCTATTTTCTTTATTAAACAGGCTTTGGTAAATAATTTAGTAGATACATTTTTGCTACATATGATATTGAATAGTTTCATAAAATAAAAACTTACAGGTCAAATGATAAACATTAAGTTTCATGATAAATGGTTTTAGAATGTTGATATCAATTTATACCCACACTGAAAATAATTTTTGTGTGTGTGTGTGTGTGTAGTGAGGGCAGGAGGGAAGGAGGGAGAGAGAGAGAGAGAAAGAGAGAATCCTTAAATTGTTTCCAGAGTTTTACTTTGTATAGTACTCATAAGGTATAAACTCAATGAATTTTGTAACAACAGTTGACTTTTAAACAACAGGGGTTTGAACTACATGGTTCATTTATATGGAGATTTTCTTCTGTCTCTGCCAACCCTGAGAAAGCAAAACTCACCCTTTCTCTTCTTCCTCCTCCTTAGCCTATTCAATACCAAGTCGATGAGAATGAAGACTTCCATGATGATCCACTTCTGCTTAATAGATAATATATTTCCTCTTCCTTACCATTTTTATGCCTTTCTTTAATGAGAGAATACAGTAAATATTACATATAGTATATAAAACATGTGTTAGCTGGCTGTTTATGTTATTGGTAAGGCTTCTAGTCAATATAGGCTATTAGTTATTAAGATTTTGGGGAGTCAAAATTTATACATAAATTTTCAACTATATGGTGGGGGTGGTCAGTGCCCCTAAACCCCAATCCCACCATACTGTTTAACAGTCAACTGTGTATCTTTCTTTATTATGTATTCTTCTATCTCAGCTTCTAAAATATTCAGAAGTAGGCACACATTGAATATTTGTTTTTGAATGTCTCAGGAAATAAATGATGAAATAAAGTATGATTTTTAAGTTTGAGTGCCTCTTTAAAAATGAAAGCTGGAATAAGAAATCTGGATATGATTATGCTAGACTGACAAGGATGACTAAAGCACAATCATTTAATGGTTTCATATTACGGTTTTATCATTCGTGACTCCAGGTTTCTTTCTACAGGCAATATTAGCCTGTGTGTTCAAATTGTTTATTTATTATAAGGAAGTGATTAAAAATTCTGCTGAGCTTTGAAGTGCTTATCTGGGTAAAGAAAAGCAAGAGATTAGAAAAAATTACTGAGGGATTATAAATATCTAATAATAATAAACTGGTCTGTAATTACCTCTATGGGAGTTACAGAATAAAACTACAACATTAGACTAAACAAAAGACCACACTACAGCAATACATTTTTTTTTAATACAAACATTTCCTAAGGACAAATTCAATATCATCTTTTTCCCAATATGACATTTTTGTTTGTAACACATTATTTTCCTTTATTTTGCTAGCTTATTTTCTAGTTTAACTGTGGTTGAACTAACTGGAATGCTCCTGATACCTAATTAATATAAGACCTCTTGATACATTTATAAATTTCTTCCAAACTCTATGTTGATACCCTTTAGTTTCATTTGTCATACATTCATAGTTTATGAAGCTGAAATAATATTGTATGATTGTGATAATTTAATTATCAGGTTATCAAAAAATAAATTATCAATTATGTTTTTAGAAGACTGCTCATTCCTAACAATTGCTATGAACTGGATAACACTGATTTATAGGATATGAAGATTAAGAATAGGAAATAATTTAGAACCAATAATTTCTTACACGTCAGTTAGAGTTGATAATTTTATAGTAAAAAGATTTCCAGGCTACATGGTAATCATGGTTATTTTTAACCTAATATTTCATAGGGATAGACTATTTACATTAATTATGATTGCTATATTTTATAGAATAAAGATATTTTATTTAGGACATTGAAATTTCTGACAATTAATTTAGTTTTGTACTATTAACAGTTATTACCTGGCTGGGAGCACTGGCTCACGCTTGTAATTCCAACTCTTTGGGAGGCCAAGGTGGGTGGATCACGATGTCAAGAGATGGAGACCATCCTGCCTAACACGGTGAAGCCCCATCTCTTCTAAAAATACAAAAAACTTAGCCAGACATGGTGGTGTGGGCCTTTAGTCCCAGCTACTTGAGCTGCTGAGGCAGGAAAATCGCTTGAACCAGGGAGGCAGAGGGTTGTAGTGAGCTGAGATCATGCCACTGCACTCCAGCCTGGACGACATAATGAGACTCCATCTCAAAAAGCAAAAACAAAACAAAACAAAAAACACAGTTATTACCTTTGCTTTATTTTGTATCAGCTGAATTAAATTTAGAATGTAGAGAACATTAAATGCAATATTGCATCCTATATTTATTTAATACCTGTACTTTATGACATGCAGATTCTCCTTCAAAGTAACATCTACTTTCACTATTTGTTGATGGTGTCTGTAACAAGGCATGCTCTTACAAAACTACAGCATAAACTAGTCTTTTATACATGAAACTCCCCAGTAAGATTGCCTACAAGGTGAAAGCATAATCCCTCAAAATTGTTGTCAGTGCTGGAATTAAAAATTCACAGAATCATACAAAATGCAAAACTCTTAAAAGAAAAGCACCATCAGTCTTATCGCTGCTGTTTTGTGGCTGGCGCAGGGGGTTGCTCGGATTTCAGGGCTGGGAGTCAATGAACTGGGCGTCCACTCAGCAACCCAACTACAAAGGTGGTAATTGTAGAGACAACAAATGGATAAATTTGTAATAAAGGGAAGAAACCAGCCTAAGAAGGCTGAGAATGCCCAAAATCAGATCACCTCTCCCTCTACAGGGGATTACAGTTCCTCATAAGCAACGGAACAAGCCCTGATGGAAAAGGACTATGTCCCATTAACAGAAGTAGGCTTCAGAAGGTGGATGATAAGAAACTTCTGGGAGTTAAAAGAACTTGTTTTAACCCAATGTAAAGAAACTAAGAACTTTGAAAAAAAGGTTTGATGAAATGCTAACAAGAATGCTAACAAGAATAGACAATATAGAGAGGAATATAAATGAACTAACAGAGTTGAAAAACACAACACAAAAACTTAGCGAAATATGCACAAGTTTGAATAGCCGAATTGATCAAGCAGAAGAAAGGATATCAGAGATCGAAGACCTACTTAATGAAATAAAACTAGAAGACAAGATTACAGAAAAAATGATAAAAAGGAATGAGCAAAATCTCCAAGAAATATGGGACTATGTGAAAAGACCTAATTTACGTTTGATAGGTGTACCTGAATATAACGAAGAGAATGAATCCAAGCTGGAAAATATTCTTCAGGATATTATTCAGGAAAATTTTCCTAACCTAGCAAAGCAGCACAATATTCAACCCCAGGTAATACAGAGAACACCACAAAGATATTCCTCAAGAAGAGCAACCCCAAGGCACATAATTGTTAGATTCACCAGGGTTGAAACAAAGGAGAGAATACTAAGGGCAGCCAGAGAGAAAGGTCAGGTTACCCATAAAGGGAAGCCTATTAGACTTACAGCAGATCTCTCAGCAGAAACCCTACAAGCCAGAAGAGAGTGGGGGCCAATATTCAACATCCTTAAAGAACAGAACTTTTGGCCCAGAATATCATATCCTGCCAAACTAAGCTTCACAATTGAAGGAAAATAAAGTCTTTTGGGAACAGGCAGGTACTCAGAGATTTTGTTACCACCAGACCAGCTTTGCAGAAGCTTCTGAAGGAAGCATTATACATAGAAAGGAGTAACCAGTAATAGCCTTTCTAAAGATATGCCAAAAAATAAAGAGTATCAACATAAAGAAGAATTTGCATCAAGGAATGGATAAAATAGCCAGTTAACATCAAATGGCAGTAATCCTAAATTTAAGTTGACTAAACCCCAATCAAAAGATACAGCCAAAACCCAATGGTATGCTACATCCAGACCCATTTTACAACAAAAGATACACAAAGACTTAAAACAAAAGGGATGGAGAAAGATTTACCAACCAAATGGAGCAAAAAGAAAGAAATAAATAAAAAGCTGGAGTTGCAATTCTTGCATTTGATAAAATAGATTTCAAAGCAAAAAAGATTTAGTGGTAAAAGGATCAATGCAACAATAAGAGCTAATGCTCCTAACACCCAGATACGTAAGACTCATAAAGAGATTTAGACTCAATGAGACAGAAAATTAATAAGGATATCCAGGACTTGAACTCAGATCCGGAACAAGTAAACTCAATAAATATTTATAGAGCTCTCCATTTTAAATACACAAAATATACATTCTCCACCTTAAATACACAAAATATTGATCGGCCATTATTGATGCCCATTTGTAGAATAAAGCAATATTCCCATTCTCTCTCCCTCTTTTTCTTCCTCTTTCTTTCTCTTCTTCACTCCTTTCTTTCTAAAAAAAAAAAAAAAAGAAAGAAACCTTAAAACCCATCAAGGAGTTGGTGTCCCCCTCAGGCTGAACTGGAAATGCCTAACACAGCTAATAACGCCCTGTACCAGGACTGCCCCTGTCTCCAGCACGTATCTTATAATGCAGTGGTTCCTCGAACTTCCCCTCCCCTGCCCCCCCCCAAAAAAACTCTTAAAAGAATTTAGTGGCACTGCTTTGATGTAGGTTTAGTGTATCTGTATTTATTTTACCTTAACTAAATTCTGATTGTCTACGTAAGGGTTTACCAAACAGCCTTCTAATTACCATTCGAACAATTTTGCTTTTTGTATATACTGTCTTTACTCTTTATTATTTAACATGCCAGTAGACTTAATCAACCTGCTTTTAAATTTTGCCTCATACTTACCAATACAGTTCTTTAAAGGCTTGGCTTAATGGACTAGATATGTTTTTCATATGTGCATTGAACGTAAGTATGTTAAATATGTAAAACTACAAATAGTACATAGAACGAACAAAATTGTTCAAATGACAATTAAAGGCCTATTTGGAAAAACATTTATCTAGACAATTAGAGTTTAGTTAAGGTGAAATTAATCTGAATACACAAAAACTAAACCAAATCAGTGCCACTAAACTGTTTCCAGAGTTGTGCATTCTAAGCTCAGAGAATTCTCATTCAAGTATTTGTAGCAATAAAGGGATTTATTTTGAGACAGGATACTTTCACCTTATAGCCAACCTTAGTAGGCAATTTCGGGTCTAAAGGATTGGTCTGATATAGCTTCACAGCGCCAGATATAAACATATTAATGTAAATGTATACATTAATATACCACCAAAAACCATTCTGACAAACATGAAGACCTACAATAGAAAATGCTGTCCTAAATGATTGTTGTATTGGGATAAAAGTTAATATTGGAACATGATATACAGATGAAATATAGAATTTTGGTACTGTATGCATTTAAAAAGTAAAGTCTAGACATAAACTAAATACAGGATGTTCTTCATTTAAAAAATGAATCAGAAAATATATTCCAGATTCAAAATTTAGCCTTAAGATAGACCTGAATATTCAAATGTGGTGATTTAGTTTAAAAGAATGAAATATCTTACCTTTATACCTAGAGCCAAAGAGTTGATGAGGTTGTAAGTATATAGCTACTTAACTTCTTGCGTTTTACAAATATTTTTGCTTTGGGGCTTCTATTCAGTAGTGGAAAAAAATTCTAGAAAGATGAAAAGCCATTTTTAAGGCATTTTTTCACCTGACTACAGGTGAAAGAAGAAATACATTTTAAAAATTAAATTAAAATAGTACCCAGAAGCATATTTCATCTTGGTTTCATTCTCAATTTGTGATGTCTGTATGAGTTTGTGTAGTTGTATGGAAATTACTGTTTTGCCTTTGTCATAAACTGTGAAAGGGAACATTTGATTGTTGATAGAGAAAAACACATATTTTTAAGTTGAGGTTAGAAATACATGCAAATATACTTTATTTACTTTATTTCTCACAAATAGGCATTTATTTCCAAATTGGTAAAGCAAATTCTGAACTTAGATATGTTTTATATATGATATAATGTAATTTAATGTTACAAAAGTTAATGCATTTCCCACAATCACCTTGATAGTGATGAATGATGATTCTTTTTCACTGTAAAGTGACCCAAAATAATTAGGTCAAACAGAGTCATTAGATTTTCCTAGTTGACTACAATAATTAGATACAGGTAAGTATTATTGCTTTTGCACAATAGTTCTCAGAGCAATTTCCTGACAATTTTGCAACACATGCACATACAAACTTTTTAGCATGTGTCAGGTAGTGAGGGGCAGGAACACAATATAAATAGAGTCACACAACATTTTTGGAGGAAGTTCACAAAGTCCCTGTTGTCTGTTATTTTCAGTTTTCTGATTAAAATTTGCATTAAATATCCAATCATTGAATTTGTGTCAATTAGGGATTAAATTTAGAATGTCATCTACAAAAAATAAATTTTTATTTTATTTCTAGCTTTTAAGTTCAGAGGTACATGTGCAGGATGTGCAGGTTTATTACATAGGCAAATGTGTTCTGTGGTGATTTGTTGCACAGATAATCTCATCACCCAGGTATTAAGCCCAGCATCCATTAGCTATTCTTCCTGACCCTCTCCCGCCTCCCACCCCTTTGCCCTACAATGTGTCCATGTGTTCTCCTCATTTAGCTCCCACGTGAAAATGAGAAAACAAGATATTTGGTTTTCTGTTTCTGCATTAGTTTGCTAATGATAGTGGCTTCCAATTCCATCCAAGTCCTTGCAAAGAACATTATCACATTGATTTTTATGGCTGTATAGTATTCCATGGTGTATATGTACCACATTTTCTTTATCCAATCTATCAGTGATGGGCATTTAAGTTAATTTGATATTTTTGCTATTGTGAATAGTGCTGCAATGAACATATACATGAATGTATCTATAATAGAATGATTTATCTTCCTTTGATTATATACCAAGCAATGGTTGAACTAATTTTTACTCCTACCAACACTGTGAAAGTGTTCCATTTTTACCACAACCTCACCAGTATTTGTTGTTTTTTGACTTTTTAATAATTGCCATTCAGACTGGTATGGGATGATATCTCACTGTGATTTTGATTAGCATTTCTCTAATGATCAGTGATGTTGAGGGTTTTTTCCCATATGTTTGTTGGCTGCATGTATGTCTTCTTTTGAGAGGTGTCTGTTATGTCTCTTGCTCACTTTCTAATTTTTTTCTGTAAATTTATTTAAGTTTTTTATAGATGTTGTATATTAGACATTTGTGAGGTCTGTAGACTGCAAAAATTTTCTTCCATTATATAGATTGTTTGTTTACTATGTCTATATAGATTCTTTTGCTGTGCAGAAGCTCTTTAGTTTAATTAGATCCCATTTGTCAGTTTTTGCTTTTGTTCCAAATGCTTTGGGCATCTTCATCATGAAATCTTTGCCCATCCCTATGTCCTGAATGGTACTGCATAGGTATTCTTCTAGGGTTTTTATAGTTTGGGGTTTCATTTCAATCTATAATCCATCTTGAGTTTATTTTTGTATATGGTTTTAGGAATGGGTCGTTTCCATTTTCCACATATGGCAAGCCAGTTCTCCCAGCACCATTTATTAAATAGGGAATCCTTTCCCAATTAGTTGTTTTTGTCAGGTTTGCCAAAGATCAGATGACAGTGGGTGTGCAGTCTTATTTCTAGGTTCTCTAGTCTATTCCATTAGCCTATGTGTCTGTTCTTGTATCAGATTCATGTTTTTTTGGTTACTGTAGTCCT
>CM052649.1:74761708-74796098 GCA_028533165.1 Leontopithecus rosalia
CCCTATTTCCCCCAATAGACCTCAGTGTGTGGTGCTCCCTTCCCTATGTCCATGTGTTCCCATTGTTCATCACCTGCCTATGAGTGAGTATATATGGTGTTTCCTTTTCTGTTCTTGTGTCAATTTGCTGAGAATGATGTTCTCCAGATTCATCCATGTCCCTACAAAGGACACGAACTCATTGTTTTTGATTGCTGCATAATATTCCATGGTGTATATGTGCCACATTTTCCCAGTCCAGTCTATCATCGATGGGCATTTGGGTTGGTTACTATAAGGACACATGCACACGAATGTTCATTGCAGCACTGTTTACAATAGTCCCACATTTCTTGGAGACTTTGCTCATTCCTTTTTATCCTTTTTTCTGTAATCTTGTCTTCTCGTTTTATTTCATTAAGTTGGTCTTTGATCTCTGATATCCTTTCTTCTGCTTGATCAATTCGAGTATTTAAACCTGTGCATACTTCTTTGAGTTCCCATATTGTATTCTTCAGTTCCATTAATTCACTTAGATTCCTCTCTAAATTGTCTATTCTCATGAGGATTTCATCATACCTTTTTTCAAAGTTCTTAGTTTCTTTACATTGGGCTACAACATGTTCTTTTAAGTCACAGAAGTTTCTTATTATCCATCTTCTGAAGCCTTATTCTGTGAATGAGATGCAGTCATTCTCCAACAAGCCTTGTTCCCTTGTTGATGAGGAACTGTGATCCTCTTTAGAGGGAGAGGCATTCTGATTTTGAGTATTCTCAGCCTTTTTACATTGGTTTCTTCCCATCATTGTAAATTTATCCACCTGTTCTTTGTTATTACCAACTTTCAAATTAGGTCTCTGAGTGGATGTCCAGCTTGTTAATTCCCAGGGCCGAAATATGAGCAACCCACTGTGCCGGCCAAAACAATGGCGTTAAGACTGATGGTGCTTTTCTGCCTGGGAATCTCCAGTCTGGCTTCTTTCTTGAGTCTGTAATAGGCAACTCTGTCTTCCTGGAACTCCAAACATTGATCAGAAGGGGAACCAGTCCTGTTTACTCTGCACCAAGAGCTGCCGGGCCGAGGTGCTGGCAAAACCACTGTGTCGGCCACAAGAGTTGTGCTAGCGACCGGTGGGGCTCCTCCACCTGGAATCTTCTGCTTCAAGAGTGACAAAAATTTGTCTGAAAGTGTGGCATCCTCTCATGCTCTGCACTTTCACTGGAAGCTGCAATCCCGAGATGTTAGCAATCTGCCATCTTGGATCGTTCTTCTGTGTTCTTAGGTATTTTATTATTTTTGTGACAATTGTGAATGGGATTGCCTTATTGATTTGGCTCTTTGCTTGCCTGTTGTTGATGTATTGGAATGCTGACAATTTTGCACATTGCCTTTGCATCCTGAGACTTTGCCAAGTTGCTTACCAGTTTACAAGGTATTTGGACTGAGACAATGGAGTTTTCTAGATATAGTATTATGTCATCTGCAAACAAAGATAATCTGACTTCTTCTCTTCCTATTTGAATACTCTTTATTTCTTTCTCTTGCCTTATTGCCCTAACCTTGACCAGAACTTCCAATACTGTGTTGAATAGTAGTTATGAGAGAGGGCATCCTTGTCTCCTGTTGGTTGTCAAGGGAAATGCTTTTCATTTTGCCCATTCAGTATGATATTGGCTGTGGGTTTGTCATATATGGCTCTTATAATTTTGAGGTATGTTCTTTCAATGTCTACTTTATTAAGTTTTTACATGAAGGAATGTTGACTTTTATCAAATGCCCTTTCTCCAACTATTGAGATAATTATGTGGTTTTGTCTTTAGTTGTGTTTATGCAATGAATCATATTTATCAATCTGTATATGTTGAACCAGTCTTGCATCCCTGGGCTGAAGCCAACTTGGCTGTGTTGGATAAGCTTTTTGATGAGCTTCTGAAATTCTCTTTGCCAGTATTTGTTTAGGATTTTTGCTTTTGGTTTTGCTTTTTTTTTTTTTTTCAGACAGTGTCTCACTCTGTTGCCCAGGATGGAGTGCAGTGGCATGATCTCAACTCACTGCAATCTCCACCTCCTTGATTTAAGTGATTCTTTTGCCTCAGCTTCCCAGGTAGCTGGAATTATAGGCACCTGCTACCACACCAGGCTAATTTCTGTCATTTTGATAGAGACAAGTTTTCACCATGTTGGCCAGGCTGGTCTCAAACTCCTGACCTAAGTGATCCTCCCACCTGGGCTTCCGTAAGTGCTGGGATTACGGGTATGAACCACCATGCCTGACCTTTGTTTAGGATTTTTGCATCAATTTTCATCAAGGATATTGCCCTGAAGTTTCCTTTTTTTGTTGTATCTCTGCCATGTTTTCGTACCATGATCGTGATGGCCTTATAGAATGAGCTAGGGAGAAATTCTTCCTTTTCAATATTTTGAAATAGTTTCAGTAGAAATGGTATCAGCTTTTATATATATCTCTGGTATTTTTAAGTTGTGAATTTGACTCATCCTGGGCTTTTTTGGTTTGGTAGGCTATTTATTACTGCCTCTATTTTAGATCATGTTATTACTCTATTTAGAGATTCCATTTCTTCCTGGTTCAGTTTTGGAAGAGTGTATGTGTTTGGAAATGTATCCATTTCTTTTAGATTTTCTGGTGTATGTGCATAGTTTATAGTATTCTCTGATGGTTGGTTGTATTTCTGTGGGGTCAATAGTAATATCCTCCTAATTATTTCTTACTGTGGTTATTTGAATCATCTCTCTTGTCTTTATTAGTCTAGCTAATGATCTATTTTATTAATTTTTAATGATCTATCTATTTAAATTTTTTTCAAAAAAAACAGCTCCTGGATTTGTTGATATTTTGAAAGGTTTTTCATATTTCTACCTCCTTCAGTTCAGCTCTGATCTTGGTTATTTATTATCTTCTGCTAGCTTTGGAGTTTGTTTACTCTTGGTTCTCTAGTTGTTTAGTTGTGAGGTTAGGTTGCTATCTTTAGATCATTCTAGCTTTTTAATGTGGATATTTAGTGCTGTAAATTTCCCTTTTAACACTGCTTTAGTTGCATCTTACCAATTCTGGTATGTTATATCTTTCTTCTCATTAGTTTCAAAGAACTTCTCAATTTCTTCCTCAATTTCATTATTTACCCAAAAGTAACTTAGGAACAGGTTGCTGAATTTCCATGTAGTAGTATGGTTTTGAGTAAATTTCTTAATCTTGAGTTATAGTTTGTGCTGTGATCTGAGAGAGTGTTTATTATGCTTCAGTTCTTTTCACTTTGCTGAGAAGTGTTTTACTACCAATTATGTGATCAATTTTAGAATAAGTGTCGTGTGGCGATGAGAAGAATGTATATTCTGTTGTTTTTGGGTGAAGAGTTCTGTAGATATTCATTAGGTCCACCTGATCCAGAGCTGAGGTCAGGTCCTGAATGTCTTTGTTAATATTCTATCTTGATGATCTATCTAATATTGTCACTGGGGTGTTAAAGTCTCCCATTGTTATTGTGTGGGAGTCTAAGTCTCATTTAAAGTCTCTAAGAACTAGGTTTATGAATCTGGGTGTTGCTGTATTGGGTGCATTCATATTTAGAATAGTTAGCTCTTCTTGTTGAATTGATACCTTTACCATTAGGTAATGCCTTTGTTTTTTGGTCTTTGTTGTTTTAAAGTCTGTTTTGTCAAAAACTATAATTGTAACCTGTGTTTGTTTCTATTTTCCATTTGCTTGGTAAATTCTCCTCCAACCCTATCCTTTCTGAGGAAAATTTGCATTAAACCCCCAACCATTGAAATTAGGTTTATTAGAGATTAAATCTAGAATGCCATCTGCAAAAATAATAAATAAATAAAAAGTTTTACATTAGGTTACTTGTTCCACTAGATCCTCATACTCTATCATACAAAGACAAAGGATATGTTATTTTATGCTATTTGTTTACCTTAAATATCATCAAGTACATTAATAAGAATTTCTGTTACTGAATAAAAAGCTACTCATTTCACCACTGACAGTCATTTAGATTTGATTTAGCAAGCAGATACACAAATAATAAAAAATAAATTTCAAATAAGCAATTGTTTTTTTAAAAAATATAAATATGGCTTGTGTATTAATTGGGAAAATAGTTACACTAAAAAAACACATTATCTTTCTTAGCTGAAATTCAAATGTAACTGGTTGTCCTATATTTTGTCTGATATCCCTATCCCTATTTCTAACATTTGTTATGGCATTTACAAAAAGCTATATTATGGACCATTTATTCATGCAATAAATATTAAATAAGAACCTACTATGAGTCATGCTCTGTTCTATAAATTGAAAATATAACTATCAATAAAACAAAGAATCTTTACTCGTAGAAATTATACTCTAAGAGGAAAGATTAACAATTTTAAGTGTGCATGAATATCTTAAATACTATTAAAGGTGATAAGAGCCATTAAGGAAAAAAGAAGAGCAAGAAAAAGGAATAAGAAAAGGAAGGTCAGTTGAAATTTTTTTAATGAGAAACTGAAAGACCTCCTTGTGTTACTATTTAAATAAAGACCCAGAAAGAATAGAATCTTGCAGACAGTTGGGGTAAAGCAGTGGAAGCAGAAGAAACAGTAAGTGAAAGACCCTGAAGTAGACATCTGCTTCCTGTGTTTTGGAGGAGGAACTGGAGGCCATCTCAGGCTAGAGCCTCTCTGGTTAGAGCAGAAGGGATGGGAGAAGAGTGATGGGTTGAGGTAGGCTATTTTGAAGAACCTTATAGATTTACTTAAGGGCTTTGGTATTTAATCAGAGTACACTGTAAAGCGTTAGAGGAACATGAATAGTTAAGTTATTTGATAGCTCTCTTTGAAGTATAGCAAGGCTAGCCCACCGTTTTTGGGGGGAGAATTCTTGAAGAGGGTAACTAATTAGGATAATTGACTATGCAGAATCTGTAACCGAAAGTAATGTACCTTCATATGATGACTTAGTTAAAGAGAATTAAATTGCACATATTATAATAATAAAAAGTCAAAATATAAAATCATTTTATTTGCTGGCAAATATTTTTATAGCCTGTAGTAGCAAATGTACTACTATATAATACTAGCTACCATATATTTGTATGCCATTTTAATGTTTTTATTCTCTCTTAAAATAATTTTTGGGCCAAGTACAGCCTTAATCCCAGCATTTTTGGAGGTTAAAGAGGAAGGGTTGCTTGAGCCTGGGAGTTCAAGACCAGCCTGGGCAAAACAGGTAGACCCACTCTCTACAAAAAAATTAAAAGAAAAAAATTAGTTGGGTATGGTGGCAAATCCATGTTGTCCCAGTTACTCTGCAGGCTGATGTAGGAGGATTGCTGGGGTCTGGAAAGTCTAGGCTGCAGTGAGTTTTGATCACACCACTACACTCCAGCATGTGTGATAGAGATCCTGTTTCAAAAATATAAATTCTAATAATATACAAAACTTTGGAAAAGCAATCCATCCAAATGCACCAAATTGTTTTGGTAGATTTTTGATAATTTTCATTTTCTTAAATTTTACTTTTTTTTAAATTACAGTGACCCAAGTTAATTTAGTAGAAGCAAAAAGATTAATCAGATATTTAAGTAAAAGTTTTTTGGAACCTTTGTACACAGTTGGTGAGAATGCAAAATGGTGTAGCTATTATGAAAAGAACATGGAGATTCCTTAAAAAGTTAAAAATAGAACTACTATATGATCCAGCAATCCTACTTCTCAGTATTTATTCAGAAGAATTGAAATCAGGATCTCAGAAATATATAGCATTTCAATGTTCTTTGCAGCAATATTCCATAATAGCAATGCTGGTTTTTGTGGAAGCAACCTAAATGTGTATCAACAGAGGAATGGACAAAACAAAATGTGGTCTATACATACAATGGAATATCATTCAACTTTAAAAAAAAACAAAGAAAATCCTACATTATGAACCAACATGGATAAAGCCTGAAAATATTATAGCAAACGAAATAAGCCAATCACACAAGGACAAATACTGCATCATTGCATTTACATGAAGTAACTAAGATAACCAAACTCAGAAGCAAAAAAATGAAATGGGAGGTGTCAGGAGTTTGGAGGAAGGGCAAATGGAGGGTTAGTAATTAAAAAGTATAAAATTTCAGGTATTCGTAATGAAGATCGCTGCACAACATTGTAGCTGTATATAACAATATTGTATTTTACATTAAACAATCTGTTAAGAGAGTAGCTCTGATGTTGTGTTCTTATCACGATGGAAAATTAATTAATTAATTAAAAATATAGTAAATTAGCTCCCGACTATTCATGAACTTGTCTTATATATACACACTATTTAACTTTATTTGCTCTGAATAAATTACATTTTATCAGATTACTTTAGTAAAGTTAGAGTTGTTTAATTAAAATGCAGAAATAGTGATATGAATTGATCTAATTTTTATTTTTTATTATAAATCTACTTATATTTAAAATTTAGGCATGATGTATCTTTTCTTTTATTCATTTCTAGATTACTTCTTTTACTCGAATGAAATACTTTTTAGTATTTTTAATTTTTGTGGGTACCTAATTGCTGCATATATTTATGAGATACATGAGCTATTTTGATACAGGCATGCAATGTGTAATAATCAATTATGGAAAGTGAAGTATGCATCCCTTTAAGCATTTATCCTTTGTGTTACCAACAATTCAATTATACTTTCAGTTATTGTATAATGTACACGTAAATTATTTTGACCATAGTTACCCTGTTGGACTATCAAATACTATGTATTATTTATTCTTTCTGGGGTTTTTTGGGTTCCTCTTAACTGTCTCCACTTACCCCATTACCCCACTACCCTTTCAAGCCTTTAATAGCAATTCTTTTACTTTCACCTCCATGTATTCAATTGTTTTAATTTTACATAACACAAATAAGTGAAAACAGGAGATGTTTGTCTTTCTCTGCCTGGTTTACTTTACTTAACATAATAACCTTGATTCCATCCATGTTATTGCAAATAACAGGATCTTATTCATTTTTATGCCAGGATAGTACTCAAATGTTTATAAGTGCCACATTTTCTTTATCTATCCATCTGTTTATGGACACTTAGGTTACTTCCAAATCTTGGCTATTGTGAACAGTGCTGAAGCGAACATGGGAGTTAACATCTCTTAGATATACTGATTTTTTTCTTTTGGATATATACTCAGCAGTGGGATTGCTAAATTATCTGAGAGCTCTATTTCTAGGGTTTTTTTAGGAATCTTCAAACTGTTCTCCATGGTGATTGTACTAATTAACATTCTCCCGAACAGTGTACAAGAGTCCCCTTTTCCCTATATCCTCTCCAGAATTTATTGCCTGACTTTTGTATATGAGTTATTTTAACTGGGGTAAGATGATATCTCATTGCAGTTTTGATTTGCCTCCTCATATGATCAGTGATGTTGAGTGCTTTTTCATATGCCTGTCTTCCAATTGTGTGTCTTCTTTTAAGAAATGTCTATTCACACATGCAGCACTATTCACAATAGAAAAGACATGGAATCAACCTAAATGCCCATCAATAATAGACTTGATAAAGGAAATGTGGTATATATACACCATGGAATACTATGCAGCCATAAAAAGAATCATGTATTGGAGATCCATTTTATATTATTTCTTTCTTCTTTAGGTTTTGTTCTTTATTCTTAACCTTTGGAGTTTGATTATTAGATGCATTAAGGTAGTCTTTTTTGGGATAAATTTGCTTGGTGTTCTATAACCTTGTAGTTGAATGTTGATATTTTATCTAGGTTTGTGAAGTTCTCTGATACTCTATTTGAATAAACTTTCTACCCTTATCTCTTTTTCTACTTTTAGTCAATAAATAATATTTTAATGCCAATAACTCCGACATTTGCCCTTTTGAGACTATTTTCCTCAAAATGTGATGTGAAAGTAATGCTTAATTATTTTTATTCTATTTTCTGTTTATCTCCTCTATTTATTTTCATATAGCCTGTCTTCAAGCTCCTTTATTCTTTTCCCTGCTGGATCATTTCTGCTATTGACTCTGATATATTCTTCAGCATGTCAATTGCATTTTTTGACTCTAGAATCTGCTTGAGTCTTTTAAATTATTTCAATCTCTTTGCTATGTTTGTATGATATAATTCTGATTTCATTCTTTCTTTTATCTTGAATTTTAGTTTTCTCAAAACAGCTATTTTGAATTTTCTGTTTTGAAGGCCATACTTCTCTCTTTCTTGATGACTGGTCCCTGGGGTCTTCTTTATTTCATTTGGTGAAGTCATAACTTCCTGGATGATCTTGATGCTTGTCAATGTTCATCTGTGCCTAGACATTGAAAAGTTAGGTGCTTATCTTAGTCTTCACCATCTGGGCTTGTTTGTGCCTGTCTCTCTTGAGAAGACTTTCCAGGCACTTGAAGATACCTGGGCACCAAGCCCAATGTCACTATTATTTTTGCAGAATTATAGAGGTACTTACTGCCTCTGTGGTCTTGAATAAGATCCAGAAGAATTATCTGGCTTACCAAGAAGAGAGTCTTGTTCTTTTTCCTGATTTTCTCCCAAACAAACAAAGTCTCCCTCTCTGTGCTGAGCTTCCTGGAGTTGGAGGTGTGATAATGCAAGCACCTCTGTGACCACCAGCACTGTGACTGCACTGGGTCAGACCTGATGCCAGCAGAGCACTGGTTCTTCCCAAGGCGTGCTGTAACCACTCCCTGGCTACTATTTATATTCACCCAAGGGCTTAGGGCTTTACAGTTAGCAGATGGCAAAGCCAACCAAGTTTGTCACCTTCTTTTCTGGGTGGCACATTCCCCCAGGCTGTGGGAAGGGCCAGCAATTCTGCCTGGGAGCCAGGATTTATAGTAAAAAGTCTTAAAAACTTGCCTGATGTTGTTTTCTACCACAGCTAAGCTGGCACTCAAACCACAATATAAAGTCATACCTGCTTTTCTCTCCCCTTTCTATGGGCAGAGGAGCCTTTGTTGTTACCACCACCACCAGCCCATGGATGAGGGAGGGAGGGTTCTACAGGCCATTGTTGATGTTCCGTTAAAGCCCATATGCTCTTCAGTCAACTTGTGGCAAATTCTGCGAAGCCTAAGACTTGCTCTTCAGGGCAGTGAGCTCCCCTCTGGCCGAGGGCATGTCCAGAAATGCTGTCTAAGAGCCTAGGCCTGGACTCGGAGACCCAAAGAGCCTATTTGGTGCTCTACCTGCAGTGGCCGTGCTGGTCCCTAAGATGGAAGACAAAGTGTCTTTTAATTTTCCTTCTGCTTTTCTCAAACAGAAGGAGTCTTTCACCATGGCCGCCATGGCTAGGAAGGTGCTGGGTCACACCTGCTGTCAGCACATCTTAGAGCCCAAGGCCCAAAGGCTATGTAGTCAGTAGATAACAAATTTCTAGACACAGCCTGGGCCATGAGAACCTATTGCCCTTCAAGGCAATAGGTTCTCATGGCCCAGGCTGTGTCAAGAAATGTCGGGGAGCTAGGGCCTGACATGGCAGCCCCATGACACTGCCCAGTGCCCTATTCTACTTTGTTTGATCTGGCATCCAAGATGCAAGACAAAATCTTCTTTATTCTTCACTCTCCTCTTCTTAAGCAGAAGGAAGGCAACGACACTTTCACTGCTGTGAGCTGCACTGCCTGGGTTTGGAGGAAGAGTGAATGAAGCACTCCATTACCCGCCCTGACTGGTGTCTCTGTAGGTCATGTGCCACCCTAGTTCTCTGCTTCTCAGCCAAGCTCAGCAATAGAAGTTACCTAGGAATTGTAGTTCTTGTGTCCTAGACTGTCTTTCAAGTCTACCTTGGACCCCAGAGCATTTTGACTCATAGCGGCGAGGCTTGCTGAGATACTCAAGTTACTACACATAGGATGGGTAATCCTCTGTCTAGATCTGGTTTAAATGTTCTCTCTATGGTCACTGACTGAGCCTAATAAGGCTTTGCTCTTTGCTGTGGCAAGGCAGCACTGAGTTCAATATAATGTTCTCCAGTCACTGAACTCTCCATCCCCCAAGTGCACAGATTCTCTCTTTATGCTGCTCAGCTGCTGCCAGGGGATGTGGGAGAGGTGGTATTGGCCGTTCAAGATTGTTTCTCCCACTCCCCTCAATGCCTCTTTCAATGATATGAAGTTAAAACAAGGTACTGTGATTGCTCACCCGATTTTTAGTTCTTATAATGGTGCTTTCTTGTGTTCAGGTCGTTGTTAAAATGTAGTGTTCCTGTGGGGATTTGGGAGGAAACAATGGTATAGTCTTCTATTCTGCCATTTTGATCTGCCCTTGAGATACGTTTTGGGAGGGATACTGAAATGAATAAGACACCTCTCTCGAGTGGAATCTAAAGTTGTGTTTTTTATTGCATTTCTTGGCATATTATGGGACATGAAACTCACTGCCCCCAGGATTATGTTTTTATTAAAATAAAAATGTAATAGAATAGATTAAAATAAAATTCAACGTGTAAGAGCATATTGTACATAAAATAAGTATTGCTTCAGGGAATGTTTGATATATGATGTGGGATTGTGGTTTCTGTTTGCAAAGTACATATAAGTGTTTTAACTGTGAACACAAAACAAAAGTTTAGAAAATAGTATCTGCAATACTATCTGATATTTGTATAGGCATATTTTATTGTGAAATTGATAATTTAAGAAGTTATAGGCAAATTGTTATAGATGAATCTTCATGGGAAAGATGACAGAAAACAATATATAATACATATCTGGGCTTTGGTTATGAGGTTAAAAGATAAATATGGCATGAAAGTGGGGATCGGGCAGAAAGAACTCTGAAAAAATGTAATGCATAAAATATGGAAAATATAATGAATGCTCACAAAAGTGAGGGCTTATTTAAGAATATAGCTTGATGTATTTTACATTTATATAACAATCTAAAATAGGAGATAAATATGTCAAACATTTTTATAACCACAATCAGTTTTCTGTGCCCATTTCTAATTTTCCCTATCAATGTTTTTTGATGTTTTTCACCATAGATAAATTCCATATATTCTTGAGCTTCATATACATATAATCCTACAGTGTGTTCTCTATGTCCTGGCTTCCTTTGAGCAACATTGTGTTTTTAAAATTCCTTCACATTGCTGATTGCATCAGGAGTTTGCTCTGTTTTTTATTCCTAGGTGATGTTCCATTTTATAAATTCTTTTCATGGATATTTGCATTTGTGTGTTTGTCTAATGACTATAGAGGTTAAAATATGCAATACAAAGTTATCATAATTTAAATTTACTTAAATTTTACTCCTTCCGAATCAAAATCAGAACTTTATAATATTGTGCTTTCATTCAACTTTTCTTCCACTGTTTGTGCTATTTTCTCATATATTGTACTTTTAAATTATTAACCACATAATAAATTGTTATTAATTTGGTCCATACTTTTACTCTCTTTAAGGATCTTTCTCTTTTTTATAGAAGCATAAAATCATACTTTAATCTGGTTTTCTTTTACTTCAACCTGAAAACTTCATCAATTCATGCTGTACAAGTCTACAGGCTTGTCTGCCCATGTCTTATTTTCTTTTTTTAAATTAAAAAAAATTAGTATATTTTAAGTTCTCGGGTACATGTGCAGAATGTACAGGTTTGTTACATAGGTATACACATGCCATGGTGGTTTGCTGCATTCGTCACTCCATCATCTACATTAGGTATTTCTCCTAGTGCTACCACTCGCCTATCCCCCTACCTGCTGCTATTCCTCCTCTACTCCCCCTTCCCTAGACAGGCCCCAGTGTGTGATGTTCCCCTCCCTGTGTTCATGTGTTCTCATTGTTCAACACCTCGCTTATGAATGAGAACATGTGGTGTTTGCTTCTCTGTTCTTGTGTCAGTTTGCTGGGAATTATGGTTTTTAGCTTTATCCATGTCCCTGCAAAGGACATGAACTCATCCTTTTTTATGGCTGCATAATATTCCACAGTGTATGTGTGCCACATTTCTTTATCCAGTCTATCATTGATGGGCATTTGGGTTGGGTCAAAGTCTTTGCTATTGTGAACAGTGCCACAATAAACATACATGTGCGTGTGTTTTTATAATAGAATAATTTACAATCCTTTGGGTATATGCCCAGTAATGAGATTGCTTGGTCAAATGGTATTTCTAGTTCTAGATCCTCTAGGAATCACCACACTATCTTCCACAATGGTTGAACTAATTTGCAGTCCCACCAACAGTGTAAAAGTGTTTCTATTTCTTCACCTCCTCTCCAGCATCTGTTGTCTCCTGATTTTTTAAAGATTGCCATTCTAACTGGCTTGAGATGGTATCTCAGTGTGATTTTGATTTGCATTTCTCTAATGACCATTGATGATGAGCATTTTTGATATGATTGTTGGCTGCATAATTGTCTTCTTTTGAGAAGTGTCTGTTCATATCCTTTGTTCATATTCCGAATATTAGTCCTTTGTCAGATGAGTAGATATATCTTATTTTCTTTAAGAGTTTGTTCTCTGTATTAGGAATCTAGCCTATAATATTTTTTCTTATGCCTTTTATTTCTTTTCCATATTTTAATGATGTTCTCATATACCTACTGGCTTTCATTATTTCTAATGAAACTTTGACCATTGTTCTTTGACTAATTGTAATATATTTTGTTTCTAGCTGCTTTGAAGGTTTTTCTGATTATCTTTGCATTTCAGCAGTTTTTACTAAAATGTTGTGCTGGTCTTGGATCTGTGAATGAATATCATTCACTAATTACAAAAAATATTCAGACATTGTAGCTTTAAATGCTTTTTCTTCTCTTTTTCTAGAAATCCAATTCCATATATGTCAGATAACTTGAATATCTTTTCAAATGAGTTAGAGTCTCCATTCTTTTTCTAAAAATGTATGTTTCTCAATTTAGCTAATAGTAACCTACTGATAAATCTCTTATCTTTTCTTCTTTTTATCTGTTATTGTGCCCATCTAATAATTTTAATATCAAATATTGCTGAATTTTAGTTCTAGAATTTTTATTTGGTCCATTTATTAAAGCTTTTGTTTTTATGCTGAAATTCTGTACATATTCTTCTACTCACTATCTTAATTTTTCCTGTAAGTTCTCCCATTCTCTGGGTAATCTAGACAAGTTTTGTGCCTTCTTTTATTGTCAGTTTTTTTATTTGACTATAGTCCACACTTTTCTGCTAATTCACAATCACACACATGCATGCACACACACACACAAACACACAAGCACACACAGACACACACATCTTTTGTAGAATGCCAGGCATTTTGCATAAAATAACAGTTGAGAATATTCTCTTTTCTCATGAAAGGGTTTGCTCTTTTTTTCCCAGATAGCTAGAGTGAGGGTTTGTTCTCTTTAATAAAACAAAAAATTGAATTGAGCCAGTGCTGAAATGCAACTTTTTAAAGTTTCACTTCTATACTGGGTTTCTGCATCTCAGGGTGGGCTAAGGACACTTGTACTATCAGTATTTGGGATCTAGCCAATCTAAAATGACAAGACCCCTTTCAACTTCCCTGCTCAGCACTAAGGAACAATTAGTAAAATCTCATGGGGGCGATTTGGTGAACTTTGAGATCTAGCTTTTGTCTGGGATACTAGCTCTAACAGATTGTCCTTCTCTACTTATTCTTTCATTTCTCCTATGGGAGATTTGCTTCTACATCCACTTTTGTCAACATGAATAAAAATAGGCTAGGCTCTGCTCACCTAAGAAATGCTCAAAGCACTCTATCTTTCAGATTTCTCTTTAGCTCTCTGATAGGTTTTATTAAAGTTCTGATTGCACGAATTACAAGGTATTCTCTCATTGTAATGGTAGGATAGCTGGTTTTTCACATATGCCTCATAACCAGAAGCAAAGTTGAGCATTTTTTCTGAAATGTATGTGCAGTTTGAGAGAAAGGTGGAGGAAAAAAGATTTGGAAGTCATATGATGAGCGACATAAAAATCTTAATAAGATTTCTATTTCCCTAGCTTTTATTATATAGACAAAAGCAATAATCCAAATATTTTAATTTACTCTAGTAGAAATATACATTAATATTAATATGAAAAAATACAGAAGCCAATTAAAGGATAGTTAATATGGCAAAACTTTTAAAGAGGGTAATTTGTGCATTTTTAATTTATTTTCAGTAATTCCAGTTTGCAGTAATTACAATAATTCCAACTTGATTTAATCTGTTAAGTTTTAATTCCAATTTGATTTAACCTGTTAACTTCAATATTAATATAAAGTTTGTACTTACTAGCTTATTTCATTTATAAATATTTACATAAAACTTTACATATGAATCATTTTACATGTCACTATGTAGCAGTAGAGAGAATGTTCAGTGGGTAGGAAAAAGCTAAAAGTACTTGTAATTCTTATTTGTTTTTATTTCACCAACCACAGATTGGTGAAGCAGGCTTATTGTACACTGGTTACCAATCTCTGAGTCATGTGATACAGAATGTACTCATATATAACAAGTTATTAGAAATTACAGATAGGCAACAATAAAAGGAATCTAGGCTCCATTGTGAGTTGATCCTCCATAGACCACAAAGCTGCCCTAGGTAGATGCAACCTTAATTGTGCATGGATACAGGACCCCAAAAAGCCTGGAGCCACTCTTGGATCATGAGAATTAGAGGGCAAAGCTTTGAAAAATCCGGGGCTGTCCTGGGCAGTTTCTCCCTAACTTAAGATGCCATGTTCCCTCGAAGGAACAGAAACAAGGTATGTGCTGTCTTAGGCAGTTCTACCCTATCTCAGAATAATGTGCTCTCAGCACATTCTAGAGGTATTTGAGAACCATGAAGAAGAATTGGGGAAGAAATTGGGCTGTGGGTAGGTCCACAGCCACTCAGAAAACTGTCCTGCAGTATTTTATATATAGAGAGAATATGTTTTTAGCTAATTGCTGCTTGCTTACAATTGAAAGTAAATTATTTTTATGGATAATTTGCACTTCTTGTCAGTATTTCTTGCGTCAAAATTTAATTATTTATTTAGCAGTGTACAAGGACAGACTAGAAGTAACTAAAAATCAGTAACTTCTTTTCTGCTTTTCCAAACTTCACCTATTATCTTTACTCCCATTTCAGAAAACTCTATGTTCTTTCACTTGCCCGATGAATTTACTAAATGAAAAACATGTTATCTGGAAAGCTATTGCCATCGGCCATTTATACGTTTTGGAAAATCAAAATCCGTTTTTGTTAATACAGTTATTTACCTTTTGTTTCTATTTAAAACAATGGTTAGAAGTTATTGCTTTCTTTTAAAATAAAACCACAATACAATTGTGATGGTGTAAGTATGCTAATTTTGTACTTCTCTTTTGAAAAATGTTTTAGTTATTCTGTATCCTTTGCATTTTTGTATGAATTTTAGTATACCCTTGATAATTTCAAAGAAATGTTTGATTGGATTTTGACTGGTCTTGTTTTGAATCTTTAGATTAATTTGGAAATAGTCAACATCTTAGTTAATATTGAGTCTTCCATTATATCATTACACTCTTTTATTCCTCTTAGTGTTTTAAAATTTTAATTATATTTACTGCTAAACTCAGCTTACTAATATTTTGTTAAAAACTTTGAATGCAATTCTGTAATGTTCTTTGCTTATGATGTTTTCCTCAGGTATTAGAACAGATATATGTTGATGTCATAAAAGACATTTTGTAGAAGTTCACTACTCCTCCAATTTTTTAATAATTTCATGTAAGTTTCATGTTTTTTCTTTCTTAAATATGGAGACAATTCACAAGTGAAGTCAAATGGGTCTAGGATTTATTCATAAGAAATTTTTAATTGTCAATTTTTTTTATAATTTGTTTTTTCTTCTTACCTGTTTACTTCCTATTATGCCCCAATCTGGCTACAAGGTCTAAGTCTACTCTTCTTAGCAATTCCCTTTTGGGTATAATAGGAATTATTTTTTTACCACCTATGGCAAAAAAAGAAATGAGTGATTTTTTTTAAAATCTATTATACAAAAGAAGCTAGTATGATTTAATATAGGAACAAATAATATATATACTACCAAACTCTGTTTTAGAAACAAATAATATATATAGTTTGTGTTTAACTGAATATATTATATATATGTGTGTCTATATAAATATCATGTGTGTATATATATTTATGGAGTATGTATACAGTGTGCAAATATATATATAGTATGTATATATATAATATTTGTGTGTGTATATATAGATAGATAGATAGATAGATATTATGTGTGTATATATCAGAAGTTTAAGCAGTTACTCATTCATGGAGCATGATGCAGCATCTTCAGAGAAGACTTATTGTTTTAAAAAATATTTTTAAAAAAATCATTATGAATTTAGAACAAGATGGCCAGCAAAATATAGTAGAAACATTAAAAATAAAATAAAATTACTGTCTCTTATGACATTAAAAATGTCAAAATTCAATGAATTATTCAGATACAATATTGCCTACACTTTCCAATGAATGGACATCCACTCTAAAAATGTATTGGCTATATAAATTATTACTTGAAAATATTACTCATGAAAAAGAATTTTAACAATTCTATAAAGGAAGGGGATAAAGAGAAGTTGGTTAATAGGTACAAATATATAGTTAAATTGAAAGCATAAACTACAGTTAACAATTATTTATAGTATTCTTCCAAACTGCTAGGAAAAAAAATTGGAGTGTTCCCAATACAAAGAAATGATAAATATTTGAGATGATGGACAGCCTGTTTACCCTGATTTGTTCATTGCACATTATATACAGGTATCAAAATACTACCTATACCCCCAAAATATGTACATTATTGAATAACAATAAAAAATAAAAAGTAATATTTTTGGATTTGTTCTTTTGTTCAATTTATTTATTTGCTTTTTGTGATCATGTTATACAACCTTAATAATTTTTAAATCTTGCAACCAGGTAGTTGAAGTATACTTTGTACTGATATTTTGCAAATTATTTTAGTTAATCTGGATCTATTTCTTCACCCCCTTGCAAGTATTCTACATTCAAAAAATACATGACTCCATCTCTCATTATTCAAATTCACACAACTTTGACAAGGTCACCATTACAGACTGTAGATTCTCTTCATATGTTTTAACTCAATATTATAAAGAGAGCCTACCTTTGGTACTTGCCACTTAAAGTGCATAAACTGAGAAAATGATAAAGCCAGTAAGCAATAATATATTATTTAATAAAAGTTTTGTGTTTTCTGTTCATACAGAAAATACAGATGTATTATATACTCAAATTTAGGATGGAGTTTTATGTTTCAAATTTAAATGAATTATTTACAAATGTATCTCTCTTTCAACTAAAACAGTAGCCATTCTAAAATCTATTGCTTTGCAATCAAACCACAATGACTTTGCATAAATAATTATTTTGCAGTGGTAAGTTATGGAACAGGAATATTTCAGTGTTTTAAGAGACTATTGGGCACTATATTTAGGTTAAGATTGAATATGTTCACTAAAAAAACATTTTGTATTTGAAATTGATAAGTATTCCTAATTACAGTTTGAAAATAATGGTATAAAGATCATATGAAGAAGGTAAGGAAACTTTTATCGATAAGAATGTAAAAGATTAAGATTTATAAAAATGCATAGACTTTACAAACTTTCTGAAACAAAACAGGCAAACAAACTTCTTAAATCTTTTTAAAAATGCAGTCTCCATTTAGAATATATCAAACAGGCAACCTGAATACCTGAATCAATACTTCTATTAAATTAAATATGTAGTTCATTCTGACAATCTCTGTTTCATCCAATTTTACTTTTCTCTGAAAAGATGGATTGTTTGTTGAGACCAATCTAATCACATTAAATGAGAATTAATTGATTTAATTAATCATATTGATTGGATCACATAATGACTAATTGATCATTATGTGGGCCAAGATTACTCCTATCATTAATAATTTACAAAAGTAATTTATACATTTGTTGCTATCATCCTAATTCCAATGTTTTCCTAACAAGTTAGTATATAGGCCTTTGAATAGTGACAAAAATAAAGAATACTCTTTAAAATATAGTTTCTGTGCAGGAGTATTTACACAAAATTGGTTTTCTATTATTTAACACTTGTAAAGAACATTTCATTACATGTAATGAATACATATTTATTATTTTATTTTACCTTACCCCCAAAACGGACAATATATTTAGGGTCTTAGAACACTATATTTATCTTCTACCAAAGATATTAGGCCTGCTGGAACCATATCATTACTATTCTTGATTATGTTTATATATATATATATATGAAACTCATGTTTAAAACTATTCTCTCTTTGGCTTCAAATGGACACCACCTATTGGAATTAAGATAGTAGGCAAAATATTTTGTGAAGATTTCAGATATAATCAACAGTAAAGAGCAAATTAATGTGGAAAAGATATGATAACTAAAATAAACATCATAATGATAAAACAGCCAATTAATAATAATTGAAAACAAACATAAATTCTGGTGGAAACATTCAAAATGAGAGATATTCGGGAGGGAAAATATGATAACCAAAAGAGAAATTTAAAAAGTAAAACAATAGTGTGGTCATATACTGCAAGAAAAAAAATGTAAAAAAAGAAAAAAATATATATCAGACTCTTAGACTGTATTAAATTGAAATGTTACTGTAACTAATATAGATGAATATCTTCTCATTCTATTGTTTCTGTAAACTGAACAGGATGATAGCCTTCTTCATCTTAAGGTGGTAGGATTATACAGTCATCATTTGTAGTTTAATTATACAAGAATAATTTTAGTGATTTTACACACATATTAAGTATTTAAATATTTTAATTATATCAAAGTTTCATTTGAAGAATATAATTGTATACCAGAGAAGAGTTCATGCATGGATATTTGAAAAAATAAATTTTATGATAAATTATATATATATATAGTTGATAATAAAATCTTTAAAACCTTGTTCTCTTTGCAAAATTTACTTTCAGAATTTCCATTGTCATATAATATATAACACATACAACTTTGTAGATCTCAAGCATGAAAACAGAATGTTTTCTTTCTTACAGAGATATTTTGTGTGATGAGAAGCTACTGTGAGTTTGAAAAACAATTTTTTAATGTATAATGATAATTGAAATGTATTGCAATAAAAAGATAGGTAATGAACTTACTATTTTCTATTCATATTTATACTAGTGTTCTAGAGTTTGTAGTTATTTTTAATATTCTAAAATATGTATGCATGTGTAATCTGGAAAAGAAATTTTTGCTCAAGCTTTCTTGATATTGCTGTCTTTTTCAAATTGGAAAGAATTGCAAAACATGCCATCAAGGAATCTAGAAATAAATATGTAGATTTTCTTTTTTCCTTTTAAACCAAAACACATTAAAATACACAATGACTCACCACTTGAGGTGGATTTGGGCTCAAATTATCTGTTAAAGACTGGGAGACAGCTATAATGTCGGAGAAGTGTAGATAATATACTTCCATGACTTAAAACTGCCTGAATTTATTAGCAAGAACTAATCTGGGAATGACTGAAGCAAATCCAGATTTTTCTCTTTGTATTGTTCTCCTTTAGGAATCCAAATGACTTTAACACCTTCAGAAGACCAGTTTTGTATAAAATATTTTGAATCTTCTATTCAAACATTTAAAAAACTGGGGCCACTTACCTTTTCTGATTATTAAATTCACGTATACTCTTTGTAAATCATAGAAAACTGGAAACAAGAACATGATACATTATCTTCCTTACTATCACCCATGATATTAATGATGATTAATGATAGGTTTTCATGTTATTACCTCCCATTCTTTGCACACACACACACACACACACACACACCCCACTTAGAGATCCATTTACATACACATTATAAAATAAACCCATATGAATTTATATGTGAATTGTAAGAGTAGCCCAAATGAGCTTATTTTTTAATTGAGATTATTCTGTATTTATATTGTACATTTAATTATATTGTAAAAATGTTACTATGCCAATAAAAACTTTGAAGAAAGTGTACACATATTATCCATAATGTAGATAATAGTTTAAACATAATTGTACACATGTTATTCATAATGTAGATAATAATTTAAACATTTTCTTCTAGTTAAACATGTTGGTTAATTTCAATTTTTCAGCTTAATACATAATGATGTAATAAACATCTTAGTATATTTTTAGTCACAAACATTTAATATTGTTAATGAGTCAAGTTTATTGTTTTTTAAAAATACAATATGACATAATCGTTTCCAGTGGGTGATATAATTTTTTTCTTATCCCTCGAGAACTTGATACTTTAAGTGTTTAAATATTAGTTTAGTAGATGGAGATGTTATTTATTATGAGAAATATGCATGTACATATACAAATATGCATGTACACACATATGTATATATATTTACTTTTAATAAGAACATTTTTAGACTTATTTCTTAGAAACTTGTCTGAAGGTCATTTTCTTAGTGTTCTAAGAAGTTGCAAATTAGGCCAAGTTTTATATAGAGCGGACCTGGGCACCTGTGATCACTTAATACTGCTCAGAACTCTGTGTTGGTGATTAACGAATTTTCAGTCTTTTCAAAACTGTAGTATAATGATTCACTTATTAATGACCTAAAGCTTTAGGCTTCTATTTTGTTTACAACCTGAAGGAATGAAACTATCAGCAGAATTCTTAAGGAAATAGATGTAAACTCTGGTTATAAAGAAGAATAGCTGTATCCCCCATTTTGATGTATAATCAGTGTTACCAAACATACATGCCCTAAACCGAATTCTTGATTATTCAGTCCTTCAAATGTTTCTCGCTGCATCCTTTCCCTCTTAATGGCAACTCTATCTGATCATTATCAAATGTGGTATAATTCAAAAGCCCCCTCTTTTTGTATCTCATACTAACTTCACCTGAAAATACATCTTAGAGGACTTCCAGAATTTGACACTTTCTCCCTTCCTACAGTTATCACTGTTTCACACACCACTCTAATCTCTTGACAGGACCATTGCAATAACCTCTTATCTGGTTTCCCAGCTGTGGCCCTTGGAGTCTACTCTTAATAGCCAGCCAATGTGACATTTCTAAAACGGAACACTAAATTATGTCATTTTGTGGAAAACATCTCAGTAGCTCCTTGTTTTGCCCAGAGTATATGTAAAGTTTTCTTAATGTTTGGGAAGAAAAAATATGTGATTAAATAAATATCTGAGATAATTTCTATATGGAGTATCATAAGAAATTTTGTGTGGATAAAGAATCATTAAACTGTAGAATCATTCACTTATCCAACTAACTTGCTTTGTGTTAGGCCAGAAACTTTGCAAGATGCAAGATCCACGATAAATCTTATGTAAAATGTAATGAGTTTTTATTTTCCAAGCAATAATTGTGTAGCATGGAAATAGAATAAGAATGCCAATGAAAATTAACTCTGTTCAAGATCCTATGTAGTTTCTAGGAGTGGACCACCAGATTAAAGGACAGAGTGACCTGGGAAAATTTGCGTGATTAAAACTCCAAATAAAAGGAAGAAATTTAAAAATTTAATGTGTTCAGAGAAAAAATACTATACATAAATATTAGCTTAAGAAGACTTCCAAGATAAGTCTCACAAGAGGACTGTGTGGTCAGGTCATTTCGGATGTGGCTCTATTTGCCAGTTCAGGAAGATGCAGATGGAGATCAGTAGACAACTTTTGAAGTAACAGGTTTGACGTGGCGGAATAAGAAAATAAAATGGTCTTGTTCCCAAAGCTGTTCACTTTTGTGGTTTATATTAATTCATTAATAAAGATGGGAATTTGGATTAGTGTTAATTTAGAAATGTAGGTTATTTTCAAGTTGTTAGAACTGTCTCATCCTATGAAATCTTGTGTCTGTCTTGATCTTTCTATAACAATCACTT
Organism: Leontopithecus rosalia; assembly: GCA_028533165.1. NCBI lineage: Eukaryota > Metazoa > Chordata > Mammalia > Primates > Cebidae > Leontopithecus > Leontopithecus rosalia. Next base: position 74,783,611 of record CM052649.1, read on the forward strand.
ATGTCTCCTGCTCGTCAGATGATGCACAACTAGTGAAAGAGAAATATATTGAAATTTATTGAAGAGTTAAAATTTTCGTCATACTGTAATTCTTTGCTCATGCTTAAGGTACTTAAGCCCATGAGTTCATTGTTAAATAAAAGATTGTATCCTGGAAATTTAGTAGGGAGGCTAAAATGATTTTAAAAAAGATTAAAAGTGCACTTTTGGTATTTCAAAGGACAGATTTGGCACAATTATTAAAATAATTTCTGCCACTTGGAATACTTATGAACTTTTAGCAACACATTATATCTTATACAGATATCTTTACCTTCCTTGTCAAAAATCATTTTCCAAAACATTACCTCTACTGATGAGATCTATGCTGTATTCCACAAACAACTGCAACAAAGCTCTCATTCAAGGCCGCTGTGTCATAGACAGTAAGAACACAGCCCTTTTCTGTAGAAAGTAAATCAGTTTAGTCAATAAATTTATCTCTTACTTTCTCTAACATGTACTTATTTCTGGCACTGTGCCAGGCACTTACCATAATAATTCTGTTCCATTTACATAAGGTGTGACTGTTATTATTAGCTCCATTTTACAGATGAAAAAGCTGGCTTGGGGAGATTATGTATTGTATTGAAGCCCCCAGCCAATACAGAGAGAAGGTCAAGTTTGAACTCAGGACGTCTAGAAATTAAAGCTCATGCTCTCAGCAAGCCCTAGGTAACAGTGCTTCTTTCAGCATGAGAACTTCTTGCAACTGTCCAACATCATGTATATATATTGTGTTTGTGTTGTATATATATAGATGAAATAACTGTTTTCACCCCCAAAAATTCTTCTAAAAATTATATTTAGAGAGGCATCTGGCTATATGCCAAACTATAGCATGGGACCTACAGGTACCTGTTGGGGTTGTGAGAGTGAAGATGATAAGGAAAAGGGAGAATGGAATGAGGTATCTTTATTTTATTTAATTTTTATTTTTTTCTTGAGTCAGAGTCTTACTCTGTTGCCCAGGCTGGAGTACAATGGCATGATCTCAACTCACTGCAACCTCCGCCTCCTGGGTTTGAGTGATTCTCCTGCCTCAGCATCCCGAGTAGCTGAGACAAAAGGCATCCTCCACCACATCCAGCTAATTTTTGTGTTTTTACTAGAGACGGGGTTTCACCACGTTGGCCAGGCTGGTCTTGAACTCCTAACCTCAGGTGCTCCACCAGTCTTGGCCTCCCAAGGTGCTGGGACTACAGGTGTGAGTCACACTCAGGGCCTGAAATAAGGCATCCTTGAGGGACTGCCTCTTTCCTAAGTAAGTTTGTGAATATGGACATCTCTGGACTATATAATTTAACAGACTTGACTTGAGAGTCTGGGCTGAAAACTGGGAAAAGCTGAGAAACAACCGACACCTATTTCCTGTGATCTCTGCTTAGATTTACCCAGCAGTATATGTTCCCAGAGAGCTCACTTAGTGGGAAGAGAAAATTAACATCAATATAATCTTCTGAGGTGTGTTGCTAGCAGCACATTGTTAAAAAGTCCAGTCCCTTTTAAAGTTCATCATGTATATATTGTGTCATTAACCGTGAGGGAACAACTGTTAATTCCAACCTACATTTCTAGTGCAAATTAATGTCTTCCTTCTTGCCACTCTGTCTATTGCTGGAAGCAAGTTATTCATTGCCCAAATCTTTGAGGGTTCTCTATCTGATCTTGTGAAGTTAAGATATATGAAGGCTTTGAATTCTTTCCCTCTTTGTCACAGTGAGGGGCACTGAAAACCCACACATAAGCTATGTAGCCAGAGGCTATGCAGCACCTTTTAGTAATGCTCAGGTGGAGAAAGGGACTGGTGTGACTTTTTATTTTTCCCTTTCTTTTTTTTAACCATTTTACTGCTGTGCCAACTGTACTTCAAAACAGACATGTCATCTGTTATATTCTTATGGTGTATCCTTTTTCATTTTATCTCCTACAGGTTACAAAAATCTCATTCAAGAGGAATAAAACAATAGACATACTAATATTTCATTGTTCATTGCCAGTCATAATAAATACACGTTATTTCTCTTCAAAGTGACAATGAAATCAGACAAAATTATTAGACTCTGTGTCCCATTCTAAAATTATAAATCAATAATTCTATTTGAAATTTTGTTGGAAAAATTATGATATTATAATCTCAGATACGAAGGACAAGTTTGTTTTTACCAATGTGATGACTGATACTAATACTTGTGTTTTACTAAAAGTTGCCATGACTATTAAATAATAGAATGTGGTGTAAAGGAGACACACATATGTAATAAAAATGTATTAAATAAAAAGTCTTAAATATTACAATCAATGTATTAATTATTAGAAAGTACATACAATCCTAGCAACAAACTTCCTGTTCTCAAATATTTTGGTGATGCCTAACAGCTAGGAGACGTTGGAAAAGTAACTTGACTTTCCTATGACCCGTTTGCTTATCTATTTGCTGAATAATCACTAACACATAGGGTTTTCTAGTGTCTGACTTAATGCATTTAAAATATGTATCTCATTACATGATATTTCTAGGGATTCATCATTATGGACATTATTGAAATCAAATCAATCATACATGAAATCAAACCAATCAATCATCATTACAACCATGTATTTTCCTTAAATGGCAAAATTCTTATAAATCTTATAAAATAGAAAAAGTGTATTGCTCCATCACAAAGTAATTATATTCTAGAATAATAATAATACTTATAACAATAGTAATAAAACTAAATCTAGATTAGACTCAGGAAGTTGCCATAAAAATATACTGAGATTACCAAATTGTCATAAGAATATCAAGGTAGATGTTGCTAGACAGTAATATAAACCTTTTAGAATGAAATGATATTCTAGGTATATAATACTTTATATTTTTGTTATATTTACTGAGGATAATTTTTACACGAAAAAAATGGAATGTTATAAAAATGAATAAGAACATGGCAACTGATACTCGATATTGCAGGCTCTAGCCATTTGTAATTATGTTATGTTTATGTCAAATAAATGGAGTTATGGTTTCAATAATAACAAAGAGGACAACACTTCAGTAACACAATTATTCAGTAACTGGGAGTAACACAATAAAACTACCTGAAAGCACTGGAAAATAAGGAAAAGTCATAGATTCCCATGAGGACTGCATACTCAGACGAGGAGAGGAGAAAAGCAGTGTAAAGTAAATTCCTGATATTGGCGATTTTAAGCTTGGGGCTAAAGAGTGAAATGTGTGTCAGCAGTAGAGAAAAATGCTGAAAAAAATTGTCAGTCTCTCTAGCTGAGAGAATCAGATGTTTTCAGCCACTATGGTGGCCTTGAAGAGAAGAGGATCTGAGAAAGTAAAAATAAAAAAAAAAAAAACAAAGAAGAAATTGCATCCTATTTACTCTTATCTCTGACAGAATCATCAAACAAACATATGCAGAAAAGAACCAAAGATGTTCAACTTAAAACAAAAGACTTGAACTAAGATTGGAGCTAGTGCCCAAGAAAAGGAGTTTGAAACATAGTCCTACCCAATAATTGTACCTGTCTGCTAAAGGAAAGAAAATATTTGTTAGAGATAAATAATAGAATCCAAAATCCCTGCATTTCATTTAGAATGACTGAAATACAATTAGAAATTAATAGAAATATGAAATCAGAAAATGGAACATATTGTCAAGGGAAATAGAAACAACTGAATCTGACTCCCAATATGAACTTCTCACTGTAACTAAAGATGAGATTTTAAAGTAGCTATTGTAATCATTTTAAATGAATAAGACAAAGATATTCACAGAGTAAACAAGTAAGAATTCTTGTATAGAAATAAGAAATCTCAAAAGAAATATAAGAAACCTCAACAGAGAAATGAAAATAATAAATAAAAATGTTAACAGTTTTAAAACAGTGTTTGAAAAACCAACAAAAATGCTAGTGCTCCGTTGAAGCAATTACTGACCTAGAATCAAGATCAACTGATTTGATAACAAAGATACCAAGAACACACTGGGAAAAGGATAGCCTTTTCAATAAATGATGCTGAGAAAACAACATTTAAATGCAAAAGAATTAAACAAGACCCTTACATCATACCATACAAAAAAGTCAACTCAAAATGGATAAAGATTTTAACTTAAGAGGAAAAAATAAATCTCTGAAACTATGACACTACTAGAAGAAAACAGGGGAAAAGCTCCAAAATATTGGTCTGGGCAATGATCTATTTGAAAGGACTTCAAAAACCCAGGCATAAGTAGCAAACAGAGACAAATGAGATTGTATCAAACTGAAAAAGTTCTGCAGAGCAAAGGTAAGAATTAACAGAGTGCAGAGATAAGCTATAGACTGGGAGAAAATGTCTGTAAATGATACATCAGATAAAAGGCTAATATTAAAAATTCAGAAGGAAGTCAAACAACTCAGTAGCAAGAAAACAACCTGATTAAAAAAGTGATAACAGAACCTGAACAGATATTTATCAAAGAAATACAAATGACCAACAGAGATAATGAAAACTGCACAACATCTCTAGCCATCAGGGAAATGCAAATGAAAGCCACAATGAGATATCACTTTACATCTGTTTCAATGGCAATTATCAAAAAGATGAAAGGTAAAAAGTGTTGTCAATAATGTAGAAAAAAAGAACCCTTGTACACTGTCATTGGGAATATAACTAAATAGAGCCAATTTGAAAAATAATATGGACTTTCTTCAAAAACTAAGCAGAGAACTGCCAAATGATGCAGCAATCTACTTGTGACTATAATCTAAAGGAATTAAAATCAGTTTGTAAAATATATATCTGCACCCAAATTTAGAAAAAAAAATGAATTCTATTTAAAACAGAATTCAGAAAAATTATTCAGGAAGAATAGTAAAGGTATGCACACCTGCTTACTAAAAACTACGAAGAATTGGAAATAGAAAGTAAAGACATAAATAAGCAAAGAAATGCATTAAGTTAGTGAGTTTAAGGACTCAATTAAGATGGCAATCACCAAGAATTAAGGTAGATTTTAATGCAACCTCATTTCTAATAGGTATCTATGTTTATTAAAAATTGATAAGCTGAAGATGGCTGAATAGGAACAGCTCTGGAGTGCAGTTCCCAGTGAGAATGCAGAGGGTGAGTGATCACCGCATTTCCAAACTAGTTTTTACTTCCCACAGACCAGGAGATTCTCTGACACAAAAGCACCACCAGTCTCTAGCACATCTGTTTCAGTGGGTCTCCACACATAAACTCACACAAATCTGGGCACCATTTCAACTGGCATCTGGAACACCTAGGAGACAGAATCACCCATTCAACTGAAAAAAGGGGGCTCAAACAGGGAGCCAGGTGATCAAGTTCTGAGGGTACCATGCCCACAAACACCAGCAATCTGAAATGCACTGGATTGAGAGTTTCACAGCAAGCACAGGTGGACCCAGGACAGTCCACCTCCCTGGGGGGAAGAACGTCTGATATTACTGAGACACTCCACCACTACCAAGGCAGTCCACCATTACTGAGGCAGTCCACCATTACCGAGGCAGTCTGCCATTACCAAGGCAATCCACCATTGCCAAAGCAGTCTGCCATTACAGAGATAGTCTGCCATTACTGAGGTAGAAAGTCATTACCAAGACAATTCTAACTATACCTCTATAAACAAAACTGAAAGGAAGTTCATACAGCAGCTGGGCAGAGCCCACAACAGCTCAGCAACACCTCTGCTGGCAGACTGTGACTCAGCTACCTCCTAGCTGGGCAGGGCATCTCTAAAAAAAGGCAGTAGTATGTCAGGAACTTATAAATAAAGCCCCACCTTCCCAGGACAGAGCACCTGGGAAACAAAGGCAGTTATGAGTTCTGCTGCAGCAGACTTAAACATACCTGCCCAGCAGTTCTGAATGGAACAATAGAGCTCACAGCTCAGCACTTGAGCTCCTATAAGGGACAGACAGTCTCCTCAAGCAACTCCCTGACCCCTATATATCCAAAGAGACACCTCATAAAGGAGAGCTCAGGCTGACATCTGGTGGGTATTTTTCTGGGACAACAATAACAGGAGAAGAAACTGGAAGCAACCCTTACTGTTCTGCAGCTGTCACAGGTGATCACCGGGCAAGCAGGGTCTGGAGTGGACCTCTAGCAGTCCTACAGCAGAGGGGCCTAACTGTTAGAAGGAAAACTAAAAACAGAAAGAAATAACTTAATCATCAACAAAAAGGATGTCCACTCAGAGACCCCATCTGAAAGTCATCAACTACAAAGATCACAGGTAGATAAATCCACAAAGATGGGAAGAAAGCAGTGCAAAAAAGCATGAAAACACCAAAAACCAGAAAGTCTTTCCTCCTCCAAGGAATCACAATCCCTCACCAGCAAGGGAACAAGGCTAGATGGAGAATGGGTCTGATGAATTGACAGAAACAGGTTTCAGAAGGGGGTAATAACAAACTTCTCTGAGCTGAAAGAACATGTTCTAAACCAATGCAAGAAATTAAGAACCTTGAGAAAATGTTTGATGAAATGCTAATGAGAATCTATAGCTTAAGGAGAATATAAATAAATTGATGGAGCTGAAAAACACAACATGAGAACTTCGGGAAGCATGCACAAGTTTCAATAGCCAAATCGACCAAGCAAAGAAAAGGATATCAGAGATTGAAGATCAACTCAATGAAATAAAACGAGAAGGCAAGACTAGAGTAAAAAGAGTTAAAATGAAATGAACTAAGCCTCCAAGAAATATGGGATTATGTGAAAAGACCTAATCTATGTTTTATAGGTGTCCCTGAATTTGACAGAGATAATGAATTCAAGCTGGAAAACACTTTTAAGGATATTATCCAGGAGAACTTCCCCAACCTAGCAAAGCAGGCCAACATTCAAGTCCAGGAAATTGGCTTAGAAAGGCAGGCCAACATTCAAGTCCAGAGAACACCACAAAGATGTTCCTGAAGAAGACCAACTCCAAGGCACATAATCATCAGATTCACCAGGGTTGAAATCAAGGAAAAAATGCTAAGTGCAGCCAGAGAGAAAGGTCAGGTTACCCACAAAGGGAAGCCCATCAGACTCACAGGGGATCTCTCAGCAGAAACTCTACAAGCCAGAAGAGAGTGGGGGCCAATATTCAACTTCCTTATAGAAAAGAACTTTTAACCTAGAATTTCATATCCAGCCAAACTAAGCTTTATAAGAGAAGGATAAATAAAACCCTTTATGAAAAAGAAATTGCTCAGATATTTTGTCATCACCAGGTCTGCCTTACAAGAGCTCCTGAAAGAAGCACTAAACATAGAAAGAAAAAATCAGTAGCAGCCACTACAAAAATGTACCAAATGGTAAAGACCATCGACACAATGAAGAAACTGCATCAACGACTGGGCAAAACAACAGCTAGCATCAAAGTGGCAGGATCAAATTCACACATAACAATATTAAACTTAAATGTAAATGGGCTAAATACCCCAATCAAAAGACACAGACTGGCAAATTGGATACAAAGTCAAAACCCATCAGTGTGCTGTATCCAGGAAACCCACCTAATGTGCAAGGATACAGATGAGCTCAAAATAAAGGGATGGAGGAAGATTTACCTAGAAAATGAGAGAAAAAAAGCAGTAGTTGCAAGCCTAGTCTCTGATAAAATTGTCTTTAAACCAAAATATTTCAAAAGAGACAAAGAAAGGCATTACATAATGGTAAAAGGATCAATTTAAAAAGAAGAGCTAAGGATCATAAATATATATGAACCAAATACAGGAGCATCCAGATACATAAAGCAAGTGCTTATCAACCTACAAAGAGACTTGGACTCACACACAATAACAGTGAGAGACTTTAACACTCCACTGTCAATATTAGACAGATCAATGAGACAAAATTAACAAGGATATCCAGGACTTCAACTCATATCTAGACCAAGCAAACCTAATAGATGTTTAAAGAACTCTCCACTCCAAATCCACAGATTATACATTCTTCTCAGCACCACATCACACCTACTCTAAAATTGACCAGATAATTGGAAGCAAATCACTCCTCAGCAAGTGCAAAATAATGAAAATCATAACAGTCTCTCAGACCACAGTGCAATCAAATTAGAACTCAGGATAAAGAAACTAACTCAGAACTGCACAAATTCATGGAAACTGAAGAACTGGCTCTTGAATGTGGACTGGATAAACAATGAAATGAAGGCAGAAATAATGATGTTCTTTGAAACCAACAAGAATGAAGACACAACATACCAGAATCTCCAGGACACATTTAAAGCAGTGTCTAGAGGAAAATTTATAGCATTAAATGTCCACATGAGAAACAAGGAAAGATCTAAAATTGACACACTATCATAAAAATTAAAGGAGCTAAAGGAGCAAGATCAAAAACACTCAAAAGCTAGCAGAAGACAAGAGATAACTAAGATCAGAGAAGAACACAAGGAGATAGAGACACAAAAAATCTTCAAAAATTTAACAAATCCAGGGCTGGTTTTTTGAAAAGATCAACAAAATAGACAGACCACTAGCCAGATTAATAGAAACAAAAAGAGAGAAGAATCAAATAGATGCAATAAAAAATGATAAAGGGGGTATCACCACTGATTCCACAGAAATACAAACTAATATCAGAGATTACTACAGACAATTATATGCACATAAACCAGTAAACCTGGAAGAAATTGATAAATTCCTGGACACTTGCACCCTCACAAGCCTAAACCAGGAATAAGTCAAAATCCTGAATAGACCAATAACAAGGGCTGAAGTTGAGGCAGTAATTAATAGCCTACCAACCAAAAAAAGCCCAGGTCCAGATGGGTTCACAGTCAAATTCTACCAGACATACAAAGATGAGCTGATACCACTCCTTCTGAAACTATTCCAAACAATCTAAAAAGAGAGAATCCTTCCAAAATCATTTTATGAGACCAACATTATCCTGATACCAAAACCCAGCAGAGACTTGACAAGAAAAGAAAACTTTAGTTCAATATTCATGATGAACATAGATGCAAAAATCATAAATAAAATACTGGCAAGCCGATTGCAACAGCACATCAAAAAGCTTATCCATCATGATCAAATAAGCCTTATCCTGGGGATGCAAGGTTGGTTCAACATACTCATGTCTATAAACATAATTCACCACATAAACCAAAGATGGAAACCTCATGATTACTTCAGTAGATGCAGAGAAGGCCTTCCACAAAATTCAACAGCCCTTTATGCTAAAAGCTCTCAATAAACCAGGTATCGAAGAAAAAAAACCACCTTAAACTTCATATGGAACCAACAAAGTGCCCACATAGCCATGTCAACTCTAAACAAAAAGAACACAGCTGCAGACATCACGATACCTGACTTCAAGGTATCAATAATATACTATACTACAAGTACAATACTATACTACAAGGCTACAGTAATCAAAACAGCGTAGTACTGGTACCAAAACAGAGATATAGACCAATGTAACAAAACAGAGGTCTCAGAGGCAATGCCACAAATCTACAACCATCTGCTCTTTGACAAACCCAACAAAAACAAGCAATGGGGAAATGTTTCCCTGTTTAATAAATGGTGTTGAGAAAAGTGGCTAGCCATGTGCAAAAAGCAGACACTGGATCCCTTCCTGACACCCTACATTAAAATTAACTCTCGATGGATTAAATACTTAAACATAAGACATAACACCATAAAAACCCTAGAAGAAAACCTAGGCAAAACCATTCAGGACATAAGCATAGACAAGGACTTCATGACTAAAACAACAAAAGCATTGGCAACAAAAGACAAAATAGACAAATGGGATCTAACTAAACTCCAGAGCTTCTGCACTGCAAAAGAACCAGCCATTAGAGTGAACTGGCAACCAACAGAATGGGAAAAAATGTTTGCAATCTACCCATCTGACAAAGGGCTAATATCCACAATCTACAAAGAACTAAAACAGATTTACAGGAAAAAAACAAACCCATTCAAAAGTGGGTGAAGGATATGAACAGACACTTTTCAAAAGAAGACATATATAAGGCAAACAAACATGAAGAAATGCTCTTCATCATTGATTATTATTATTAGAGAAATGCAAATCAAAACCACATTGTGATACCATCTCATGCCAGTTAGAATGGCAATCATTAAAAAATCTGGAGACAATAGATGCTGGAGAGGATGTGAAGAAATAGGAACACATTTGCACTGTTGGTGGGAATATAAATTAGTTCAATCATTGTGGAAGATGGTGTGGCGATTCCTCAAAGACCTAGAAATAGAAATTGCATTTGACCCAGCAATCCCATTCCTGGGTATATATCCACAGGATTATAAATCATTCTATTATAAAGACACATGCACATGTATGTTCATTGCAGCACTCTGTAATAGCAAAGACCTGGAGCCAACCCAAATGCTCATCGATGATAGACTGGACCAGGAAAATGTGGCACATATACACCATGGAATACTATGCAGCCATAAAAATGATGACTTCGTATCCTTTGTAGGGACACAGATGAATCTGGAAACCATCATTCTCAGCATACTGACACAGGAACAGAAAATCAAACACTATATGTTCTCATTTATAGGCGGCTGTTAAACAATGAGAACACATGGACACAGGGAGGGAAGCATCACACACTGGGGTCTGTTGTCGGGGGGACTAGGAGAGGGAAAGTGAGGGGTAGGGATTTGGGGAGGGATAACTTGGGGAGAAATGCCAGATACAGGTGACAGGGATGGAGGCAAACACATTGCCATGTATGTACCTATGCAACAATCCTGCATGTTCTGCACATATACCCCAGAACATATATATATATATATATATATATATATATATATATATATATATGTATTGATAAGCTGATTTTAAAATTTATATTGAAAGTCAATACCTAAAATAGAGCAATCTTGAAAGAGGTTGAAGGAACAAGAGTTCAAGACTTACGGTTAAACTATGTAAACAATACAATATGGCATACTGTAGAACAGATGTGTGGATCAATAGAGTATGATGGAGCATCAATAGCAAAGGAATATATTCACACATATATTACCAATTGATTTCCTATAAAGTTTCTAGGGAATTCAATGGAGAAACATAGTCTATAACAAAATGCTGCTTGGACACATGGATATTTATATGAAACAGAATTAACCTCCATTTCTACCTCACACCTTACAATGGAATGAACTCAAAGCGAATCATATACCTAAAACTGAGAGATAAAACCGTTACACTTGTAGAGAAAAACACAGGATATTGTTACATATGTTAGACAAATAATTCTTAAGTATGATTGAGATACAGAAACTACCAACTAAAAGATAAAATAAAATATAAAAATACGTAATTTTTACTCCTAGAAATGCACAACTAAGAAGGTAAAAAGACAAACCACAGACTGGGAATACATATTTGCAAAGCATAAATCTGACAATTAGTCTATATCCAAATAAGTCAAATGCAAAGATGCTTAGTTTGTCTATTCATTAGAGAAGTGAAATTTAAAACAATAGAAAACCATTACACAGAGAAATGATTAGACTAGACAACAATAGGCATAGGTGAGAAAGTGGAGCAAGTTTAATTCTCAAATACATAAGAAGTGGGAATGTTAATGATACAGAAATACACATATACCATATAACTTATCAGTAGTACTCCTAGATATTTAACCGAGGTAAGTACAAACGCATTTACAAAAAGTGTTGAATGCAAAGGTTTATACCAGCATTAATTTTAATGACACCAAGCTACAAGCAACTCAAAATATCCGGAAAGTAATAAATAGCAAATTGTGTTATAGCCAAACCAAGAAATACTACCTAAAAATTAAAAAAGAAAAGAACAACTAATTTACAAAAAAACCTGGCTTAATATCTAAAGAATTTTGTAAGTGAAAAAAAACATAAATTCAACATTTTAAAATTAAAGTTCTGTAAGATTCTAGAGCAATCTAATAACAAGAGAAAAATCCGTGTCTGCCTGTGGCTGGTGTCAAGGAATAGTAATCAACTGCAAAGAGTCATAAAGAAACCTTTTAGAGTGATAGACCTATTCTATATCTTGATTGTGGTTGTTCCCACATGGCTGCATACAGTTAACTAAAGTTATTAAACTGCACACTTACACTAAGTAAATATTTATACTAAGACTGTAGATATGAAGTGTTCTCAACAGAAAATGATAACTGTGAGGTAATGCATATGTTGGTTGACTATATAAGTGTTTGTATGATTTTCTGAAAGGTTTCCATTCTAGTAACTAATTCCCCAACTATTATTCCATCAATTTCCCTCTTAATATATTGAATTTATTATTAAATAAAGTAGCTGTCATTTATGATAGGAAATTAAATTATATCTCTTTAAAAGTATTTAATCTACTGATTAAAAACTAAATATATTTTACTACTAATGTTCAGAATATGAGAATGATCATTTAAAATTATCAAATCATGGCCGGGTGT
>CM052649.1:74804286-74850455 GCA_028533165.1 Leontopithecus rosalia
ATAGGAATGCTTGTTATATTTGTACATTGATTTGATATCCTGAGACTTTGCTGAAGTTGCTTATCAGTTTCAGGAGTTTTGGGGCAGAGACGATAGGGTCTTCTAGATATACTATCATGTCATCTGCAAATAGAGACCATTTGGCTTCCTCCTTTCCTATTTGAATACCATTTATTTCTTATTCTTGCCTGATTGCTCTGGCTAGAACTTCCAGTACTATATTGAATAGGAGTGGTGAGAGGTGGCATCCTTGTCTGGTGCCAGATTTCAAAGGGAATGCTTCCAGTTTTTGCCCATTCAGTATGGTATTGGCTGTTGTTTTGTCATAAATAGATTTTTATTACTTTGAGATACGTTCCATCAATACCGAATTTATTGAGGGTTTTTAGCATAAAGAGCTGTTGAATTTTGTCAATGGCTTTCTCTGCGTTTATAGACTTGTGTATGTTGAACCAGCCTTGCATCCCTGGGATGAATCCTACTTGATCATGATGGATAAGCTTTTTTATGTGCTGTTGCAATGGGCTTGCCAATATTTTATTGAAGATTTTTGCATTTATGTTCATCATGGATATTGGCCTGAAGTTTTCTTTTCTTGTAGAGTCTCTGCCAGGTTTTGGTATCAGGATGATGTTGGTCTCATAAAATGAATTGGGAAGGACTCCCTCTTTTTGGATTATTTGGAATAGTTTCAGAAGGAATGGTACCAGTTCCTCTTTGTGTGTGTGGTAGAATTCTGCTGTGAACCCGTCTGGACCTGGGCTTTTTTTGTGTGTGTGTGGTACGCTCTTAATTGCTGCCTCGACTTCAGACCTTGTTATTGGAATAATTCACTGAGAGTCTACCCTCCTTCAATGGGAAGATGATTGTGAAGAAATGCTCAGCCTTCCCTCTGAAGGGTGCACAATTTTTCAAGGCATTTCTCTGCTGATTCAAGAGCCCCTTGTTTATAGCACTGAGTTCAATAATGTCCACTTTACTGGCCTTTCCTGCCTCCTTGCCTCAATATCCCTGGCATCTCACCAGTATTTCCTGGGATCACCTCCCAGAAAGACTATTGCCCCAATGCTTTTGATTGTGCATTTGATTTCTGGTGATACCAAATCGAGACACATCTCTTCTTAAGATCTCAGTCACAGCACATACAATACTACCTTTACCAATTTTTAAAAATTTTCTACTCCTTAATTTTTTATTTTTGTCTGATTTTCACCAGAAAAAAAAACTTAGTAATTTTTCAAGAAATTCTGATTATCATTTAGTCTTCTCAAAATGTATATACTTGTTTTTCATCCTGTATTTCCTAACTCAGTTAGTGACATTACCATTTACCCAGACAAAGCAATCCAGCTTAGAGGTAACCACCCCTTGCTTTGCACACATGAAATTCATTTACCCATTTACATGATGTCCCATCATTTCATTTTTATTAACATCTCACAAATCTTGACCTCTCCACTGTCATTTCTGTAGATTTTTCCACTTGTCATAAGGCTGATTCCTATCTATATATGTTTGTTTGTTTAATGTGGCCACACTGTGTCTTTAGAAAGATCAGAATTGGATTTCAGTTTTGATTTTTTTTTTTTTGAGATGGAGTTTCACACTTGTTACCCAGGCTGGAGAGTGCAATGGCACGATCTTGGCTCACCACAATCTCCACCTCCTGGGTTCAAGCGATTCTCCTGCCTCAGATTCCCAAGGAGCTGGGACTACAGGCACGCATCACCATGCCCAGCTAATTTTTGTATTTTTAGTAGAGACGGGGTTTCACCATGTTGACCAGGATGTTCTCAATCTCTTGACATCGTAATCCACCCACCTCGGCCCCCCAAAGTGCTGGGATTATAGGCATGAGCCACGGCACCCGTCCAGTTTTGATTTTTTTAGAATAACATGCTCCTCATATAGAAACTGAGTCATTGGTATGCAGGCCTGCCATGTTCCTTTGTGTCTTAATGTGGTTACTGTGTTCATCCTACAAGAAATGCCCTTTCTCATTCCTCTAGTTAATGAAATCCCAAATTTCTGGAGCCCAACTTTTACATTACGCCCTTGGTGACCCATTCTATTCAGATTTGCTCTGGCCTTTGCCCTTCCTTGGTAATTTCTGGATAATTTTCAATAACATATGACAAATCATATTACTACTTTGTATCTGCCAATAGAAGATAAATTCCTCACTTAATTATGTTTGAATTTCCAACATGCATTACTGTGCCTCACATCTAATAGGTACTTAATAAAGCCTATAACATAGAGAATGAGTATTTAACACAAGGTTGTTATATTTTTCCTATACTTGACTTTTGAAAAGATCAAAATAAAATTTAGTGTCCCAAAGTAGTAACTTATTGTATGTAACCAACATTTTTATTATTCAATCAGTAATTATAATTTCACTATGTTATTATGTTATAGGTCATATTAATTAATCAGTAATTTTAATTTCACTATGTTATTATGTTATAGGTCGTTTTATGAAGAGTAACAGCCATTGTGAACATAAATTTTAAGAAAGCAGCTTAAATACTGCAAGGCTGACCAAAAGGATGGAAGGGCAGACCCAGGGTCAGGTTTAGCAAGTTTATTTCAACCTGCCAGGCTGGCTGCTTCACCAAATCTACTTCTTCTTATTGATTTGACTCTAATATTATAAATTACAGTAAAATGGTAGACAGAATTTTGTGAGTTATTCATCTATGACATTACTTAAAGAAGAAAGAACATTGCCTAAGAGAAAATTTAAAAAAAAACTTAAGAAAGATAAGCACCTCTTAAATAAACAAAATTATGCATATGTAAAATGGTCATATGGCCTTCCTTTTAATTTTATTATCAACTGTCATAAAGTACTTTGTGAATTTCTTCCTAATGTATACCATAATGCCAACTTAGTATATAATATATCCAAGAGTCATGATGGGTTTATATAATTCCATCAGAAAACAACAACAAAAAGGTGAGCATTTAAAAATAGGCTTTTAATTATTTTCATACTCATTTTGGTGAAAATTAGTTCGACCTTTTCTTTTAGATAGAAGATAGTAATTGTTATTATGCATATTCATTAAGCTAAAATGTCTTTGAGTATCAGTTGGATTTAATCACACCCATTGAGTTTGGATTCTAATAATTTATACATTTTTCTAAACTATATTTTCCACTCGATAATTTTTTAAAGTACTATAGTTCAAAACTGTAAGATTTGCAGGAAGACATTTTTCAACTGTTCTAACATTTTAAGTAGATAATTCATTAGTAACCAAATACATTATCATATTATGTTATTTTAAAATACTAATAATTTATAGAGGTAATTTTTGCTCAAGTGTAATCAGTGAAGGAATCACTCTTTTTCATATAAAAATGTTCTTAGTTAACAATATTACCTGTTAGGATGCACATAATAACATTTAGATTAGTTTTAGATTAGTATAATATTTTGAAAACAATAACTCTAGATAATTTTCTCAGTTATATTTGTAGGTATGGAACTATGATTACTTTCTAAAAATGTTTATAGTGGGAACTTATGGAGGTAGAAATTCTTGTAATAGGCTCTTAGATTATCTGCTGGTTTTCATGTCCTTTCTCTCCCTTATATCCTTTCCAATGTTAGTAGATCTTTTCTTCTGAAAAGTCTTTACCCTACCATTCCCATACACATAAACTTTTTACATCACAAAATTTTATCTCATGGCCATTTTTTTCTTGTGTCATTCTGTCCATTAGCCTACCACCATAACTAGCGACATTTGTTGTTATTTTCAACATCGTAATAATTATCTTTATTTCCTATGATTTAAAAAAAAATTTAATTTGTAACTTTTTTTGAAGTCTTTCTAGCCCTATTAATGCAAAACAAATGCAGATGTCTCTTTGTGTTTTTATAGTACTTTATACAAACTGTACATACATATCAAATAATTAATTGTTAATAATTATTTGTTTAGGTATTCATTTGATTTTATGCAAAACAATAAATTCATTGGCTATAATTGATTATCATTTTTATTAACATTTAGCATATTGCTTCTACAAAGTAAGTGCTTACTAAATGTATTAGGGATCTGATTTAAACATTAACAGGATTAACTACTTAATCACTGTAACTTTCACTACAAATACAAATTGTCTTCTCTATCCCCTTCTTGTCCACAACAAAATAAATGTGGCTTTAAACTGTGAATCAAATTTTCTTTTTCAATGCCAGTTAATATTTCAAATTATTTAATCAATTTTACATATTTATATTAAACTTTATTAGGTAGAATTCAAATTCTTGCTAGGAAAATTGTTATAGATCATTCCCTATGTATAAAACAACTCTATCTATACTGCTTATAAAACTTAACAAAGATAAAAGATATTTATAATTCTATAGAATTTAAATGTAGACATATATATAAATCATGATTTAAATATTCATAAAGAAGACATCATTTTACATTATCTCTCAGTGAGGAAAAACTCATATTGAATAAAGCTTTAGAATCAGAGAGCTCCAAGTACTATTCTCTGAGTTTCTATCTCATTCTAGAAACACATTTTATTCAAAAGTCAAGCGGCTATCTGAATGGTTGTTTTTCATTAGTTTAATGCTTTGAGCATAAGATTATTAGAAGTATCTGTACTTCTCTGGTATTCTCTTGTATTAAGTGGGTATTAGAATTAAGGAAATTAACTGTTTTCCAAATAGAGTACTATTGAGCATAAACTCTATGAATAATACATTCAATATTTAATACTTATTCCATAAAATATCAAAAATATCAATGTGATTATCATTGGAAAATATATTAGTAGAGTATAAATATGTAAATTTTCTAGATGCACAGCTTGAAAATGTGCATAAATTAAATTAGAAAAGATAACACTGTGCCTATCTCAAACGAAAAATTTGTTTCAAAGCAAAAAGTCTTCTTGTTAAATGTTTCTATAGAAGGAAGTAAAGAAAATTAGAAAAGATTTTAAAAGGTCAAATGTGTTTTATAAAGTCTAAAAATGCATTTACAAATATAATGTGAGTAAATGTGCTATGTATTCATGATCAATAAGATGGCAGACCATAAAATTCTGATTTCTTTTATTCACACATATAAATGTAATTATACACACATTTAGTCAACACAGTAATTGCACATTGAATATAATAATTTGACTGTTAGGTTAGATATGAGTTAGAACATTTCCTTTGTAAATTTAAGTTACAAATAAAGATATTTGTTTAAAACTAACACACACACATACACATACACACACGCACACACACACACATACACACACCCAAACTACATCCCACATACATTTTTTAAAACAAACATTTAGGTAGTTGTGCCAGGGCCACCACCTGTGGGGATCTGTCCTGCAGACCCTAGCTCAGCAACAGATTAATAAAGTACACTGGGGGTCCAGGCGGCTTATTACTGACTCCCTGGAGAGGGCTATAAACAGTTGTAAATGCTGGCCTCCACTAACCAGAGAGACTTGCATTTATTTAGTAAAGTTTACTTGACAAAGCCTTAGTCAATACTACTAGGATGAAGATTAAAGCACAGGTTCCCATGCCCAAAGTAAACACCATTATTGGAGAGCCATCCAGCTCAAAGGTTAGTTTTAAGACCACATGAGTAAACAAGTTAATTAGATAAACTCCCACATATATCTTAGCTATTTGCTTTATTCTTTAACTAAATGTAAAGGGGATTTACGCTGCTTTCAGCTGAAACTTTTACTGAAACTATGAAAAAAGTCCTTAAACCTTCCAAAAGGTTTGTCTACTATTTTTCCCTTAATATTTTTGCCACCTCCCTGAGTTAATTGCTTCATAGCAGGAATAAAAAAGACCCTTTGTTTTCTTTCTAAAGTTACTTATAATTAACTCAATTTTCTATGTTATTTTGCAAATAAATATAGAGCCTGATTCAAAGTCTCTGTTTTTTGGGGAAACTAAATGTTTGAGAAGGCCTAAATAATATTAAAATTAAGCAAATATATTTTTATTTCTCAGCTCTCAGCTTTAAGAATCACCTTCCCAGGAGAACCGATACAGTCTAACCTCCATGAGGAGAAAACAGAATCTAAACTGTCAATTAATGCATCACTGCTTTTGTCCTCAATTACCATAAAATGCAATTAAATACATTTTTACATATCAATTATTGGAAGTCACTTATCAAGCATTACTTTTATATAAAATAGCCTAAAATAATAAAATGATACCATAATCTGAAGTTATATAATTAGGAGTTAAGTGGAGTACTGAATTGAATCATCTTCTGCTAACTTTAAAGTTTACAAACTTCTTCCAAAAGGGAAGAAACAAAATAAAAATTCATTCTAATTAAAGTGAATAGTTTATAGTAAAGCTGACACTGTTAGTAAAGCAATACATTAGATCTATATCAACATGTTCTTCCTGAAGTCAGGTATAACATTGATGAATTATGGCATGTTCGTTGATGTCTTCAAGGGCTAGAATCTTTGACTTAGATGAAAGCTGTTCTCAACATTAACAATTAAATTCATGCACATTTTTTAATATGGAAAATTTTTTCCAGATAATGATAACTATTTACAAGGATGTGCTACACTACATAAAACACAGAGTTTTCAAAGGCATGATTCACTCTCATCATTGTTAATCAATTCAGATGGAGAACAATTATTTTGTTTGTTACAAGTGAATTAAATAACATATTTACTGAAGCTGACAGTTATTTGTCAAGGGAAACTGCATTTCCCTGGTAACTGAGATAACCTGTAGTAATTAAAAGATAAATTGGTATATATATTGAATTGTAAAGAAATCTATACCTCATTTAGTATTTAATCACAACTTGCTAAAAGCAACTCAACTGCTCCCTATATTTTCAGATTTATAAAAAATTATATAATAAATAACATTTTAACATTTATTAGCTTTTAATTTTTGATGATTTTATTTTCACACTAAATATTCTGCACAATGCTGGCTTAATTTCTAGTAAAAATAACTTACAGATTCAATTTTCCATTATACTAGAAAATGCTATATTAGAAAATATGGTAGTATTAACTGCAAATTCTGGTAGTATCAACTGCAAATTTCAACTACTTTATCATATTTAAGTAGATGGGACTTTCTGTCTGAGAAAATGTATAATTTCTCTTTGGAGTTCTGTCACCCTTGAAGGAATAGTCAAGGTGACATTCTTGGCTACTCATTGGATAAACAATATGGCCATTTTATAATATAAAATCTTATTTAGAAGTAACCATGTTAAAGATTTTTTTTCTATTTTCCAGTGAATAGGCTCACTATGAAAAAGGAAGCACCAGCCTAAATCACAGACAGTTGAACAAGAATACAGGATGGGTAAAAAGAAACTGTAAAGAGACAAAAGAAACAAATGAAAAAGCAAGAAAAATTGTGTTTCATATTTAATAATGCAAATGAATGTTAATCTAGCTTGTGGCAAGTGTGACACATATTACTTGATGATTGCATAGATAGAATGATGTACCTCACTATTTATATCTGTGACTCACTTTATCCTGCAATGTTGATACTCTAAGGATTATTTTCAGGAACACAGCTTTATACTATGAACATTCCCCATCATGTTATGAAAATTTCCAAACATTGCTATTTTGAAATAATACTATCAATAATAAATAATTAGAATAAAAAGTGTTAAAAATCTTTGACAAGAAAATGATAAATATCTCCTTTATTCTTCTCATGTTAGAATTTTCGAGTTCTTTATACTTTATTTTGAAGGCAGATATACTTGAAATATGCAACTGAAGAACTCTGAAAATCAAATTTCTCCATTAGGAAATAATTAATTTTGTAATTTATATGTTACTTCTTTCCTGGCAACTATAAACTTCTGTTAAAAATTTTATTCATCAGAAGCTAAACCAGATAAACATAGTAACATAAATATACAAATTCAGAGAATGGTTTTAAAGGAGAAAATTAAAATTGATCTCAGGAAGTATAAAATATTAATAAGTATTAAGTTGTTTTAATTCAGAAATTAAAAGAAAATTAATTTATTCTGATCTTTATTTCTCAAGAAAAATATAAATGTAATTAAAATATTAGTCATCTCAATAATTGATGTTATGTGAGAGGATGTATTTCTCCTGAGCAGACAATACATACTGAACACTTACTCATTGCCAGATGCCGTATTATAATTCTTTTATGCTTACTGAGTTCTTATAAGTACTCTTTAAAATAGGTAATGTTTTATCCAACATTGATGATTGAAGACATATTTATTTATTTATTTATTTATTTTTATTTTGTTTGAGACGAAGTTTCGCTCTTGTTACCAAGGCTGGAGTGCAATGACGTGATCTCGGCTCACCGCAACCTCCACCTCCTGGGTTCAGGCAATTCTCCTGCCTCAGCCTCCTGAGTAGCTGGGATTACAGGCACACGCCACCATGTCCAACTAATTTTTTGTATTTTTTAGTAGAGACAGGGTTTCACCATGTTGACCAGGATGGTCTTGATCTGTTGACCTCGCGATCCACCCGCCTCGGCCTCCCAAAGTGCTGGGTTTACAGGCTTGAGCCAGAAGACATATTAAGTAATTAGTCCAAGTTTCCCAGTAGTAAGAAAGTGGTGGAGTCAGCATGTGACCCCAGGCAGTACTGCTCAGACTTCCTGCCCAGTAAACACTGAACTAGGTTTTTTGATAAACTAAATGTCTCTATGGTAACAACAAGAGCATAATCTTTTGAAGACAATTCCAATGGTGAACACTTGCAGAAGTTCTTAAAATTGTTCCTTATACAAGATTAAAATTCTGTTTGTGACATAAAGTATAATTTAAACTATTTTGCTCTCCTGACTTTTTATTGCATTGTCATCAAAATCCTGAGAAATTTTCTGTAGTAGCCTGGCACACTTAGCTAACTGCCTTTGTGAATAAATTCTGAAAATCTACATGACTTTTTATGCCCCATTTATTTAAAAAGAGATATTTATATATTGGAAATCAGATGTGAGACATAAATGGAAAATTAGGAATTTTTAAATTTTTTTCTTTTGCTTTAAATATTAATTATTCCTGGAATAACATTCATCATGACCAGGCCTGCCTTACAAGAGCTTCTGAAAGAAGCACTAAATAAACAAAGGAACAACCAGTACCACCCACTCCAAAAACATACCAAATAGTAAAGACCATCCACGCAATGAAGAAACTGCTTCAACTAAGGGGCAAAACAACTAGCTAGCATCAAAATGGCAGAATCAAATTCACAGATAACAATATTAACCTTAAATATAAATGGGCTAAATGCCCCTATCAAAAGACACAGACTGTCAAATTGGATAAAATGTCAAGACTCATCAGTGAGCTGTATTCAGGAAACCCATCTCATGTGCAAGAACACACATAGGCTAAAAATTAAGGGAGAAAGGAAAATTTACCAAGCAAATGGAGAGAGAAAAAAAAAGCAGTAGTTGCAATCCTAGTCTCTGATAAAATAGACTTTAAACCAACAAAGATCAAGAGACAAAGAAGGGCATTACATAATGGTAAAAGGATCAATGCAACAACAAGAGCTAGCAATTCTAAATATACGTGCACTCAGTAGAAGAGCACCCAGATACATAAAGCAAGTTCTTCATGACTTACAAAGAGACTTAGACTCCCACACAATAATAGTGGGAGATTTTAACACTCCACAGCCAATATTAGACAGATCAACAAGACAGAAAATTAACAAGGATATCCAGGACTTTAACTCAAATCTGGACCAAGAGGACCTTATAGACAGCTACAGAGCTCTTCACCCCAAATCCACAGATTATACATTCTTTTCAGCACTGCATCACACCTACTCTAAAACTGATGGCATAATTGGAAGTAATTCACTCCTCAGCAAATGCAAAAGAATGGAAATCATAACAGTCTCTCAGACCACAGTGGAATCAAATTAGAACTCAGGATTAAGAAACTAACTCAGAACCCCACAACTTCATGGAAACTGAACAATTGGTTCCTAAATGTCTACTGAATAAACAATGAAATGAAGGCAGAAATAAAGATGTTCTTTGAAACCAATGAGAACAAAGACACAACATACCAGAATTTCTGGGACACATTTAAAACACTGTCTAGAGGGAAATTCATAGTAATCAATGCCCAATGAGAAGTGAAGAGACATCTAAACATAAGACTTAAACATATGACCTGAAACCAGAGAAACCCTAGAAGAAAACCTAGGCAAAACCATTCAGGACATAGGCATAGTCAAGGACTTCATGACTAAAATACCAAAAGCATTGGCAATAAAAGCCAAAATAGACAAATGGGATCTAATTAAACTCCAGAGCTTCTGCACAGAAAAAGAAACAATCATTGGAGTGAACCGGCAACCAACAGAATGGGAAAAAAATGTTCACAATCTACCCATCTGACAAAGGGCTAATATCCAGAATCTATAAAGAACTAAAACAGATTTACAAGAAAAAAACAAACAAACTTATTCAAAAGTGGGCAAAGGATATGAACAGACACTCTTCAAATGAAGACATACATGATGCCAACAAACATAAAAACTGCTTACTGGTCATTAGAGAAACGGAAATCAAAACCACACTGAGATATCATCTCAACCCAGTTAGAATGGCGATCATTAAAAAATCTGGAGACAACAGATGCTGGAGAGGATGTGGAGAAATAAAAACACTTTTACACTGTTGGTGGGAGTGTAAATCAGTTCAACTATTGTGAAAGACAGTGTGGCAATTACTCAAGGACCTAGAAATAGAAATTCCATTTGACCCAGGAATCCCATTCCTGGGTATATATATTGAAAGGATTATAAATAGTTCTATTATAAAGACACATGCACATGTATGTTCATTGCAGCACTGTTTGTAATAGCAATGACCTGCAACCAACCCAAATGCCCATCAGTGATAGACTAGACAAGGAAAATGTAGCACATATATACCATGGAATACTATGAAGCCATAAAAAGTGATGAGTTCATGTTCTTTGTAGGGACATGAATGAATCTGCAAACCATCATTCTCAGCAAACTGACATAAGAACAGAAAATCAAACACTGTATGTTCTCACTCATAGGCTGGTGTTGAACAATGAGAACACACGGACACAGGGAGGGGAGCATCACACACTGGGAACTGTTGAGCGGGGGACTAGGGGAGGGACAGCAGGGATGGGGAGTTTGGGGAGGAATAACATGGTGAGAAATGCCAGATATAGGTGATGGAGGTATGGAGGCAGCAAACCACATTGCCATATATTTACCTATGTCACAACCCTGCATGATCTGCACATGTACCCCAGCCCTAAAGCACAATAAAAAAAGTTAACTCAAAACATGGAACCTATTATGTGCCTGGAATTGTTCTAAGTAATTTGAATGTAAATTATTTTTAGTCCTGGCAGGAAAAGATAGATTGATGATAAGGGCAATGAGACTGAGAGACAAAGGCATTTTGTCAAACTGAGAATTCGACCAAAAAAGTTACAGCTAGAATGCAAACTCAGTTATATCTGATTTCAAACATCAAGCTTTCCTCACGACTCTATGCTGTCTACTCAGAATCAGACTTTGTGATGCCAGAAAGTGCTAATTTAAATCAGATATGTATGACAATTACAAGAAAATTCACAGCAGTAATTCAAAATTTGAATGTCTCCATTTTTGTCAAAAAGTAAAATGACATTCTGAAATTCAAATGAATTTTAATTGACAGATGATACTCTAAATGCCATATGACTTTTCAGAGAATAAAAGAAAAGGAGAAGGGGATATACAAAAGATATGATTTCACTACTTTCAAATAGTAACAACCATTTTATTTTCGTAATCAATTATGATTATATGGTTTTACATTCAGGTATTAGGTAAGTTTATATATAAAAATATAAAATATAATTTTTTTTCTGCTGGAGTGAATTTTTTTTCAGATTTATTAATATTGCTATAAACAACTTGGCTGTAATTCAGGAAAATAAAGACAAAAAAGGTATTTCATCATATGATTATATTATTGAAATAAGTGGGGGAGGAGCTGGGGAGGGATAGCCTGGGGAGAAATGCCAAATGTGGGTGAAGGGGAGGAAGGCAGCGAAACACACTGCCATGTGTGTACCTATGCAACTATCTTGCATGTTCTGCACATGTACCCTAAAACCTAAAATGAAATTAAAAAAAAAAACTAAAAAATAATTAAAAAATTAACAAATACTATTAGAATAAAGAAAACTTATTGTGATTTTAACTAATTTATTTTTGTAGATTTTCCCCTTTCTCTAATTTCAATTAGATGAGTAACCTCTCCCTTCCTGTTTTTACTATTTTATTTTTTATTTTGTTTTGTAAAACAATTTCTTTTTCATTTTGTTTTGTAAAAAAAATCTTTTTTGCTTTGGGGCAATTTCTGATTCAAGTCCCAAAGTACAAGTTACTGAGTTGACATTAACCTTTCCTTTTTAGTATGTCCTCACCTCTTCTGGAGATTTTATTAGATAAGTCAGAGATTGAAAAATTAGTTGAAAGTGTCTTTGAAGATCAATAAGGTCCTTAGGAGGAATTTCCTGGTGCTGATGCTGAGGAGGCAATGGAGGGTTCTACTACTGAAAGTGAGAAGAACTCATATGACTTTCTAGCTGGACCCCACTAAGCTTCAAGTGCTGGTGGGGCAGGCTGATTGCTATGGTTTGGATGTTTGTTCTTTCCAACCTTCATTTTGAAATTTGATCTGTAATAAGGCAACATTGGCAGATAGCATATGACAGGAGGTGTTTGGATCATGGGGACATATACCTCATAGAGTAATGCCCCCACAAGGGGTGAGTGAGTTCTTATTCTTTTAGCTCCTGCAAGAGCTGATCGTTGGAAAAAAAAAAAGAGTTTGACACCTCCCCCACCCACTTCTACTTTTCTTGACACATGATCTCTTTGCATAGGACAGCTCCCTGTCTGCTTTTTCTTCTGAGTTGACGCACCCTGTAGCCCTCAAAAGATGTAGATGCCTAACCTTGAATTTTCCAGGCACCGGAAAACAAACCTTTTTCCTTTATAAATAAATGGCCTAGTCTTAATTATTCTGTCATAGCAACACTAAAGGAACTAAGACAGTGATGTATGTCAAAGGCCAAATCTCAATATCCAAATCTCCTGGATTGCCAGAGTAGCAATAAAGTAGCAGAGACACTGAGCCCAAGCATACAATCTGGTACCAAAAAAGACTCACAGTAAGGAGCATAGACAGATAATCTATGACAAGAATATCCTCTAGGTTTCACCACTATATGTGAGTCAACAACATTAGCACATTTTGACAAATGCTGTCCAGTGATGTGGAGATTAGTGTCATATTTGGAGATAATTTAAGTATAAGAGTAAGTGATATACATCTACATTTGTGGTCTGAGACTCATAGTTCTGCAATAGTCTAAACATGCTAGAAAAAAATATAGAGAGAATTGCTGATATTCCAGCTAAACATTACTATTACTTTGTAATTATCTTTATTTGGACTTTAATATGTCATTAAAAATAAGTTATATCTAAGAATGGTTAGAAGTTGAGACATAAACTCTTGTGCAACATTTATTATTTGAAAACTCCTCTACTACAAATAAAAAGAACCATTTGGAGTTAACAGATTATATCTCAAATATTAAAAATGTAGGTTAATAAACACATAAGTGACCTAAAAGGTGCCAAAGATAACTTAAATACATACAATATGCTTCAGTCTTTAAACTTTAAGAAATTTAACCTTTTAGCTCATTTTAAAACTACTAAAAATCAAGCTGGTTCATCTATGGAGTTTGTTTTGCCACTATGTAAAGTTAATAATCCATTCAGAAAAGTTTAATTAAAATTCTTTTAGGATATATAAAACAAATGTAGGCAATAAAATGTTCAGATATTTTTATTGAATTCATATTAAGAAAAAATTATAATGGAAAGTAGGATCATTTTCATACATGTAATGTAAATATGTGACAAATTTTCTGAGCATCCTTACCTTACGCTTTTATAGCAAATATAGTCTATAAAAGTCTTTTTATATAGTCTATAAAAGTCTATAGAATAGTCTCAGACTTGACAATTTCAGTGCTTAAAAAACAGTTAAAACTAAAAACTCAGTGTTGTCACTAGGCTTAAATATTTTTATTTCATTTTGACATTAAAATTGTCTCACACAGAAGAAGATATGAAAAACCCACTTCTAAATAGATTAATTTCCAATAGTTATTGAAAGTTACTTTTTGAATACACAAGAAATAATAAAATATTTAATTAGAAATTGTGATACTCAAAGTCATTTTCAGAAAGTCTTTAACGAAAGGCAAGAGAAGGTTTAAAAGTGTATCTGCAAGTTATTCTGACCTACTTGCTCTAAAATGCTGTTTCGTAATTTGTCACATAAATTTTGAAGATTTTCCCAAAGGTAATTTCATTCATTCATTGTGTAAGTCAATGGAAAGCAAAAGTCCTGTGCACACTCATTTTTAGAAATTCAACAGTGAATAACACCAAACACTGGCCTTGGGAGTTTACAATTTGGTGTAAGTTTAAGGAGAGTTTTGCTATCCTAAGACAAATGCAATGTACAAGACTCCATAGAGGCTGTGGAAACATAAGAGAAACAATATTCCCATGTCTGGAAATACTGGCTTATCAGGGAATGTTCTCCAGAAGAAATTTCATCCAATGAAAACATGAAATAAAGTATAACTATCTAGATTGTTGTGCAAAGGCATGCAAGCCTAAAGGTACAGATAAGAGAAAATAAGTGCAAAAGGTACAGAGTTGAGAAAAGAAATGACAAACTTCAGGAATTTCAAATAATTCTTCACCCTTTATTGTCTATCTTATGCAATGAGGTTTCTATATTGGATGTAGAGAAAGACAAGAAATGTTACTTTAGAACCAGAAAATACTGATTTCAGTTCTAAAAACTGGCACTTCGTAAGTGGTCTTAGGCAAACTGCTTAACTTCTTATATGTATTTTCCTAATGCAAAAATCAAATAAAAATTAATATAATTGCTGAAATGGTAATATAACAGCTAAGAAATACATTTACTATATGACATACTAAATAAGTATCAATTTATCTTCCAGTATACCAACTCAATAAAACATTAAGAAAAATTATAGTAGCAAGCAGAAATCTTCCGTTTCTTACTTTCAACTCTCAATCAATTCCATCTCTAAAATATAAGTAACTAATTGATCACCTGCCTTCTTCTGTGTCTTTCCTCCACCCAAATCTTTAAACAACAGTGATAGTATTAAATGTAAATTTTGTTAGTACCCTGTCAGTGTTCTTCAATGACTTTTGCTTTTACTTGATGTTTTAATACGACCTGCAAGACCTTACTGATCTAGCTCTGTTATGTTCTATAGCCTCACCTCAATCCTCTTCCCTCCACCAACTGTTCTTCAGTATCACTGGTCTTTACCTGTTTCAAATATACACAGTTTTTGTGACCTATGAGCTTACTTTATATGATATACATGATTTTATATTTGTTAAGATATATTTTATTGCTGAGAATATGATCTATTTTGATGAATGTTTGATGTGAGCTTGAGAACTATGTGTATTTTGCTGTTGTTGGAAGAAGTGTTTTATTTAATTCTACTGACTATTCAGTTGACTGACAATTTTGTTTAATTCAACTACTTATTTGCTGATTTTTCTCCCTGTGGTATCTGTCAATTACTGATAGAGTATTCCGGGGGTCTCCAACTTTACTGGTACATTTGCTTGCTTCTTCTTGCATTTTAATATATTTTTGCCAAAATATTTTTACACTGTCATTAGGCACATACGCATTAAAGACTGTTTTCTCTTCTTAGAGAATTGACTTCATTATCATTATGTAATGACCTACTTTATTCTTGATCATTTTTATGCCCTGAAATCTATTGTCTGAAATTAATACAGTTATTTCAACTTTTTCATTTCATTTAATGTTATCATGATATGTCTATCTCTATCTTATTGATTTTAATATATCTATATTTTAATATTAAAATAGGCTTCTTGTAGAAAACATATAGTTGGGTCTTGGTGTTTTATCTACTTTGAATGTCTCCATCTTCCGTAGGTATATTTAGACTATTGATCTTAAAGAGGTAATTCACATATTTAGATTAATAACTACTACAATTATTATTTTCATCTCTTTGTTATCCTAAGTTGTTGTTGTCATATCTTTTTTATTTTCTTTTGAAACAGAGTATCATTTTGTCACACAGACTGGAGTGCAGTGGCACAATATTGATTCACTGCAACCTCTGTCTCCTGGGTTCTAACCATTCTCATGCCTCAGTTGTTTGATTTAATATCCTAATCTTCTGTTGCCTTCTTTTGTTTTAATTGAGTATTTTATATTATTGAAATTTTCTTCTCTCTTAGGATATCAATCATAATTCTTTTTAACATTTTTAGGTATTGACCTTAGGTTTGTTTTACACACACACACACACATATATATGTGTACATATATATACATATATATACATATATATATATGTATATATATATATATATATATATATATATATACATAGGTATGACTAATCCAAATCAACCTTTAAATAACACTGTAATATGCCATGGGTAGAGCCAGTACCTAATAATAGAGTATTCTCGATTTCCTTTTCCAAGTCCTATAGCATTGCTATGATTTATTTCACTTATTCATATGTTTTAAGCACTGACTACATTGTTGCTATTATTATTTTGAACCACATATTTCCTATATAAATTAAGAATGGAAAAAATAAAATATTTTATTTTACTTTTATTTATTCCCTCTTTATCACTCTTCTTTTCATTAGGCATATATGAGATTTTTAAAAATCTCATCTTAGTTTCTGAATAACTTATTTTAACATGTCTGGCAAGACAAGTCTGCTGGAAATAAATTCCTTCAATTTTTGTTTGTTTGAGTAAGTCTTTATTTTTCCTACATTTTTAAAAGACAATTTCTCTGTTAGAGATACCTAGACTAATTATTTTTCTTTCAAAACTTCATGTGTTTCATTCTACTGTCTTCTTGCTTACATGGTTTCTAATGAAAAATCTGATGTCATTCTGACCATTGCTTCTCTACAGGTATGGTTTTCCCTGATTTAATATTTTCTCTTCTCATTTCTTTCAAGATTTTCTCTTTGATTTTCTGCAGTTTAAATGTAATAAGCTTAGTCATAAACTTTTTTATTTTTATTCTACATTTTGTCACTGTTTCATGTTTTATTTTTACTTTTGATTTTTATTCTACTTTTGTCTGCTGTTTGGGGCCTATCATTAATGCTGGAAAATTTTCAGACATTGGTATTCCAAATATTCTCTTTCTTTCTCTCTTCTCCTTCTATATTCCCATTCCAACAATTTGTCAATGAGTTTCCACTTATTTTACCCTGCTACTGATTCCCAGAGTGGTTTCTGCTCTTGGGCTCTTGCTCCATAAAGTTGGTATTCACTGTCTTCTCCCATTGATCTCTCAAATTTTAAGGTACCAGTTAATCCAACCATCATAATTATCTGGTTGATCTAAGAAGAGTAGTTAATTTTCAGCTTGTTCAGATTTTTTCTTACTGCAAAAAATGGGAGTGATGGCTTCCAAGCTTCCTCCATGACAGACTGGAAACTAGAAATCTACAATTATTTTTTCAACTGTGTGTTGTTTTTTGAGATGATTTGGCTCTTTATCCCCATCCAAATTATATATCAAACTGTGTGTTGTTTTTTGATATGATTTGGATCTTTATCCCCATCCAAATTATATCTCAAACTGCAATCCCCATGTGTAGAGGGAGGGAGGTGATAGAATCATGGAGTGAGTTTCACCCATGCTGTTCTTGTGATAGTGAATGAGTTGCCACAAGAGCTGATGGTTTGACAGTTCCTCCTATACATCCTCTTCTCTTCCTGATGCCTTGTGAAGTAGGTGCCTGCTTCCCCTTCACCTTCCACGGCGTTGTAAGTTTCCTGAGGCCTCCTCAGCTATGGGGAACTGTGAGTTAATTAGACCTCTTTTCCTTTATAAGTTATCTAGTCTTGGGTATTTCTTAATAGCGGAGTAAAAACAGACTAATACATTTTTGTTAACTTTTTGTATATTATTATTAGAGTCTAAGCATAATAAAATAAATGAGTAGATCTACTTTGTTTTGTGTATTCTCTCCAGTGCACAGGAAAAGCTCAACATGTTTTTGTTAATGAATGAATCAATGATACTTTAATTATTGAAGATTTTCAATTCATGTTCATTATATACATCTTTGCATTTGATGGAAGAGATTCAATGTCAATATTATGTTACTATTAATTTGATTCAAGAACACTTTGAGGTAGTGATTGAGATTATTAATTTTCCCTTTTAATTATTTTATCTGAATGAATGGCTAACTTAGAGAAAAAAAGATGCCCAGAGAATATAATGGCTTTGAAGAAATTGTTTTGAATGGTGTGACATCATCCTTTTCTAATGAAACAGAGGACTGTATAAAGTACTAGATATGACAGTAAGGTGATTTTCTTTTCTTTAGAGACTACCTTTAAAGAGTGGAACATATAGAGGAGCAATATTCCTCAGGAGTTTACAGGCATGAGTATTTCAAAGACTGTCTCACAATCTCACTACATTATCTTCAGCTAACTGAATGAGAGTCAGGCTAATCAATTCAATGTGAATTATTTGTCCGTGACAGCTCCTGAAGGAGCTCATCAGGTTCTTCCTCACAATAGACTTCTGCTTCATTAAATGTAAACCTGTTTGTGAGTCTTCTGTCCATGACAACCTCTAGAGAATTACTGAAATGACAAGCTTCCTTGATTGGCTCATTGAAATACCACAGCTGCTTCTCAGGGAAATTGAAAGTCATAAATCCATCAGTCAAAGCAAAATATGACACTCTATTATTCTGCATATCTTTTGAGACAGATATAAGAAACTGGAACATTCTATGATATAATTACATCATGTAAAATAAAAAAGCTTTTTCTTTCAATGCATGTACTTAAAAAGCATATGAAAACTGGAATATTCTATAATAATCTTAATCCAAAAACAGAATAAAATGGAGAACATGTTTGGAGGGAGGCAAAATTTATTTAAATTGCTACTATTAAAAGAAACTGTCTAGACTTGAGTTTGATTACATAAAATAATTATTAGATTTTTCAAAAAATTTAGTTTCAGTAAATCTTACAGACCTATCAGATAGGTTTGGATAAGATTTGTAACTTAAAGCATTAATAAATGGAGTTATGTTTTCATGGATAACCCAAAGTTTATATATTACAAAATAATTTAAAATGTCAAAACCTGTACCCTGGTATTCTTGAAGCCTCAATTCAGTATTAATAGAAAAGCCATGATCTTTTCTCTCTACAGAATATTTTTATATATAATCTATCTGAATAGTAAACATGATAGTAAGCTGATTATCTTATATACATGATTTTCCACCCCAAAAATATTTTTAACTTCAGTTGTTTTTCTCTCACAAAGCACTATGCTAAATATTACTCCAATATTTAAAATTCATGATTTTAATATCTTTAATTTTACGTATAAGTTGGGTGACCAATTATATTGCAAAATGTTAACAATTAATGAATGAGTTGTGCTGGAAAGTTTGCAAGTCTGATGTTGAGAAATTGGAATGCAATTCTCATTAAGATAATGTTGCTGAAAATTGTATGTTCTGAAATCAGCAAATATAAGCCAAATATTTAGATTTTAAACATAAGACTCCCAAAGATTATTTCATAGCACTTCCTTTTGAAAAAAATATATACTGCAAGTAGAGATTCCTTCTACTGTGGCAGGAAGATCTGTTTTATGCTCACACTCCATACTTAGGAGATTAGGGGAGCATTTGAAAACTCTTGCTGGAGGAGTAGTGCTTCTCAGGACAGGTTTTGGGAGACAACAACGTCCTCCCAGTGTAAAGATTCTAAATGGATCATGAGAAGGTTGGGTTGGGTTGGGTTGGGTTGGGTTGGGTTTGATAAATCTATAAGTTTGACTGAGGCTGGGTAAAAACAGGAGAGGACACTGACATACTAGGGATGAAGCAGAAAGAAAAGTCCTGTCAAGAGGTCACTGAGACATGTGGCCTCTGGTGTTGGTTCCCACACTTCTCTTAGTTCTTTCTTTCACCTCTGAGCAGAGGGAAAAAGGCCTTGGACGATGGCAATAATTACTCCTGTTGGGTCCGTTGGTGTTGCTTCTGTGTTGGTTGATTCTTGTATGATTTTTAGTCAGCATCAAAGAGAATCAATTTTGGGTAAGCACAGTAAATGTTTCCATATCACAGGATAGCATAGAAGAACTCTGTTTCTGATATTTATTTAAATGTAAAAGTATCTTGGCTCTGAAGGTAACAGAAAGCTACCATAGCTTTTTCTCTAAGCAACCAACAGCTTATGATTTTTTCACCCTAATACATTTTAAGTGACTAATATCTATCATGCAAGCTCAATGAGAAAAAAGATAGTACACAAAATACAAAAAATTTTTATCAATTAGCATACAGATAATTTTAGCTGTAGTAATGAAATAGCCACCATGGTGGCTCCCAATTCCTCCAAGTTTCTGGTATTCACTCTATTTTGTAGCTCTGTCTCAAACTGCACAAAGATGATCTGTCTTACTGGTAGATTGTTGCAGAAATGATAGTCTTTTACTTCTGTGACTAGGTCAGGCTTTGCAAAAATTTTTAGCTTTTTTGCAACCAGTAAAATTTTTAGTTTTTCCTCAAGTTTTGCTTATTATTTGTTTTTGTTTTTGCTTTTTGCTGAGAATATACTCATATACACACACAAAACTTCAACCCCACTAATAGTTGAAATAGAAGGAAAGTATTCTAAGCCAGAAAACATTTATGAGTTCAACCAATCATTTACCTATCTAAGAAATGTTTATTTATAATATATTATTTTCAAGAAAATTGGGCTTACTAATAGGGTAACATGGAACAGACAAATACAATCTTTGCTCTCATAGAGCTTATAGTAAAG
This sequence comes from Leontopithecus rosalia, assembly GCA_028533165.1. Classification (NCBI taxonomy): domain Eukaryota; kingdom Metazoa; phylum Chordata; class Mammalia; order Primates; family Cebidae; genus Leontopithecus; species Leontopithecus rosalia. The sequence continues at coordinate 74,825,335 of CM052649.1, forward strand.
AGAGAGGTGAGCATATGCTCTATAATCTACTATGCTTCTATGCTCTATAATCTACTATCTTAGAAAAAAAGCCTTTCCTTGATCCAAATTCTCTTTTAGATACAGCTGTACTTAGATACAGTCCAATTGTCTGCTTTCTTTAATAGAACTCCCCCAAAAAAGTCTAGAGTTATCTTTATTTACTCTCTAACCTACCAATTACCCTGACCTCATTTTAGTGAAATTTCTATTTTCACCTACTTGATTAACAATGATCTTATTAAATGACCAAGCCTCCTCCTTGCCAAAGTCAATTTTCTTACTCCGTCTCTCAAAAGCATTGGCACACTTCTAGAAACACTGTTCTTCCTGGTCTTCTAACATTTTCTTCCCCCTCCTCATACTTTGTCTACAGCACTGGTTGCTTCTTTTAATCCTTTTAGCTGATTCTTTCTTCTCAGCAGCTTGACTTTCAAATTGTAAATCACTCAGGAGCTTATAATTTAACACTTTTTTTTTGTCTACGTTATCTCCAGCAGCCTCATCCAAGTCTTTTATTTACTATTACTACAAGCTTATTATTTTTAAAATATATATTTGGTTAAAGCATTTCTTCCTTATCTACTTTCTTCTATTTTTGAGACTGAGTCTCACACTTTTGCCCAGGCTGGAGTGCAATGGTTTGAACTCTGCTTACTGCAAATTTCACCTTCTGGGTTCAAGTGATTCTCCTACCTCAGTCTCCCAAGTAGCTGGGATTACAAGTGCTCACCACCATGCCAGGCCAAGTTTGTGTATTTTTAGTAGAGATGGGGGTTTCACCATGTTGGCCAGGCTGGTCTTGAACTCCTGATCTCATAATTTGCCCATCTCTGCCTCCCAAAATGTTGGGATTACAAGTGTGAGCCACCGTACCTAGCCTGTGATCAAATTTTATATATGTAATTGCCTACTTTCTTTATGCATATAAATATCTAATAATCCACTCACACTCAACCAAATCAAACCACATAGTAATTCTAATCACTAACCATAAATTGTTCTTCCCCAAATTTTTCCCGACTCAAAATATGACACTACCATATGTTGTCTTTACTTACCAAAATCGTAATTTTCATACCATTTACAAGCTGATTTGATACATCAGAAAGTCCCATCTTAATCACTTCAAAGTTAATTCTAAACTTGATCATTTTCTTTCTCTCCTACCACCTTAATCAAAGCTCCTATTAAATAGTCATCTATTGACTTCTCTGCTTCCGCATTTAATCTCTTAGGAAACAAATCATATTACTCACTAGGTAAAAGCATATCAGTCACTAACAGATATTTCTCAAATAAAATTCAAATTCCTTACCAGGATCTGTAGCGTTCTGTGTGAACTAGCTCCTGTCTATATAATCTCATCTCTTGTCTAGCTCCCTTATTGCTCTATGACAAAAACATTAAACTTTTTCCCTCTGCTTTTTCAAAAATCCAAACCTTCTTTAAATTTAGGTTCATTTCACTTTCTGTCCTAGATATGTGCATGGGTGATTCACAGTAGTTCAGATTTCACATCAAATGTCTTAATTCCAGAAAGTACTTCTCTAAATCATCCCATCTAAAATATACATCTGTTTTCCTCATTCATATTCAATTATATATCAGGTATATTTTCTTCATAACATATGTCACTGTAGAAATATTAGTGTGGAAACCATCATTCCTCAGCAAACTGACACAAGAACAGAAAATCAAACACCGCATGTTCTCACTCATAGGTGGATGTTGAACAATGAGAACACATGGACACAGGGAGGAAGCATCACACACTGGGGTCTGTCGAGGGGAAACAGGGAAGGGACAGTAGGGGGTGGAGTTGGGGAGAGATAGCATGGGGAGAAATGCCAGATATAGGTGATGGGGAGGAAGGCAGCAAATCACACTGCCATGAGTGTAACTATGCAACAGTCTTGCATATTCTTCACATGTACCCCAAAACCTAAAATCCAATTAAAAAATTGATAAAAAGAAAGAAATAGAGTGTGTGTTTCTTTTATTTGTTTTGTGTCTGTAGAGTTTAGTATGTCAGTTCCATGAAGGGGTGGCTTTCTCTGGTTTGTTTACAATACTTAGATGTGTCTAGAACATTGCAGAAGTCTCATTACTATTTCTCGAATAACTAAAATATTATCTTTTAAATCTTTTCACCAACATAATTAAGACTTTATCTTTTCCCTTTCAAGTTTCACTCTTTCTTTTCTTTGAGATGGAGTCTCCCTCTGTTGGCCAGGCTGGAGTGCAATGGTGTGGTCTTGGTTGACTGCAACCTCAGCCTCCTAGGTTGGAGCGATCCTCCTGTCTCAGCCTCCAGAGTAGCTGGGATTACAGGTGCCTGCCAACACACCCAGCTAATTTTTGTATTTTTAGTAGGGACCAGGTTTTACCATATTGGCCAGGTTGGCCACGATTTCCTAACCTCCTGATTCTCCTGCCTTGACCTCCCAAAGTGCTGGAATTACAGGTGTGAGTCACCGTGCCTGGCTCAAATCTCACATTTTAAAAGTACAGCACTAATCATATTAGACACTTCATAAAAGTAATAAAATTGGATTTAACATTATTTTAGTATATTAATTGCTTTTAAGAAATAAAACATCACATATGGAATAATCAATGATTTGCAATAAATTTTAAGACATAAAAAATGTACATTTCTCAATACAAAGCATAATTAGTGAGTAAAATCCAAGCTAGGGCCTGGATTTTGATAATAATTCTCTTTGTCTATGGTGATATTACTCTCTATTTTTACTTGACACTTCTTTTTTTTTTTTTTTTTGAGACCGAGTTTTGCTCTTGATACCCAGGCTGGAGTGCAATGGCACAATCTTGGCTCACCGCAACCTCCGCCTCCTGGGTTCAGGCAATTCTCCCGCCTCAGCCTCCTGAGTAGCTGGGATTACAGGCACGTGCCACCGTGCCCAGCTAATTTTTTGTCTTTTAAGTAGAGACGGGGTTTCACCATGTTGACCAGACTGGTCTCGATCTCTTGACCTCGTGATCCACCCGCCTCGGCCTCCCAAAGTGCTGGGATTACAGGCTTGAGCCACTGCACCCAGCCCTACTTGACACTTCTAATCTTCAGATTACTTAGCTATAATGTGGGAATAATTATAATTATGGTGGTCAAATTTATACATTTCCACAATCTATTTAATGAAATAATATAGGCAAATCACTTGGCAATTTGCCTAACAGGATGGTTAGAAAATAAATTTTGACATTTTTACTAATATTTTTAAGGTTTAAAATTTAGTTATTACAATCTATTAAAATATCTCTTTTAATTATCATTACCTAGTTTATATACAATATGTTGGAAATGAGGTAGAAATGCTTTGGAAAAAATTGCAGATGAAAGTGCAGTAGTCTGTACTTTCTTTTTAAAAAAAATTTAGTAAGATTTTGGTAGGTTTTAATGCTTCAGGAATATAATGTCACAGTATAATGCCCAAAGGAATAGAGTTGTTAGCAATAACCATAAGAATTGAACAGAATTTCTAAAATTAAATATGTTTGAGTCTCCCAACTTAATTTTCTACAGATTCTCCTATAAGAGGTATTATATGATACCTTGTTTATGAGCAATTAAAGACATCTTTAACAAAAAAACAGAAGGATGATAGCTTGTTGTTCATTAGAATGTTTTTTCATGATAGAATGTCAAATCATTTACTCTAGTTGTAATGAATAAATGTAATGTCTGTAAACCTCAGAACTATCATCTGTAAACTGAGGATAAAAATAGTCATTACCTCATGGAACTAATATAAAAATTATAAAATATAATCAAACTAAAGTTTAACACAATACTTGCATAAATATTCATTCAATTTTATCTACTGTTTTCATTATTATTAATACAATGATGTGAACAGTTAAGCATTTGAACAATAAACTTGTTCTTTAGGTTACAAAAGCAAGAGGAGAAGGCTTATATTGTACTGATTAATGGTTATTAAGTTATGTAAGACATAAATACAAAAGTCTGATGTGAGAATCAAAAGCATTATAAATGAATATTGCTGAAGTGATAGGAGTTAACAGCTATATAGCTGTTTCCTCAAGAGTAAAATCTTATAATAGAACCTTTTTATGATTCTGGACATAAGGCAAAACTAATATTGGTATTTTGTTCAGTCTCCACTTTGCCAGGGTGATAATTTGTCTTTTCCTGTGAAGGGAAATGAGAAAAGTCATTCAATTTACAAATATATTTTAAGCATCTTCAACATGTGAAAAATAAAAGATGGATCATTTTAAACAATGATAAAGAATGTCATGAACCAAGATTTATAAGCAGAAAAACATACAGAATTTTCAGGGGCAAACAGAAGGGAAGAAAGACACAGAAAGAGGTAATTGATGGAGATTTGTACAGGACATCATCAATCAAGCTAGGGTTTATTAACTTTGTTTCCTCTTATATTTAAGACAGGAAAAAATTTGGATTCAGATAATTCTGTCCTCTAAAACTGGACATATTTTGACTTCATGTTATGGGAGGAAGTCCAAAAACTTACAAAGAAAATAAAATTAAGCCTGCAAATAAAATACATCCTAAAAATATTTTGACAAAAAATATAGACCAAGAGAGACTTTTTAATAACAATGTCATTCAGCATAGGATGAAAAAGGATAATCAAAACAGTAAGATTAAGCCTATGATAATTCATACCCTGAAAAAAATGAGACATGGAGAATAAAATGAAATTATAATCAGCCTACTCTTCTTGGGCCATTTTTTACTCCCTTGTATCATTTGGTGGCATAACCTTCCAAGGTTTAAGTAAAGACTGATGGTCTAGGTTATCTCTAAGAAATAGCTTTTATAAATGTATTTAGAAGGAGAAAGAATAAAAGAACATAGCAGATAGGTGGAAAGGTAAATAAACTGACATATAGATAAAAGATACTACAAAATACTTGTACATATTTTACACAGAAAATAAACTTCATAATATATCTATAATTGGAAATATCACCTTGCTATAATAAAGCCCTGGCTAATTTACTTTTTAAATTAAAACTGATTCTAGTACCTACAAGTTAATCGAGGAAAAATAAGTATTTTTCTTGAGTTCACCTTAAAATTTTCAATAACCTAAAAGCTTAGAAAAAAAAGACCAGTACTATTTCCATATGATTCCAGAGAGATGCCAGTTTAATGTCAACATATTGGATTCTTTTAGCACTAGCCAGTATGTTCAGTTTCATTAGCTAAATTATGTCAACACCATGAAATTAGAAATTAAGTAATTTTTTAAAATGATACTCTAAATTGCAAAGGCTCCAGCCTTCACTATTGTGATTTCTATGCATCAGTTTGCTCAAAGATCCTACCATATTGTTTCAGGAACACATCCATTCTACTTCTGTGCCAATCTGTTCATCATATAACAATCACATGGCAGTGCTAAGGTCAACAACCCTGACAAAATTGGCTTTCTGTTGGTCTTATCTAATTTTCTTGTTGTCTATGGCTATGTAACAAACTATCCAAAAATTTAGTTGCTTTAACAAACATTTTATTTTATCACCTGGGCTTGTGAGCAGAACTTACAGCTTAGTTGGTCAATTTATCTGATTTGTGAGGCACTGACTGGGGTCACCCTGTAGTATTCAACTTCATGTCTAAGATTGTCTAGAGAATAAACAATCATTTTTGTGATTTATTCCCATCCCAGTAAGGAAGTGCAGAGGTGGGTATCAGCTATGCCTTTCTCCTTTGCCATGTACCTTAGGGCATCTCCAAGAAGCCTTTCATGCAGGGTAGTCAGACTCCCTTGGTGATTTTAGATTTTAAGACTTCCAGGTGGAAACAGTCACTCTTCTTTAGGGTCTAAATGGGCACAGTATTATTTTCATCACATTCTTTGTTCATAGCTATTATGGGCCAGACTGAATTCAAGAAAGTAAATGACTGCAATCACCATGGGGAACAGTTTGGAGGTTCCTCACAAAACTAAAAACAGAACTACCACATGATCCAGTTAACCAACTGCTAGGTGTATGCCCAAAAGAAAGGAAATCAGTATATCGAAGATGTAGGTGCACTCTGATGTTTATGGCAGTACTAGCTAAGATTTGGAAGCAATCTAAGTGTCTATCAACAGACAAATGCGTAAAGAAAATGTGGTACATATACACAAAGGAGCTCTATTCAGTCATGGAAAATAATGACATCTTGTCATTTGAAACAACATGGAGGAAAATAATCCCCACCTCTTGAAGTATACGGTGTCAAAGAGTTTAAGACATCTTTAATAAGCCACAGATACTACACTGGTGATAATACACTCCAGTCTCATTCTCACAGTCTTGTAAACCTCTACCTAACACAGCATACATTCACATTCCTCTCAGAGAAGCATAATGTGCATAAACACATCCTATCTTGGAGATATTTTCCCTGTGGCACAGAAGGTAGTTGAGCTCCTCAGAGCTGTGGTATATCACATTTTGAGAGAAAGGAAAAACGATGGAAAGAAAGAAGAAATGAAGGAAGAGAGGAAGGCAAGAAGGGAGAAAGAGAAGGAAGAAAAGAGAAAAAGGAAAAGAAAAGAGAGAGAGAGGATGTATTGTGTGAAGAAGACAAGGAGAATAATAAGGTAAATCAGTGCAGTGCTGAATTCCATAGAAGAGTATTGACATTTGTCTTTCACAGATAATAATACCTCAGAGATAAGGCATCTGCAAGCATCACAGTGAATAATAAAGACGTAATAGAAAATAAAGATGGGGGAATATGAAAGTCATAGCTTATCCAGGCTGGGAAAATTACCTGGAAAAAAAAAACTAACAAGTAGGTACACAGTAGTAAGTGTATGGAGAAAAGATATACATAAAACTGTAATAATACATTTGTCTTGATGATGAATAAAAGATAGGTTTGGTTTAGGAGAATTCAACCATTTTGTGGGATTCTATAGCATTAAACTAAGAACAGGAAAATAAGAACTTCAGACAGACAGCTATTTTTGAACATAATAGAGATAAAAGTATTACTTTCGATATATTAACCTGAATTAAACAACAAAAGTAACTTAGAAGATAGGTGTCAAGGCAAAGAAGTATTTTAAAGAGGATGTTGTTTAATCTCAGTGTGAGATTGCAAGATAAAAGAAAGGGTAACTCTGAGGCACATTTGTAAGGAAGAATCATAAATTTAGGAAACTAATATTAGAGTAAAAATTATTTTCTTGACCTTTCAGTTCCTTTTATTTCCCTTTAAGTGCACACATCTCCTGAAAACACTGACTTTATCTGAAATACAAAACCTGCACTTAATTTTCATTAACTATTCTAATAAATTGTGTTTCATCAAAAATAAAAAATAGAAAAAAGATAAATACTATATTCATTTTCATTCTACAGTGGTTATGTAGATTTTCTCAAGCCCTACAGTTAAGGCAACCAGTAAGAAAAAGTATAAGCATCTGAGTGTGTTGAAGATGAAAATTGAATTTTGTCAGATTTTTGTTGATGACCTGTTATTTCCATTTTTTGATTAGTTTAATATTTTGGTAACGTGTCACTTATTTGACTTTGCAAACTGTATTAATTTGCATAAAAAGTATAAAAAGGAAAAAGCATGGTCATTGAAATCTGTTTTTTTTTTTTTTAGAAGGAGTCTTGCTCTGTCCCTCAGGCTGGAGTGTGGTAGCGCCATCTCCCCTCACTGCAACTTCTGCCTCCTAGGCGATTCTCCTGCCTCAGTCTCCCGAGTAGCTGGGACTACAGGCTCATGCCACCACTCATGGCTAATTTTTGTATTTTTAGTAGAGATGGGATTTTACCATATTAGCCAGGCTGGTCTCAGACTTCTGACCTCCTATGATCCACCTGCCTCTGAGTCCCAAAGTACTGAGATTACAGGTTTGAGCCACAACGCCCCGTCAAAATGTTATTGTTTATTTTGGGTAACTTTAAAATTAATTTTCAATTTTGTAGGTTACAGCAGAGCAGTGTATAATATCTATGAGAGAACAAAATGAAATTTCTAAGAAGCCACAAAGTGCTAATAACCTTATTCTTTGGAGGAAATAGTATGTAATTATTTTCCACTACTCTTGAGTGATTGTTGTACCAGAACATACAGTCAAACTCATTTATACAGTGTCCCAAGGAGAGTGGTATTTTTTGTTGTTTCCCATTGATGGGGATTTAACTCTGCAAATTTAACAGTGCATGTCTGACACTGAGCTGAATAATTCCTATTGGGATTTGAAAATCTTTTCACAATAGGCAGAATTGTTGTATGCATAGACAGGGAGAAGTAGCATGGATTCAGGGTAAGGAGATTTTAAAGTCATAGATTTAGAAAAGAAGACATAGAAGAAAGGATAATTGTATTACAATTACTTTTTGTTCAGTATTCTATCTTAATGACAACAACCAACTTGCTCATTTTTAAATGCATAAATGAGGTTACAGTACTAGCCATTTTAGTTCAAAGACATTTTAGGGAGAAACATAAAACCAATGAATTAGTTGAAATTTCAATTTGTACCTATTTATTTCAAAAGTTCAGTATATGGAAAGTACAATATTAATGTCAAATCATGTAAGATAGTTTATATTCCACCAATTTATGTATCTTCATTTTGGGTACACTAACAAATCTTAGTGATCAGTATCTCCCTTTCCTAAATAATGAAGTCAACTTTCCTTTCTGATCTACAGGAAAAAAATGCATAAAAAATAGATTCAGGTGATACATGTGCAAGTTTGTTACATGGTCAGACTGTTTAATGGTGAGGTATGGACTGCTACTGTGCCTGTCACCTGAATACTGAACATTGTAGTCCCTCATCTATTTGATCATTAATTTTTTTTCTCATCAGAGCAATCATTTATACTAGAGTATGTTTCTCACTTCTTTCTATGGTGTATCCCATTTTGACAAAACCCACTATACTTGACCACTTTCTTCCCAGCCATCAATGTGAGTTGTCCTATTAATTTTGGGCATCTTCAGTTTTCCTTATGTTTCTTGCTATGTCTTCTCACTTTCAGATATTATTTTGCCAATTTTCTTCTGTTTGAACATGTCACTCATCTTCTAAACACCTCCCTTTACAAACATTGTTCTAGTTATTTATCATAATCCAAATAAAATTTGAATTCAAGACATTTTAATGACACAATATGAATTGAAAACCAATTCACACAAATATAATAAAGATCTGAATATTGGGTGCCATTCATATAGTGGGAATATGGATTTTTATAGTGTTTGGTGAAGTAGAATATAGTTAGGCTCTCTATAGGTATGATGGAATGTTACCTTTTTTATTGAACATGTTTGAAAGAATTAGTCAATTCTCTGCCATGCAAAATAATTCATCTATAGCAGAACACCATGCAATTTATCTTCTGTTGGCATACTTATATTCATTCATCTCATCTCAAAGCTAGTCATAGATTGAACACAAAGCAGCAATTAGTATCACATTGGACCCCATTTCCTTCTTCGAGTGGTAGCTAAAACAACAAATCTGGATGCCACAAATTTTAATGAAAAAAATTCTTTACTATAATCATCAAACTTCTACCTTGATATTATTTCTCTTTCAGCTAGAAGCAAAATAATCTATTCGTTTTTCAGAAAATTACTCATTGAGTTAAGAGACTATCAATGCCATATGCTTACTTGCTGGAGGTTTCAAGGGTTGAAGCTGGCAATGACAAACATATGAAATAAAGCACTGAAGAAAAATAAAACTAAAGGTATAATATGTATATGCATGTGTGTGTGTGTGTGTGTATTTATAGAATCCCCCAAAATAGTAAGGTGGTATAAAACAAACAAAAAAAAGGAATAAAAATTATTGCATTTTAACAAGGTACTTAAGGAGAAGCAGGATTCTTTTTTTTTTTTTTTTTTTTTTTTGAGACGGAGTTTCGCTCTTGTTACCCAGGCTGGAGTGCAATGGCGCGATCTTGGCTCACCGCAACTTCTGCCCCCTGGGTTCAGGCAATTCTCCTGCCTCAGCCTCCTGAGTAGCTGGGATTACAGGCACACGCCACCGTGCCCAGCTAATTTTTCGTATTTTTAGTAGAGACGGGGTTTCACCATGTTGACTAGGATGGTCTCGATCTCGACCGCGTGATCCACCCGCCTCGGCCTCCCAAAGTGCTGGGATTACAGGCGAGAAGCAGGATTCTATTAGCTAAAGAAGTGAGCAGAGAGTGTGTGGGACTATGCCTTTTGCTATCTAGAGTAATATTTTAACCATAAGGAACAGAGCTATTCTTGCTTCTATTTTATAGGAATGAGTAAGAAAAAGACTAATTTGTTAAACAACTATGATTCAAAATACTTTTGACAGGTTGTCATACTAAATAAGATGAATGACAGAATGTTAAAGAAATGCATTTAAATTTGGCATTTAAATTAAAGCAGTGTTGATAAAATTCTCACTATTTAATTTTGTTACTGTACTACTTTGATAAAAAGAGTGATCCAAAATTAGATTATATACAGCTGGTTACAGATAAGCAGAAGATAATACTAGCGTTGTTTTCAAATATTTAAAGAATTATCATAAGTAATAAGAATATATTGGTTGCTCCACATTACCTGGATATTAAAAATAAGGGCACTTACACATGATAGAGAATCAGGTTTGGGCTCTGTATATAATATTTTTAAAGTAGTACAATAATAAAATTACATAATAAGCTTTCAATTGTTATCTGCATATAGACTAATAAATACTCTTTTTCCATAAGTATGCTATTAACATTATGAAAGAAAATTTATTTTTAAAATATTAAACTGTAGAAATCCACGAAGGATTTGGATTTTATTTGCTTTGTTTTGTGTGTTGGTTTGTTCTTTACTTATTACTGAATCTCTCATGCCTAGAATAATATCTAACATAAAGTAGGAACCTAATAAATATTAACAGAATGAATAAGTGAAAGGATGACATAGAAATGGTTTTTATTATATTATTGTGCACCTTACACAGTTCTAAAGTACACTATGCATTTATGCTTATAGAAAATAAATGGTCATAAAGTATTCAAAAATATAAGAAATGAGAGGAAACGTATTTGAAATGTCTTCCAAATATAATCTCCTATGGTTTTCTACTCTGTTATAATGAATAGTATCAAAAGGAAATTAATAATTCAGGAAAAATTTGTCTATATAAGGTAATATATCAATAAAGACTAATTTTTGATATTTTCAATTATGAAAAAGTTCATACTCAGAGTTGTTAAACTCCAGACAGTAGCCAATTTGACCCTTTTTGAATCAATTTAACTATTTAACTCTAATTACCTTTATTTCCAATTATCTCTTATCAGGCAGTTTAGTGTACAAAATTTCAGATAGAATACTTTTTAAATGGAACAAGAAAGCAGATATTACTCACTTGAAATAGGCAATTCTAAACAACAAATAGATTGATTAGAATTTTAGTAGATTAATGCAAAATAAGAACAGGAAAATAATAATTTTAGACCTTGTTTCACTAGCTGATCATCTTTTAAATAGTCATAGTAATTTGCCACATGAACAAAGATCAATTATATTAGCCTTTATAAAAATCATTTATTTTCATATTGTTTCTCAAGTGGAAATTTGCATTAAAATATGCAATAGAATTTACAACTGTGTGAATCTCTTTTTAAATAATTTTTTCTTTTAAAGTTCGCAATTAAGGCTATACTGAAGTTGTTCCAAACAGTTACCATTTTCTTTCTTTCAAAACTAGTTGTTACCTCCCTTTCTCTATCTTTCTGGTGTTGCTACCCTTCCCCTAGTTATCTAAGTCTTGCTAAATAGCTACTTTGTCATTGATTTATTCAATTAAATCCTTCAGAGTGTCAATAATATACCATAAATAATACCAAGTTTGTGAAATAAGGGATAACTCAGGTATGGTTTCTAGGGTCAAATAAATCACCAATCAGAGACCAGAAGAGAGTCACTTAATTTAAAACCCTGGAAAACTTTTTTGTTTGTTTGTTTGTTTTTCAGAAAGGAGTGCTGTTTGGGAAGGTAAGAATAGGACAAAGCTAGTGGAATCAATTGCTCTGGAAAATGGAATGAGTATTTAAGAACTAAGAGGCTTAGGAAAGCACTGGACTATTTTTGAAGAACTACTTGTGATTATCAATTGGAATTAGGGCTGTTGAGGCAGGAATAATTTGATAAAGGTTTATTGGAAGGCAAATGTGAGGATTAACCTAAGAAGACATCTGAACAAAGGTAAGAGTGTCCTACAGTCTGTTAGAAGTTGCGAAGCTCTTTACAGTAGAGATTAGGAAAGAGGAGGTCTCCTTGTACCCTGGTTGTCCTTTTTTTTATTTATGGTACAATACAGAAGTTACAAATGTTAGCTATAGATTGCAACATACAGGCTAAAATATCTAAGTGGGAAACAATCAGTAAAACCTCATGACTCAGAAATAAATCATCATCCTTTTTAATCTGGGTAGGTCATATGTTAATCAATATGACAATAATTTGAGGAAATTGTGATAATATTTTTTTACTCAGAGACAGGATGATTCCATGAATCACAAGTCCTTCCCAAGGTGGGTTGATGTGGAAGCCTGTATATTTTTGAAGATAACTGTCAAATGGGACCTTTAGATTCGCATTGGTATGACAGGCATGAGATGGAACTGAACATGAGTAGAGAAGAACCTGAAATATTTTTGCTCTGGAGTTTTACCGAAAGCAAATGGGGAAGCACGGAAGGTTTGTAAACATCAGAATTGTGTAACCAGATTTATATTTTGAAGGAAAAACACTTATAGTACATTAATTAGATGGAAGTTCCAAGTTCTGGACAACAAGTGAAAAACAGGGAGAGAACGGTTAGGGAGAGAGAAAGAGAATGAATGAAAGAATCAGGATCAGAAAAAAGAAATAAAAAATATTTAGGTTGTGATGTCATCAAAACATGGGCCTAAATTGGATAGGAGAGATAATGAAAATAAATTAAAATATGTAACAGCAGCCATTCTGGCAGCTGTGCTAAGGATACAAGGCAGGTAATTTGAATTCATTATAAGATTGTTAAGTTGGAGGCAACTGAGACGTCTAGTTATCAACTGACTATAATTATCTGCAAACTTGGAGAGAAGTTTGGCATGCTTATATAATTTGTGTTATCAGGGCTTAACTGTTGTGAGGAAATCATGAACATAGGTGAGTTAATTTAGGTAGGATAATTTCAATACAGACAGGAGAGGAGAAAACCAAGGTGAATCAAGATTAGCATGCAAAGGCAATACATAAATATTCAACTAACAAAGATAAGGAATATTTGAAAAAATCATTTATACACAATGGTATTAATAATATCCATATTTAAGGATATACAGAATAAAATCAATATGAGAAGAAACAGAATTCATGGTGATTACTGATTGAACCAAGCCACCCAGGTAAAGGAAAACCATAAGGACTTTGCACACAGATGTATTTATTTTACATAACTTTACTGACAAAAGAGAGGAAAGCAAGAGTATGGATACAGAAAATTTGGTTTAGGCAGAAAAATAGAAGAGTTCCAAGATGATGGCCTTGATTTATCAGAGTGTGTCCATATGTGTGTGTGTGTGTGAGCTTACATGAGAATCAACAAAAGAAAGCTGCTACCAGCGGGTGTGCAGAAAGTATGCAAAATTGGCTGAATAAGAAAGTTTGCTGACCTAGAATCCTAGGAAGGATCTGGATGTGATAGTAAATGACTGAGTGTCATCTGAAACTGAAAATAATTATTTGTTCTTAGCTGAAGAATTACGTGTTTTTGTCCAGATGTGTTCAGGGATTGAATATTGTCACAGAGAAAGTAAAGAGTTTTATCATCCACATACATAGATAGGTGGATGATACAAATTTGGGAACTGCCTGTATGGGTTGTGGAGACAGGTTAGATTAATGAGAAGAGTGGTTAGAGATATATTGGCATAAAATATGAACTGATTCATTGGGTAAAAAAAAATCATTGATAGAGTCATAATAGGAGAAAAACAACTTTGTGCTAGTAAAAACATTTGGGAATTTTAAAGAAAGAGTACCAATTTAAAGTTTCTTCATTCTCTTTATTAGTTAGTCAGAAATTATTATAAAATTTTCTTCAAAATATACCTAGTACTCATCACTTCTTTACTGTTTATACTTTAATTTTTATTCTATTTTCTCAAAGTTTTCAGGTTCTCAGTAGGCATCATTGACATCTGACCATTTCCATTCAATTCAACACTGATTCTATTTCAAGGCAAGCATAGACTCCTGAGTTACCAATGATCTTATCAAAACATACCTTTTCTATGAACATTATTGTCATAATGTTTTTCTAAACTTGATAGATTTTAAGCCTCCTTTCCTTTGATGTTGCCTCCATCTGTGGACTGCACTCACATTTTACTGATCACTAAAAATCCTCTTCCATTACAGGTTGATAACTTCAGTATAGAAGGCTTTTATACTCTGAAGCTTTTAAAAATCTTATATTCCAACAGGTATTTCTCCTAAAAACATACTTCACCTCAAATTCAATCACAATAGAAAAGATGGTTTCAATGCATTTATGATTTTCCAGTATTTTTGTACTATGCATAACAGTGTCTCAGTATGCTTTATATAGTAAGTTTCTAATGTGGTCTTCCTCTGATCACTCAGTAGTGACCAATAGATGTTTAAGTATAATGTTAGCCAATTTCCCTGCATATATGAAATAGTAAATTACACTTGAGAAAATACACTTTCTTGAGAATTAGCTGGCTTATTAACCAAGTTCCTTTGTGTGACCGGTATAAATCAAGACTCCTGGTGATATACACAAGTGCATTAGAAATCAGAGTTGACGACTGGAGCAAGTGTGCATTTCTCAGTCACTGCATTGTAAATCTTTAGCTAAGCCTGAAGATATTTTTCCAGACTACACATAATTTAAGTGACTGTAAAAGTTAATGGTTGTAGTTACTCTTAAACTCTTCAACAGTAGGTTATAAAAGTTTCCTAAAACAAGTTTATGAGAAAATGTATGCTGCTGATACATACACAAATGGCAAGCCTTGATAGCCAGTGAGAAATGACCAGTCTGTGTTGGGCAAAAATTAAAGCCTGGAAAATGGGTAAGAGGAAAGCAAAAGCCCATTAATTGAATCTCATTCTAATTGTACTGATGAATCAGTTTTGTAGCATTGAGAAAAACGCTACATTTCTCTGGTTTTGTTTCACTAATTGAAGAATGAATGAGTGAATGAATTATAAAATGTAGCTTTTGCAATTATTTCTCTTATCAATATCTATCATACCAATCATTCTAAAGTTTTATAACTGGAAATATGTTCAGGTTATAAAGAGTAATAACAGATTTTAATTACAAATATTTTTTATTTTTCATACAAAGCATCGTACCATTTTTGGTCTTAAAATTGCCACTCATATCAAATGCAGATTATTTAAAACATGCACCACTTGATGGCTTTCCAAACAATAATAAGAAAATATAGATCAAAGGAAAATTTATATAAAGGTTATTTCACTATTCACCTTGGATCTTCTAATTTGATTCCATTAGTAGAATCTATACCTGTTTTTGGAAATCAATATGATGAAAAGTTGAAAAACATATCCATGGTGAAATACTGACACACGAAAAACATCAAAATCATTTATCAAACATGTATGTGATCCAGAAGTGTAGAAGGTTAATTTTTAAGTTCTTTATAAACAGATTTGTTTTATTAGAATCTTACTCAAAAGTTACTATGAAAGTTAAAACTGAAAACATTTCATGATTAAAGTTAGATTTTGTACATTAATTGTTAAAAAATTATTTCCATAATACATTATCTTAAATCAATATTTTAAAAATTTACTTTGTTTGCTTCTGAACTCTAAATACGCATGTAACTTTGTGACATTTTATGGTTCCAAGAAATGTTGTTAATGATGTCTGTATTTTGAAAAGTATTTTATAATACTTGAAAAGTATTTTATAATTCTATTTTATTTAATTTCCATGCTTTCTGTCTTTTTTTTTCTCCAAAACTAGCACCAAAGTTTGCTCAGAAAGAAGAATATCAAATCAAATCTTCACTCTCTGCAACATTTTGTGTGAGCTAGAAAACTTTCACATAAACAAGAAAATAATGAAGGCAGCAAAGGAGATCAATTGTTTATGACCCAGGTCAAATCATAGCATTACTACAACCAGATGATAAATGCTACCATTTTCTAGTTTGGAATTTAATTTTATTATTATTATTATTTTTACAGAGTCAGGTCTTCTAATTATAATCGGTGGGATGATACGGACTTGAAAACAACCTCCCTTGAATTACGCAAGAGAAACAGGTATTTTTCCTATTCAAAAATTTCCCAGGCTCTAAGAATCAGTAAGACCATAGTATTTTTGTAAATTTAAATTTAATTTTTATCTTTATATTGGACTTTAGGTTCTGGGGTACATGTGCAAATCATGCAGGATTGTTGCATAGGTACATACATAGAAAGGTGGCTTGTTTCCTTCATCCCCCCATCACCTATATCTGGTATTTCTCCCCACGTTATTCCTCCCCACCCCCCAATTCCCTGCTCTTCCTCCCCTAACCCCCGCAACTGATCACAGTGTGTGATGCTCCCCTACCTGTGTCCACATGTTCCCATTGTTCAACATCCACCTATGAGTGAGAACAAGTTATGTTTGCTTTTCTGTTCTTGTGATCATAGTGTTTTTAAATAAAAACAGGCATCATTTTTGTGGGTTTTTTTTTAATCCTGCATCCACTTAACAATAGTTAACACCTATAGCACTAGTCAGTCTACCTTATTTTTCATTTCACCCACCCATTTGTTCTAGCTCCTAACATTTCTTCTGGGCTACACTTATATTAGTAAATAACAACATTGTGCAAAATATTAGGCACCAAGTAATTGTTCTCTAAACACATGTAAGTCTTCACAATGATATGTAGAGCAAATTTAAAACACATTTGATTAAAACTAAAGGTTTCTTCCATTTTTATTTTTATAATACATATTGCAGTAACAACAATAACATATATGCTATTATTATTAGAAAATACAGAAATTGTGGTGTAGTTGTGCATATTCAAGGTAAGAATAAATAAACTTTGATTTCCAAAGGTAAGAAACTCTTAATAGGAACACTCAATATTTATTATGTGGAAACATATACACATACATATATACACACAAGCACACTCATATTCTATATAACTGTTCATATAGTTTGCTTAAATATACAAAACTGTTTTCTTTTTGCACTTAAATTACTTTCATTTCACTGAAGATGCCAACACACCTCCCACTGCGGAGCTTTGTTATATGTTGAACCTTTGCCTACAATTCGTTTTCTCAAGTGCATCATCTCATTTTTTATATGGCTAGATAGAGTCCATCTTTCATGGTTTGAGGTAAGCATCATATCCTTAGCAAAGCCTTACCTGGCTGCCAGTCTACACACTTGTCCTTAGTATTCAACGTTTCAGCACATTTGTTTCCTTCATAATATTTATGAGAATATATTATCACATGTTTGTATTTTCACCTACAGAGTTGCTGTAGACACTAGCATATGTCAGCATAGTGTACGGAATCTGTTATCTATTAGGCTCTGAATAAGAGTTAATTGCATAAACAAAAATGTCAGTCTAATTGTGTATATATTTTGTTATACATCACAGATGTGTAATAACTGTCATTTGGGGAGTGGCAAGGGATTATTCGAGAAAAGCAGCAATTTAATTCACTGTAACAGACTTAACTGATAAAATTTGTAGGTCTTAATGAGTACAGTTTGCTGCCTGCTTTTTCAGGAGTACTCAGTAAAGAATATTTAGAAACAAAGTAACTCCATAAAACATCTGGTTGTATCTTACTGTTGTTCTGGTCAGTGTTGATTGGCTTGTTCTTAATTCATTGTGTTCAGGTCTCATGCAGAGAACTGAGAAGAAACAAAAATAAAATATATTTCACTGTATCATGAGCAAATTTTTACACATTTAATGAATAAAAATCATACCTGTACATGTGTACTCAATTTTAAAGTGAACTCAAGATTTGTCTTACTGAGCCTTACAATTATAATAAAGAAAACTGTGACATTATCAAATTGATTTTGTTCTCAGTTGGTTTTCTTGACTCTGCCTTGAATTTTAAATTTTTAATCTGTGCAATTGGGAAAGATGTTTAATTTTAAGCAAATAATTTAAAAATTACCAAATTTGACATGTTTCTTTTCATTTATTTTATAATGCTGATAAAATATCTCAATTAACATTATAGCTTATTATCATTATAAATTTATTTTGGTTATGATAGCTAGGTTAAAAACAAAATAATTAGAGAAATATTTTTAATCCAGTAGCCTAATTATCATTGTGAAGAATTACAAGAGTTTGTCCCAGAATATGTTCAAATTTTTATGGATATATCTCATCTAGTCTTTTTTATATCCCTATATATAGTTTCCTATATTTATATACCACTATTCACATGTTCGAAAGCCATTTTTGTCAATACTATTTTTAAACAAGATTATAGCTCTGAGTTAAAATAAGTGGCATATTTAATGAAATAATATATTTTCCTCAGAAAATCATCCTAAGAAAAATTGAATCAAATCTATTTATAAAACATGTTAAAATTTTATAAAACAATGTGAGAAAAAACATTTTTTATATATGTAAAGATTCACAAATTTGCTTGTTATGCTTGCACAGGGGCCATGCTAATCTCTTCATTGTTCCTATTTTAGTCTATGTGCTGGTAAAGTGAGCACAAGAAAATATTTATAAAAAAGAAAAAATTCAAACCCATACACCCCAGAATTAACTCAAAATTCCTATCACTCAGACCTGGTTTCTGTATCACTATTCTCATTTAACAGCATTTAACCCTTTCTAGGATTTTCAGTGAAATTCTTTAAAAAAGTTTTATTTTTCCTACTTGATATATCAACTTTAGACCATTTATATTTACTTCTTGTGAAGTATGAGAAATTTTGCCTTGAGAGTCTTTGTATCTTTTCAAATCTTTTCTTAAATTATTTTTAGTTTTTCATATATTTATCTTCTAATTTTTTTTTTTTGAGACGGAGTTTCGCTCTTGCTACCCAGGCTAGAGTGCAATGGCACAATCTTGGCTCACCGCAACCTCCACCTCCTGGGTTCAGGCAATTCTTCTGCCTCAACATCCTGAGTAGCTGGGATTACAGGCACACGCCACCGTGCCCAGCTAATTATTTTTTTTCGTATTTTTAGTAGAGACGGGGTTTCACCATGTTGACCAGGACGGTCTCTATCTCTTGATCTCGTGATCTACCTGCCTCAGCATCCCAAAGTGCTGGGATTACAGGCGTGAGCCACCATGCCTGGCCCTTATCTTCTAATTTTAAGTGATATTCTTAAATCTCTACATCTTATTTCTCTAAAGACAGACTTGATCCCAGACTTCATAAGATGAACAAAAATAAAAACCTGCTAATATCCCTACCTTTACCTACTCAAATTCTCCCCTTTTCGACTTCTAACTTCAGATTCTCAGACCACTAAAGTCCATTGACAAGGTTTATCAAACTTACAGTTCCTACTCCAATAAAATTTTAAATGTCTGTATTTTGTAATATTTTGATTCTAAAATGGAAAACAAAGAGCATTTAAATTGTTAATGTAAATACTTTTTAATTACAGAACAGGACAGTGTATGGACAAGAAAGCTTAAACATAAAGAAGGTCTGACTTTCACACAGAAACTTTGAAATTTTAAAAGAAGTAATCCATTTTTAAGTTAAACATATTCCACTTTATTGCAATAAAACTCATGTTGCAGTTGTGTTTTGGTTCATTTGGATCAAAAAGTTTTGTGCAGCTCTTTTTAAAAAAAAATCTGATTACTTTGACCTTTTCCTACTTGACAGAAGCAGCATAAAATTTTCTCACACTACCAATGACATTATCCAGATTGTTTATCATAGTATTTAATAAATGTTTTACATATTACTGATTGCTTCCTACAGGGGCTTGTTCATTTGTTCTTGGAATATTTTTTCAATGGAAGCTCCTGTTTTCCATTATTCATCTTTTTTAGAATTCCTTTTTCATTTTGCTAGAGCATATGTTCAAATGCTTTTCTGCAAATAACAGATATGGATACTGACACTATACTTTGTCTATTTACAGATATATTTTTATTTCCTTTGGTTTTAGCTTGCCAGTTATAATTGTGGGTTCAAAGTTATTACAGTCAAAATTCTGGAGATATTTCTCCATTGTTTCATTATATATCATCTAATACTGTCCTTGAGAAGTCTGACATCACCTTCTTTTTTTGCTGTTGCTATTCTTTGTATGCTTTAATATTTAAAAGCACATGCAAACTTCTGTAGCCCCATAGTGATTTGAAAGTCTATTACTTATGATTTTAATAGAAGGAATTTGGGGCCGACGCCACCCCCTGCCCAGCAACCACCACCACTGTCGTGTCCTGTGAGGACCAGCTGTCTGAGTAGGCCACAGTCTTCAATGAGTAAATGTATTCCTGAGTTCTGTGGTGTTCTTGATCACACATTTATGGAGTTTCTGAAGGGCAGAGGAGATTACTACCAGGCACAACACAACCTCTATGTAGACAAATGAACTGTATGGAAGCCCCCATAGCAATGGTTATCCTGGACACAGAAGTGTTGAATTGAAACCCACAGAGCCTTTTACAAGAGTTCTGACCAGGATGGGGTAAACCTCAATGCCCCTTCCTTTTTGTTGCCTCAGTATTACTGGATTGAAGAATTGCTGCTGCTTGTTGAGGTCCATTTCATTTATTATTACTTACAACTTCATATTCAAAGCACTGAACTATTCAAATGGAGTATATTGAAGTAGTCTTCACTTTCTTTGCATCATTTCTGTAATCAATTTTTAAAATTCTTTAATAATCCTGTTGAGTGTTTCACTAAATTAAAATGTCTCTAGTGAACTGCCCATCTCCTGTGGAAGTCACATACAAGAACATGAGATTTCTTATTGCACACGATCCAACCAATGTGACCTTAAACAAATTTACAGAGGAACTTAAGAAGTACGGAGTTACCACAATGGTAACACTATGTGAAGCAACTTATGACACTACTGTGGAAAGAGAAAAGGTATCAATGTTCTCCACTGGCCTTTATATATATATATATATTTTTTTTTCATTGTGTTTTGGGTTTGGGGGTACATGTGAAACATGCAAGATTGTTGCATAGGTACATACATGTCAATGTGGTTTGCTCATTTCCTCCCCATCACCTGTATCTGGCATTTCTCCCCATGTTATCCCTCCCCAACTCTCCACCCCCCACTGTCCCTCCCCTAGTTCCACCACGCAGACCCCAGTGTGTGATGCTTCCCTCCCTGTGTCTACGGGTACTCATTGTTCAACACCTGCCTATGAGTGAGAACATGCAGTGTTTGATTTCCTGTTCCTGCATCAGTTTGCTGAGAATGATGGTTTCCAGGTTTGTCCATGCCCCAACAAAGGACACAGACTCATCATACTACATAGTATTCCATGGTGTATATGTGCCACATTTTCCTTGTCCAGTCTATCATCTATGGGCATTTGGGTTGGTTCCATGTCTTTGCTATTGTAAACAGTGCCCCAATGAACATTCGTGTGCACGTGTCCTTATAGTAGAACAATTTATAATCCTTTGGATATATACCCAGTAACAGGATTGCTGGGTCAAATGGAATTTCTATTTCTAGGTCCTTGAGGAATCGCCACACTGTCTTCCACAATGGTTGAACTAATTAACATTCCCACCAACAGTGTAAAAGTGTTCCTATTTCTCCACATCCTCTCCAGCATCTGTTGTCTCCATATTTTTTAATGATCACCATTCTAACTGGCCTGAGATGGTATCTCAAGGTAGTTTTGATTTGTATTTCTCTAATAACCAGTGATGATGAGCATTTTTTCATATGTTTCTTGGACTCATATAGGTCTTCTTTTGTAAAGTGTCTGTTCATATCCTTTGCCCACTTTTGAATGGGCTTTTTTTCTTGTAAATCTGTTTTAGTTCTTTGTAGATTCTGAATATTAGCCCTTTGTTAGATGGGTAGATTGCAAAATTTTTTTACCATTCTATTGGTTGCCGATTCACTCGAATAATTGTTTTTGTTTGTTTGTTTGTTTGTTTTGGCTATGCAAAAGCTCTGGAGTTTAATTAGGTCCCATTTGTCTATTTTCGCTTTTATTGCCAATGCTTTTGGTGTTTTAGTCATGAAGTCTTTGCCTATGTTTATGTCCTGAATGGTTTTGCCTGGGTTTTCTTCTAGGGTTTTTATGTTGTTAGGTCTTATGTTTAAGTCTTTAATCCATCTGGAGTTAATTTTAGTGTAAGGTGTTAGGAAGGGGTTGATGATGGTGCAACACCATCCAACTAGATTGTTGATGATTGGTTGAGTATTGTAAAAATTATGTTTCTTGAAGAACCTGGATGTTTTATTGCAGTTCATTGTGTTGCAGGCTTTGAAGGATCTCCAGTACTGTTGCTTAGCATTAATTGAAGGTAGAATGAAATATGAAGAGGCAGTACAATTTTTAAGACAAAACCAGCATGAAGCATTTAACAGCAAGAAACTTTTGCAGTTGAAGTATCAGCCTAACATGCAGTTGCTCTCCAAAAACTCCAAAGGTCACAGAAACAACTGTTACATTCAATAAAATTGGGGTGCTTGATGCTATTACCTTGGAAGTGGAACCTCAGATGAACTAATTTGTTATATATATATTAGCCAACATGTTGGCTTAGTGAATAATTGTAATGAATCTTCCATAGGAGTATTGAAAGGCAGTTTTACCAGGCCACAAGATAGACAGATTTGACAACCTCTGTGTTTGGGTTACTCGCAACCTATTTAGTCACTTGGCAAAAGATTTCTGGCTGTCAGTATTTAAAGCATGCTTGTCATTTGTACCAACTGACCTTTCCTGAAATCATGAGTTGTTGAGTTATGTCTTGTTTAGACCTATTCCCATACCAGAATTTTATCAATATATAAGAAATTTAAGAAGATCAGGTGCCAAAAGTCCCGGCATAATACTTGTATATTTTTAGTACTGTGCAGAACTAAAATCCCAGGAACTATGAACACTCTAGGTCTTATGTGGTTTACTACTTTAATCTTTTCAAACATTGAAAGTAGGACCTATATCGTTATTTGCTTTCTCACTTATGTTTACATTTCCCACATCAGCTTTGCTTAACCACTGATTTTTTTTAACCAAGTCTAACAGTGATTATTTAGCATGTTTCTATAAATCATACTTTGTGCTGTTAAGTAAAAACCTACATTATACATAAACACGTGTCTTTAATGTCTTTAGATAAAACGGCTTTACAGTTAATTTGATGTTTGCATTCTGAGATACAACGTAACAGGGAGAGCCTAAGAAAAGAATGGGAGGGGACTATCAGTTATTTTTAGCAATGTATTGCCTTTTTCATGTTCAGAACGTGTACAATATGCTCTTTAATTTAGTAAATATTTTTAAAGATTTAAAAATGCTTTAGAGATGCTTCGTTATTGTAGCTGAAACAATTCTTATTCACAAAATTTCTAAAATTTTTGTATTTTTTCCATACTTACCAGAAATTTTTTACCAACTTATTTTTGTTTGAACTGTGATTTTTTCCCTTCTCTTCTTGACCTCTCATGCAAAAAAAAAGAAGTGGGTTTCTGCTAATAAATTGAGCAAACATCTAATGTTTTATATGTCTTTTGAGCTGTGTAATTTAATATTTGGATACTCGATAATTTGTTTTATTATGTAATTGACAAATGGTGATGGGTATTAATATTAGTTGAACTATATATTTATACTGTCTGGGGATATGTTTTATATTTCTGTGGGAGAAATAATTTGTCAGTGTTTACTAACTTGTAAGAACGTACTGTGAGAGCTTAAACATCTAAATAAATAATGAAATGCAGAAAAAAACGTGTGGAAATTTTTACGTGTTTTCTTTTTTTTTTTTGCACAAACACAAAAATTTAATTGAACTTAGTTATGCAATTATTCAATTGGCTCTATTGAAAAACAAATACTTTTATATGAGGTCTGGGGCACGTAGGAGCCAGAAATAAAGCTCTCAGCGTTTTAGCTGGACAGGGGGATTTGAAGGCTGTCCAGCCATACCCATTAATTTAATAAGAAAGGAAGATATGGAAAGATGGACACTTGGTTATAGGTCATGCCCAATGGCAAGATTAGAGAGTAGGGCTCCTGTGTGATAATTCGGTGCACTTTTTTCTTTTTTTCTTTTTATTGCGTTTTAGGTTTTGGGGTACATGTGCAGAACATGCAAGATAGTTGCATAGGTACACACGTGGCAGTGTGTTTTGCTGCCTTCTGCCCCTTCACCCACATTTGGCATTTCTCCCCATGCTATCCCTCCCCCACTCCCCCCCCCTCACTGTCCCTCCCCTATTTCCCCCAATAGACCTCAGTGGGTAGTACTCCCTTCCCTGTGTCCATGTGGTCTCATTGTTCATCACCCGCCTATGAGTGAGAATATGTGGTATTTCATTTTCTGTTCTTGTGTCAGTTTGCTGAGAATGATGTTCTCCAGATTCATCCATGTCCCTACAAAGGACACGAACTCATCATTTTTTGATTGCTGCAAAATATTCCATGGTGTATATGTGCCACATTTTCCCAGTCCAGTCTATCATCGATGGGCATTTGGGTTGGTTCCAGGTCTTTGCTATTGTCAACAGTGCTGCAATGAACATTCATGTGCATGTGTCCTTATAGTAGAAGGATTTATAGTTTCTATGAGGCATTTAGTCAACATATTTAACCTAATGACACGTATTTCTTCTGAATTATTTATTTCTAATATTTTCTTTTTATTAAATCATGTAATATGTTTTATTTTATTTTTTTATTGCATTTTAGGTTTGGGGGTACATGTGCAGAACATGCAAGATAGTTGCACAGGTACACACGTGGCAGTGTGTTTTGCTGTCGTCCTCCTTCCTCCTCTTCACCCACATTTGGCATTTCTCCCCATGCTATCCCTCCCCAGCTCCCTCCCCCCCCC
>CM052649.1:74858172-74895986 GCA_028533165.1 Leontopithecus rosalia
AAAAAAGGTTTGATGAAATCCTAATGAGAACAGACAATTTAGAGAGGAATATAAGTGAATTAATGGAACTGAAGAATACAATATGGGAACGCCGAGAAGTATGCACAGGTTTAAACACTCAAATTGATCAAGCAGAAGAAAGGATATCAGAGGTCAAAGACCAACTGAATGAAACAAAATGAGAAGACAAGATTAGAGAAAAAAGGATAAAAAGGAATGAGCAAAGTCTCCAAGAAATATGGGACTATGTGAAAAGACCTAATTTACGTTTGATAGGTGTACCTGAATGTGACGGAGAGAATGAATCCAAGCTGGAAACTATTCTTCAGGATATTATTCAGGAAAGTTTTTCTAACCTAGCAAAGCAGGACAATATTCAAACCCAGGTAATACAGAGAACACCACAAAGATATTCCTCCAGAAGAGAACCCCAAGGCACATAATTGTTAGATTCACCAGGGTTGAAATGAAGGAGAAAATACTAAGGGCAGCCAGAGGGAAAGGTCAGGTTGCCCACAAAGGGAAGCCTATTAGACTTACAGCAGATCTTTCAGCAAAAACTCTACAAGCCAGAAGAGAGTGGGGGCCAAATTTCAACATCCTTAAAGAACAGAACTTTCATCCCAGCATTTCATATCCAGCCAAACTAAGCTTCACAACTGAAGGAAAAATAAAATCTTTTATGAACAAGCAAGTACTCAGAGATTTTATTACCACCAGGCCGGCTTTATAAGAGCTTCTGAAAGAAGCATTACACATAGAAAGCAACAACCAGTATTAGCCTTTCTAAAAATATACTAAAAAGTAAAGAGCATCAACATAAAGAAGAATTTACATCAACGAATGGATAAAACAGCCAATTAACATCAAATGGCAGTAATCCTAAATTTAAATAGACTAAATCCCGCAGTCAAAAGATACAGCCAAAACCCAACGTTATGCTACATCCAGACCCATTTCACATGCAAAGATACACAAAGACTTAAAACAAAGGGATGGAGAAAGATTTACCAACCAAATGTAGAGCAAAAATAAATAAATAAGTAAATAAAAAGCAGGAGTTGCAATTCTCACATCTGATAAAATAGATTTTAAAGCAACAAAGATATAGTGGTAAAAGGATCAATGCAACAATAAGAGCTAACAATCCTAACACCCAGATACATAGAGACTTAGACTCAATGAGACAGAAAATTAATAAGGATATCCAGGACTCAAACTCAGATCTGGAACAAGTAAATTTAATAAATATTTATAGAGCTCTCCACTTTAAAAACACAAAATATACATTCTTGTCAATACCACATCACACCTACTTATAGGTTTAAATGAAATATTTTTTGGCCATTATGAATATCCATTTTTTAGAATAAAACAGCATTTCCATTCTTTCTCCCTCTTTTTCTTCCTCTTTCTTTCTCTCCTTCACTCCTTTTTTCTCTCCTTCTCTAAAAGAAGAAGAAGAAGAAGAAGGAGGAGGAGGAGGAGGAGGAGGAGGAGGAGGAGGAGGAAGTCTCTCTGACTTTGTGTGCTACAAGTTCTGTCCATCAGCCAAAGAGGGATCTGAAAAGTAAAACCAGGCCTAGGAAAGCAGGAGTAGCCAAGCACAAGGCCCTAGAAGGGCTAGTAGAGGACCCCCTCTCCCCTTCTTTTCTCTCCCCTCCCTTTTCTTTCTGTCCCTACCTCCCCACCCCCCACTCCCCCCCAAACAACCCCAAATTTTCTCCTTGCACCTTATTAAAAAAAAAAGAAATGTAGGCACATAGTTATTCCTTTATATAATCATATATAATCTTATAGTTACTTATAAAGATACATACCCAATTTTTTAAAAAAGTAATCACTGAATTATTGGAGAGGAGTATTGAGATAAATGCTTTATGTTACTGTTAAAGCCAGAGACTCTGGAGGAAGTATACAGAGAAGATAACTGTTATAGACGGAGTGAGATTCATGTGTATGCCCTTCAGAATTTCCTGATATTTCCATGTAGATTTTATAATTTTAAGAAAAATGTTGAAACTCGAGTCAAAATTCTTTTCTAAGAAAATTTCTCAATTAACTCTGCTTATTTATGCAGTCTTCCCTTTGCACCTAACTACTCTTAATCATTATTATTTTCTATTTTCTAAGTTGCTTTATACATGTGTGAATATTTGTGTTAAGCACCTTCCTTTTCCTTCCCAATTTGTTGAAAACTCAAATTAAAAAAAATAGGTTGGATGTCCTCTATGTCGTTCAATATTTAATAATCTGTTATACTAATAAACTCAGATATAATCTCTTTCCCAGTTTTATTTATTGGAGTAATTATTGATATATACTGAAAAATTAAATATGAGCCATATGAACTTTCCATCACAACTGGAATTGATCAATTGAGATCATAAATTTAAAATGTAAGTATGCCTTTAACAAAAATTACATATTTTTGGTTTCATTGTTAGAAAATATAATTAAAGTATTACACAATTTTAAAAATAAAAAATAAAATTTACTTGCCTCATATATCACATATTTTTCTTTTTAGTTCTTATTTTACTGAGAAATAAACGGCACATACTGCTGAATTTGTTCTTTGCACATAATTAATTTATTTGAAAATTGAATACTCAAAAGATTAAAATATGATTGCAACTATATAAGGAAATAAAACACGTATTTATATTTTCATTTAGCATTTCGCTATTTCCTTTAATAGCTTTTTCTCTTTTATGAGTTAGGCATTCCAACTTTGGGCATCTTCCAAGTGCCTAGCCTAGGAAAATTGCTCTTTGTCTGCCTCTTTTAATCTTTTAATTCCTTGTTGAGTCTAAATGATGACACTATGTTCTACATATAAATTACCTGCTACCTAAAAATTCTACCTAATCACTGCCTTTGTTTAATCATTTCATTACTCATCACTTTATATTATTTTACTAGATTCTTTGACTCTTTTAGATTCTTACTCCCTCAGCAAATTTTAGTTTGCTGTTGCATTTTTGAAACATTTCTTCAATTAACCTATTTTTGAAGTACTATCTTATTAGGATTTCTCCAAAACAAAACAGAACTGCCAAGACATTTTTACAGGTTCCCTTCAAATAGCGTTTCTTTTCTTCTGAGCCAAACACTTCAGCCTAGGTAATGCTGTAAGAACAGATCCTGAATCTCAATGGTTTACCAGAATAAAACTTTGATTTCCTCTCATAGTAAGTGTCCAGTGCTGGCTACTAAGGAGCTTTGTTCAGCTTCATCACTCAGGAGCTCAGTGAGGGAAGAGTTGGTATCTCCATATACTACCAGGTCGACCACTGTAACCCTTAGGGATAAGGTTAGGAGACTGGTGAATCACCACTCCCTTTCACTGTTCCTAAATAACAGTTTCTATTTTTGCCAAATAAACTACTATGCTATCTATTTACTCAAGTCACATGACGACATTAGACTTGAAATGGGATAGAGAAGTACAATCTCACAATCTGACCAGAGGGAAGAAATATTTTGAAGTAAACATTAGAAATATTTTATGAATAAACTTTGGTACTTGCACATTGCACTTATAAGCAAATACCTAAATTTGTTATTGATGGAGGATTTTTCTTCTTGGGCACTTTGCAAACCAGGGACCCCTTGCCAGTGATGCTTTCGCCGGGTCTTGCTCAGCCACACTGGCATGCCCCAGCTCATCTCTGTAATAGCTTGTATCTGCATTCGAAGGTTCCTGAGCTTTTGTACTATACCCAAGAAAAACGAAGACATGCTGGACATTGAAGGATGAGGAAAGCAGAGAACAATTTTACTGAGGAGCAAAACAGCTCTCAGAGGAAAGGGGATGTCAAAGGTGGTTTCCCTACCTAAAGGTGGGAAAGTTCCGAGAGTGTCTGGATCCAGGGCCTTTTATGGACTCAGAATGGGGAGTGTGTGCTGATTGGTTTATGATTACGCAAAAAAAAAAAAGTTAAAGCAAAAACACCACTCAAAGGTGGGCATGACAGTGTAGAAAAATCAATTAGGAAAGCATGGGCATGTGTAAAATAGGTGAAGGGTGGGGACCAATCAGAGGAAAGTGCACCAAATGGGAAGACAAGTTCTCAATTTGGTCCAAGGATTTAACTTGTAGCTTGGGTTTCAGGCTTTAAACTGTCTTTGACTTAGAGGTGGGGTTTCACTGGGAGCCTGATCCTATCTGTCTAGGCAGTTGGCTGCCTCCTGCCACTCTCATTATTATGTTTTAGACTCTGTGTTCTTTTCATTACTTTAATCATCACACCAAATTTGTTTAGTTAATAGTATTATTATTATTTTATTTTCTTCTTTTTTTTTTTTTGAGACAGAGCCTTGCTCTGTCGCCAGGCACCAGGCTGGAGTGCGGTGGTGCAATCTCGGCTCACTACAATCTCCGCCTCTCAGGTTCAAGCAATTCTCCTGCCTCAGAGGCCTCCCGAGTATCTGGGACTACAGGCAGGCTCCACCATGCCCAGCTAATTTTTTTTTTCAGTAGAGACGGGGTTTCACCACGTTGGTCAGAATGGTCTCCATCTCTTGACCTAGTGATCTGCCCAACTCGGCCTCACAAAGTGCTGAAATACAGGCGTGAGCCACTGTGCCCGGCCTATTTTATCTTACATTTAGGATTCACTGAGACTCATAGGTTAAGGAACTGACAAAATTCAGGATGGCAGGGTTAGATTGAAACTTTACTTGTCAGATGCAAAAATCATTACATTAAATTTACCCTCTTAAAATTAATATATTATATTTAAACTAACATGAATGACTTCATAGCAAAGACCATGCAAATCAGAGATCTTATGCATTTTTAAGATTTATTAATAACTTTAAGGATGCAGGCAATCAGGCAACACAGTGTAAGGAAGGAGAGTTCTAACAGTAAAAGGGAAGCTCCCAGATTCTTCCTTTCTGCATGGGGTGTGTTCCTCTGGAATAGTAGAAGATATATATGTGACGTTTATGAGTTAACTCACATAGCAGGAAGACTTTCAGTTATAAAATATTTATATTTTATATCTTAGAGAGTTACAGAACTTAGCCAATATTTTCTAAGGAGCTTTGACTCACAATAGATTCTGGCTTATTTTACTATTTACCCTGATACCATAATGGTGAACATGTGTCATTCAACATTTGTCCAAAGTCATAGAATTTTTTACTAATTAAAATATTTTTACCTAGTGTAATCAACTTAACCAACTCAGACAACCACATCAGATTAACAATTCATATATAATAATTATATATTTTAATGCTTTAAATTAAAAATATTGAGTTTATTTTAAATGACATATAAGCGGAAATTATTTATGTTTCAGTTAAATAAATATTATCTGAACAAATAAAAAATAGAATTACTGAACAAAGGCAATTAGCAGTAATAATAGCAAGACTGGATATACTACTAATATATGTGAAAAAATGATAGTTTTTAAATGTTTCCTTCTTTAATCTAAAATGCAATTTATTTTACCTCTTTATTTTTATGTACATTTTTGTGTCTAATTAATTTTGCTCCTAATTATGCATGCAAAATTCGTTTTGTGGTATATATCTAGTTCACTAATTTTCTAGACGATTGAGTGTTACATAAATTCCAAAATTAATTCACATTTTAATGTTCTTAACATTTACTTTATTTCTAGCTTTAAGCTATTATAAAAATTGCTGCTGCATGCATACATGCACAAAATGCCTGTATTTCTGTTGACTGTTTACCTAGAAAGGATAGATATGCTGAATTATAGGTTATGTAAGACGGATTGTTTGCAAAGATGGTCACCAACAATTCCTCTCATGCTTGAACGTTTTTTAACTCTTTTGCAACTCTTCATCATATATTTAAATCATATAGGCTATACTACTGAGCCTTCATGACACATAAAGAATGTAAGACTTCTTCAAAAGCAAACATCCTATAAGGACAGTAAAAAAAAAAAAAAAAAAAAAAAAACAGTGGTTGTCATGGACTGGGGGTTGGGAGGAATAAATAGTTGCAATGCATAGGATATTTAGGACCATAAAACTCTTCTGCATGACACCATAATAGTGAATACGTGTCATTCCACATTCGTCCAAACTCAGAATATACAAGACACAGAATGAACTATGTAAACTATGGATTCTGGGTGATGAAGATGTATCAGTTAATTTTATCAGTTGTAGCAAATGTATCCCCTAGTGGGCAATGTTTACGTTGGGGGAGGATGTGCATGTGTGGGGAAAGTGAATATATGGGAAATTTCTCTAACTTCTGCTCAATTGTGAGAGTGAATCTAAAACTGCTATAAAAATCAAGTCTATTAAAAAGATCAGAAAAGACAGAACATAAATACTATGGGATTAATTAAAGAGGTATTATCTATACTTAATAATGAGTAACAATAACATAGTTCTTTGTATCCGTTGGCAAGGTTGAGTATGTTTTATTTTTTCTTTTTTTCTCCAATAATTACATCTCTAAATTGATTGAAACATTTAGAACATTCTTCTTTTCTTTTATGTAGTGTTAAATTTCAGTTTAGACAAAAAGGAAATTTATTTTGACGTTTACCTCTGCTCTTATCAAGCTAACAGCACACTGATTTCTGGTGTCAGCCCAATGTAACGACTTCAAACTAGTTTCTAAACAAAATCATTTGAGAATGAAATATTTAGGATTTTACCTGCTAGCAGCAGCAGGTTAGGCTGGTAGGAATCCTTTCTCATTACTCTGAAAATAGTTATCCACATTATATCTACAGGCTTGTTTTGGTAGACTAGCTGTTTGTTAATCAGGTTCTTTGTGCCTATTCATTATATATGCTATTCATGTCTAAAATGCCCATTATTTTTAAACACTGCGAATCATATTGAATGTTTTCATAAGCTAAGCTTCTGTTGTTCAGTGAAATTTGTTTAGAGAAAAAGAGATAATTTGAACTCTTGGATTGAAGCTGGATTCCAAATAAGTTATAATTTCAATAAAGAAGTTTAGAAAGTCTTATTTAACTTGGCTGATGTCTTGTGATGTATGTGTGTATATGTTCAAAAACAAACTTATTTCTAAAAGCAAGAATCATTTTATTTTTACTGCCTGAGTTTTGGTGTAACCTGCACTAATAACAAACATTCAAGTGAAATCAATTCATCTTTTCGGCCAGGCGCAGTGGCTCAAGCCTGTAATCCCAGCACTTTGGGAGGCCGAGGTGGGTGGATCACTAGGTCAAGAGATCGAGACCATCCTGGTCAACAAGGTGAAACCCCGTCTCTACTAAAAATATAAAAAATTAGCTGGGCATGGTGGCCCGTGCCTGTAATCCCAGCTACTCAGGAAGCTGAGGCAGGAGAATTGCCTGAACCCAGGAGGTGGACGTTGCGGTGAGCCGAGATCACGCCGTTGCACTCCAACCTGGGTAACAAGAGCGAAACTCCGTCTCAAAAAAAACAAATTCATCTTTTCTAGACTGCCTCCTTATGACTGCTTCAAAAATCATCAAATAGATTTTGAGAAACAGCATATAAATTTCCGTCTTACTGTAATTATTTTTCTCCATTTTTATTCTCAACATGTTTTCAAATTACAGTATAACATTATTCTTGCTCTGCACTTTGAAAATGTGATTTCATATTAGGTCAGTATTGTAATATTTATTCTATTACTGGCCACAGTGATAGCAGTCTTGTAGGCACACATCCAGAATTTTACCTTCTTCTATTTTTATAATGTAAAAAGTCTCAATAAATGATTCTGCAAGTTTTTAGAATACCAAAATAATCCCCAAAATTATCATTATGGCATTTTTACTATCACAGGTACACAAATCACACCCCTTTTTAGGGGTGAAGGCTCTAAAGTTTTGAGAATATTTAGTACATAAGATCTTATCTCTTTATTTCTTAAGAACTCTGCAGGTAAAAATGAAATTTGCCGTAATTTGTATTTTACTATCTATTGAATATTCATATTGATGAGCAAAGTCTAGTTTATATTTAGACAAAATATCAGTAATTTTTATTTTATGTTTTTTGCAGCTTTCCTAAAATCTTTTAGAAATGGATTATATAAAACTATTTTTCAAACCAAAATATGGAAGGGGAGTTTTATTGTTGCTCTTATTTGACACATGAGTTGATATACCGTAGAAAGCATGATTGTTAATAATGTCGGACATACCAGCTGTGTTTGTAGAAGACAAAAACACTTATCAAATCCCCCTTTTCTTCATACCCAGGTGCAACCTCTGAAACAGGAAATGTTGTTTTACCCTGATTCATGGAGTAATCAAAAAAACTATATGATAATTTTTATTGGCCCATGTGGTACACACACATTAATGCAACTGTCACTATTTGTGACTGGGCCTTGTACGGGAGATGAAAACCTTTGCTTGATTTAAAAGTACATATGTCTTATCCTAGATCTGTGAGGATCAGTATATATGTGTACTTCCGTATCCACTTCTCCCACATGTCCAATCCCAATATACTCTGTCTTGATTGTTTATCTCCCAAATTCAGGTGCATATGACCTTCCAACTATCATTAAAATAACTGATATATTTAGCCTACATTTGTGGTGATGTACGGATCATGCTGGCATTGGCATTTTAATGGTTCTCATTTTCATTATCTGAACTTTTATAAAACATGATCACAATCACAATATTCAAATTATGAAATTATCACTCTCTTAATAGCATAACATTTTATGTGCAGGCAATGTCAAACAATTGTTAACACGAAGGAATATAATGCACTTAATTTGTTCACGTAATTCTCATTACCTAGAGTGATACAACAATGGATGATTCATTATTGTGAGGTACCAATTACCTTGCCAACATCACCTTTTATGGAACAAAACAGCAACAGCAACTGGAAAATGGAAAATCCATACCCTATACATTTAACTCTGAAAACATATTACTTTTATCTCTTGTTTTGGGGGCTACTGTGTAAGTTTTATATTCTCTCTACTCTACCTCCCAGCACCCCCCACATCCACACCTTGGCATTCATACCTCAAAACAGGTATATTTTGAATCGCAATGAGGAATATCTTGTGACACTGAATTTTCAGTGCTAAAACAAAATCATTCCTAGGCAAACCAAGAAAATTGTTCTCCCTACCTTATGACGAGTATACACTGCAAAGAGTGCTGTGCGGATAAGATATCTTTCTCTGAGCAAATATTAATAGTACATTTTTCCAGAGATATGATTGACATAATATTTGTACTTGGTTACCTGTCTCTCTTTTACTTCATTGAGAATCCCTCCCTGTAAAGGTCATGAATGAGTCATAGTTCAGCTCCTTTAGCCCTTCCTCTTTATATGGAGAAATAAAAGTTATATCTACATATTTCTATGTGTATACATACATATATTACACATAAATTAATGTCATATAATTTTATTTTTTATCATAAAAAAATTAAATTCTTACAGAAGAGGAAAAGATAGTATAATGAACCAACAGTTACCTACTCATGGCCACTCTTTAAGGGTTAAAGACTCACTTTTCAAATATAACCACAATATTATCACAATATCACAACAAAAAGAAAAAATGCATTAATAGTCTACTAGCATACAGTATCTCATTGTGATAGAAGCAGGAGGAAGATAAATTCCCAGCAGACAGGAGTGAGCCCCTGGTGAAACCCCACCTTCAAACCAGAAAGCTTGAAACACACGGCCCAAAATGAGAACTTCTATGCCTTTTTGCCCACTCTTTGCTGATTAGTTCCTTCTGACTAATGTCTTTTTGCCAATCAAACATTGTCTTCCAAAACTACCTATGGCCTGCCCCTATTCTGTGCCTATGAAGACCTAGACTTAGTCGGTAGAGAGGTGGCTTGACTGGAAACAGGTGACTTGATTTCAGAGGGATGGCTAGACTTTGGATGATAGATGGCTTGACTTCAGAGAGACAGCTTGACTTAGGGGAAGAGACAACTAGACTGTAGGGAAGAGATGGCCGGACATTAAGGGAAGTCAATCTGCCTGTCCCCTCTGTAGCTCCCCTCTCCACTAAGAGCCATTTCCATCACTAGAAAAGACTCTCCACCTTCACCATCATTCAAGTGTCTGTGCAATCTTACACTTCTTGGGTGCCAGACAAAAGCTTAGGACCCACCGACTGGGGTTACACAGAAAAGGCTGTCACACTGGCCCCTTGCCCTTGCAGGCAGAGGGCAGCTTCCTCACATGACAAGGCAATGGGCCCACTGAGCTGATAATACACTGCTGTCTATGGACAACAGCACGAAGAGACCCTGTAACACATCTCTGCAGCTTCAGGGTTGCAGGCACTCCCACCTGCCTCACTTGTTCACCTCACGTGCTCCCTCCTGCAAGTGACTAAGTATGACAGGCCAAGTAAACATGGCACCCCTGTTGCAAGTCTGATGAAGGAGTCATGAAACATCCTGCATCCACTTATGTTCAAACACCCCTGATTTTCACATACATATATTTCTTTACAAGTTTTATGAATCAATATTTTTTGCTTTCTCTATTTTAATTTTTTTGCAATGTGTTTGTTAAGGAGACAAGTTGTTTTATCGTTTAGTTTCTTAAATTCTGAACCTTGCTGATTGTATCAGTACAGTGATTATTACATTACAGAGTTCCTCTCTCTCTCAAATTTTCTGTTTTTCTCTAGTTTTATCTAGAGGCTTCACCATATTTTCGTTCCAATTTTGTTTTGAAAATGACTCTATAGATCATATAGAATATACATTAAATGATTTTCCTCATTTTTTTGGTGTTAGCTGTGATTGATATTTATTGCCTAGATTCATTATTTTCTTATTTAGTAACTTGCAAAGTGATAATATCCGAATTCTATTTTTTTCTACTTCATTCAGCAGCAATACCTCTAAAGAATGAAACTTCCCATCTTTATTTGATTTTATTCACATGTAATTACTAGAGGAAAGGCAAGAAAGTGCTTGTTTTTTACTGGTAGTTTGTGTCTTTTTTTTTCTTTTACAAGTTTTCAAAATAACTTGGTTTCCTGACAAATGCCGTAAGATCATCAACAACTTTTACCATTATGATCTTCTTTTTTTATTTTTTATTTTTTAGAAAGAAAGAAAAAAAAGGAGTGAAGGAGAGGAAGAAAGAGGAAGAAAAGAGGGAGAGAGAATGGGAATGTAGCTTTATTCTAAAAATGGGTATTAATAATGGTTGATCGATATTTTGTGTATTTAAGGTGGAGCATGTATATTTTGTTTATTTAAAATGGAAAGTTCTATAAATATTTATTGAGTTTACTAGTTCCGGATCTGAGTTCAAGTCCTGGATATCCTTATTCATTTTCTGTCTCGTTGAGTCTAAATCTCTTTATGAGTCTTATGTATCTGGGTGTTAGGATCGTTAGCTCTTATTGTTGCATTGATCCTTTTACCACTATATCTTTTTTGCTTTGAAATCTATTTTATCAGATGCGAGAATTGCAACTCCTGCTTTTTATTTATTTATTTATTTATTTTTGCTCTCCATTTAGTTGGTAAATCTTTCTCCATCCCTTTGTTTTAAGTCTTTGTGTATCTTTGCATGTGAAATGGATCTGGATGTAGCATATTGCTAGGTTTTGGCTGTATCTTTTGATTGGGGAATTTAGTCAACTTAAATTTAGGGTTACTGCCATTTGATGTTAACTGGCTATTTTATCCATTTGTTGATGTAAATTCTTCTTTATGTTGATGCTCTTTACTTTTTGGTATATTTTTAGAAAGGCTAATACTGGTTGTTCCTTTCTATGTATAATGCTTCTTTCAGAAACTCTTGTAAAGCCAGCCTCGTGGTAATAAAATCTACGAGTACTTGCTTGTTCATAAAAGATTTTATTTTTCTTTCAATTGTGAAGTTTAGTTTGGCAGGATATGAAATTCTGGGCTAACAGTTCTGTTCTTTAAGGATGTTGAATATCGGCCCCCACTCTCTTCTGGCTTGTAGGGTTTCTGCTGAGAGATCTGCTGTAAGTCTAATAGGCTTCCCTTTGTGGGTAACCTGACCTTTCCCTCTGGCTGCCCTTAGTATTTTCTCCTTCATTTCAACCCTGGTGAATCTAACGATTATGTGCCTTGGGGTTGCTCTTCTTGAGGAATATCTTTGTGGTATTCTCTGTATTGCCTGGGGTTGAATATTGTGCTGCTTTGCTAGATTTGAAAAGTTTTCCTGAATAACATTCTGAAGAATATTTTCCAGCTTGGATTCATTCTCTCTGTCACATTCAGGTACACCTATCAAACATAAATTAGGTCTTTTCACATAGTCCCATATGTCTTGGAGACTTTGCTCATTCCTTTTTAGCCTTTTTTCTCTATTCTTGTCTTCTTGTTTTATCTCATTAAGTAGGTCTTCGACCTCTGCTATCCTTTCTTCTGCTTGATCAATTTGGCTATTCAAACTTGTGCATATTTCGCTAAGTTTTTGTGTTGTGTTTTTCATCTCCATTAGTTCATTCATATTCCTCTCTATATTGTCTATTCTTGTTAGCATTTTGTCAAACCTTTTTTCAAAGTTCTTAGTTTCTTTACATTGGGTTAGAACAAGTTCTTTTAACTACCAGAAGTTTCTTATCATCCACCTTCTGAAACCTACTTCTGTTAATGGCACACAGTCCTTTTCTATCAGGGTTTGTTCCGTTGCTGATGAGGAACTGTAATCCCCTGTAGAGGGAGAGGGGTTCTGATTTTGGGTATTCTCAGCCTTTTTAGGCTGGTTTCTTCCCTTTGTTATAAATTTATCCATCTGTTTTATTTACAATTACTGCCTTTCTAGTTGGGTTTCTGAGTGGACGCCCAGTTTATTGATTCCCAGTGCTGGAATCCGAGCAATCCACTGCACCTGCCAGAACTGCAGCGATAAGACTGATGGTGCTCTTCTGCCCGGGAATCTCCTCCCGTTTACTCTGCATGAAGACTGCATCATTATGATCTTATGAACTAAATATATTTTATGTGTTGTAGTGTATTTCAGATATCTTACTGATGCTCAGTTTTTCCAAATTAGCTAGTGGAAACCTTTTGAAGTTGACCCCCTAGTCCTTTAATGCTAAAATAATATTAACCTTTGAATGCTTTCTTCCTTTATGTCCTGACAAAATGTTCCATGTACTCATTTTGTACTTTCTTCGCCAGACTTGGAATAAGCTGTTTGTTTAAAGAACACTGATTCCCTTAGTGAAGCATCATATTTGGACAATAAAATCTGATCTTCTGGAAACAAATGTACATTTTTATGTATGACCTTTGGACACACACAAAATACTCTCCAATTAAAAATGACGTTTAAGCAAAAACAAGCTCTACTTTTTTCTCTTTAGCACAGTTGTCTTTTTTTCCCCTTTGTTTGAGACAGTGCCTTGCTGTGTCACCAGGCTGGAGTGCAATCTCAGTTCACTGCAATCTCCACCTACTGAGTTCAAGCAATTCTCATGCCTCAGCCACCCAAATGGCTGGAATAACAGGTGTTACCACCACACCCATCTAATTTTTTTTGTATATTTAGTTGATTTGAGATTTCACTGTGTTGGCCCAGGCTGGTCTCAAACTCCTGACCGCAAATGATCCTCCCACCTCGGTCACCAAAAATACTGGGAGCTACTGCACCCAGCGACAGTAGTCTTATTCAATGAAAATTCACGATCTATATGTCTCTGCAACCTAGGAATACAAAGGAACTTCCATTAAATACTTATCACTAACATTACACTTAGTGGTAAAAGATTGAATGTTTTCCCCTAAGACTTGGAATTCAGGTACTGAGGTGTTTACTCAACACTTACATTCAAGATTTTCCTGAAACCAGGCATGGTGGCTCACGCCCGTAGTCCCAACACTTTGGGAGGCTGAGGTGGGTGGATCACAAGGTTAAGAGATCGAGACCATCCTGGCCAACATAGTGAAACCCCATCTCTACTAAAAATACAAAAATTAGCTGGCGTGATGGTGCATGCCTGTAGTCCCAGCTACTCAGGAGGCTAAGGCAGGAGAATTGCTAGAACCCAGGAAGCGGAGGTTGCAGTGAGCCAAGATTGCATCACTGTACTCCAGCCTGGCTCCTGGTGACGGAGACACTTGTCTCAAAAAAAAAAAAAAGATTTTCCTGAATGTACTAATCAGTGTAATAAGGCAAGAATACAAAATTAAAGTACATAGTGGGAAAAAGTAATAAACCTTTATTCTCAGACAAAACGATCACATATGTAGAAAATCCTAAGGAATTTATCCAAAAAGTCACAGACACTGAGTATAGTACAGCCACAGAACACAGGTCAATAATAAAGTCAATGATACTTCTAAAAGAATGAAATTAAGTGCATTCTGGGAAAGCCAATACTACAGAGATGAAAAAAAGG
Organism: Leontopithecus rosalia; assembly: GCA_028533165.1. Classification (NCBI taxonomy): domain Eukaryota; kingdom Metazoa; phylum Chordata; class Mammalia; order Primates; family Cebidae; genus Leontopithecus; species Leontopithecus rosalia. The sequence continues at coordinate 74,872,523 of CM052649.1, forward strand.
TTAATGATTTCCAGAGATTAAAGAAAGGGAAAGTGATTAAAAATGACATGTGCAGGGAAAATTTTATGGTAAGGGAATTACTCTATGTGGTATTGGGTAGTGAATACATGACTTTCTGTGTTCAGGAAAACCCATGAAAATGCAAATCATAGAGTGAACTTTAGCGGATGCTAAAAGAAAGCAACAAACATGTCAAGAGATATCAGAAAGAAATGTAAACTGTGGCAAAATAATCTAACCGTATTATAAATATATGTTATAATAGCACGAAAATGAGTGGGAAACACTGACCTAAATAACTTTGGAAAATGGTGCTTGGGTTGGAGATTTAATACTAAATGTAAAAGAAACTGTACACAAACATAGTACCCTAACTGGCATCTCTGTTTATCATTATTATATTGGTTAATAAACTTCTAAAACTGCTTTACATGTATACTGGGATTGAACGAATAGGAACAGTGGATGCTGAGAGCCAAGTTTCTCACTCTGAAAGAAGGAAGTTAAAAAGAAGCAAGCAAGAAAGACTAGAAGCCTGTGGGATACTGAATTGCTATCAGAGATATCAGTGTGGATTCATAATTAGCTATATTCATATTCAAATAGATAAATATAGAAACAATTATAAATTTGTATGTACACATATCTTAATATACATACATATATTACCTAGCTGTATCTCCTGAAAGAACCTAAGAACAATTGAACCTTGTAGCATGGTGCATACTGAATGCCTAGTAAAAGAAACTAGTCTCCCCTGAAGAAATGACTGATACCAGAAAGTGACAGGGAAAATATTATAAAATGAACCTAGAGCATCTTATAGCACCAGAAACTAAACAAGTACGTAAACATAAGGCTCAAAATTTTTAAGGAAATGCTTTAAAAATAGAAGAATGATGATTTATAAAATCAAAAGTATGGGGTATGTCAAATGGATACAAGAGCCAACCTGAAAGAGCTCCTTATGGCCAAATCTAGAACAATTTGAGCAACCAAATAAATAATGTAGTCTTATATTCCAACACATAGGCATCCCTAAGTTTATACTTAAATACAAATGATTGAATAAATATATAAATAGAGGAAAAGAAAAAACATACTTTTACAGAAAAATTTCATTGAATATACATAGGAACTTCTCACCTCCTGGCATATCTTAGTTAGCTCCTTCCCTTTCAGGAAGGAGTAACTGAGGATATGCTAATAAATGCAGAAATGTGGATGAATCTCAAAAACGTTATATTAAGCAAATGTAGCCAGAACAGAAGGCTACATGCTGTGTGATAATATTTTTAGGAAACCCTAGAAGTGACAGATTTAATCTCTATTGACAGAAGTAAAGCAGTGGTTTTTCTGAGATAGGGGAGGGAGAAATTGACTGGGAAAGATCACTAAAGATCTTTTATTAGTGATGAAAATAGTTCATATTCTAATTTGGTTGTGGTTACACGAATACATATATGTATATATAAACTGACAAAAATAAAGACTTAAGTGGGAATATTTTATTGCATATAAACAGGTTCTCATTAAAATTGATTAATAATCATATTCTTAAGAGTCCTGTTGTTCTCTTATTTTAAAATTCATATATCTTCCCTTCATTTTTTTTCTTTAAAGACACGACTTTCTCTTTAAAATCTGGGCAATTCTTCTTTCTTTCATTATTAAAATCTCAGCTACTTTATGCAGACTTTCCAAAAGCCCCAAACCTTCAGTGAACATCTTATCAAAATACTTAATGCACCTGTGATTATTTGATATAAGAAGTAAATGGGTAAATTCATCTAAGAACTTTTTATACTTACTAAGATCCATTTTGAAATGTATTTACATTTCTCAAAATATATGAAAACTTTCTTCTTGATTTTTGTAGTTGTATGGTTTCAGGATTTAGAGGTCTGTTAATACTCAGGCTTTGCAAACAGCAAATAAATGTTTAAGGCTTACTTCTGGTTAGTTTTAATGCTGGTAGCTTTTACATGTACAGTATTCAGGAGAAATAGTAACCCCTTTTATAATTTGGGATATTTACAAGAACTGTTCAGGCACTGTTTTAACCCAGAAAACCTGGAACCTACCATCAATTCCACTTAAACCACTGACCTATCATAAGTGAAATTAATGCAATGACCAAGGCCCTGTGCCTGTCAATTTATAATCTGCCAAAGTGCCAAACACTAGTTTCATCTGATTCTAGAGAGGAAAGTGTAAGGTTAACATTACAATATATCATAAATTGTTTTGTCTTTTGTACCAGAATTATATTTAACTAGGTTTTTTTGAAAATTTGAATTATTGAAAAAATATTAGGCAAACATTTAATCTATCTATATATTGGGTGTTTTCATATTCATTATTGAAGAAATTTCTAAAGCAGTTCTCAATCATTTTATGCTTGAAATTAACGTTTAAATGTTTAAAACTGACACTGTATTTGAAAGAAGTAATTCAAAACACCTCTGCACAAATGAGCAATAACTACAACACAATTGCTGCTAGTGTATAACAAATTCTCATAATGTCCATAAATACTTTAGATATTGCAGTATTCAGTGTATATTGTTTGTCTGTGAAGTCACTTTCAAGTCATGCCACATAACCTCTCTGGGACATTGTTATACTCATTTATATTATACACACACACACACACACACACACACACACAAACACACCCCTAAATGATCTCCTCAAATCTTTTTTTGTGAAAAAAATCATTCTCCAAAAACTAATTTGATGTCCTTTCTCTTTCTGTGTACATCTGACGTTTCCATTGTATGAAATTATACATATTCAATTTCATGAAAAGTATTGAGAAGGGAAGTTGTGCTTCTGTTTTAAAGCAAAAGGCAGATATACACTGTCATGGGTTGAATATTTTTCTCCCTGGTGTGGTTTGGCTACCTGTTCCCAACCCAAATTTCTCCTTGTGACCCCCCTGATTCCCATGTGCTGTGGGAGGGACCTGGTGGGAGATGATTAAATCAGGGGATGAGTCTATCCTGTGCTGTTCTCGTGATGGTGAGTGGATCTCATGAGATCTCACCATTTTAAAAATGGGAGTTTCCCTGCACAGTCTGTCTCTTTGCCTCCTGCCACCCATGTAAGATGTGACTTGCTCCTCCTTGCCTTTCACCTTCTGCCATGACTGTAAGGCCTCTTCAGCCACATGGAACCGTAAGTCCAATAAACCTTTCTTTTGTAAGCTGCCCAATCTCGGGTAAGTTTTTATCAGCAACATGAAAATGGTATCAGTAAATTGGTAAATTGGTATCAGCAGAGTGGGATGCTGCTGAAAAGATACCTCAAAATGTGGAAGCAACTTTGGAACTGGGTAACAGGCAGAGGTTAGAATGTTTAGAGGGCTCAGAAGAAGAGAGGAAAAGGTAGGAAAGTTTCAAACTCCCTACAGACTAATAGAATGACTTTGACCAGAATGCTGATAATTATACGGACAATAAAATCTAGGCTCAGGTGATCTCAGATGGAGATAAGGAGCTTATTGGGAACTGGAGCAAAGGTGACTCTTCTTACATTTTAGCAAAAAGACTGGCAGCATTTTGTCCCTGCCCTAGAAAACTCTGAATCTTTGAACTTGAGAGAGATGATTTACGGTATCTGGCAGAAGAAATTTCTAAGCAGCAAAGCATTCAAGATGTTACTTGGGTGCTGTTAAAAGCATTTATTTTTATAAGGGATGCAGAACATAAAAATTCAGAAAATTTGCAGCCAGACAATATGATAGAAAAGAAAAATCCATTTTCTGGGGAGAAATTCAAGCCTGCTGCAGAAATTTGCCTAAGTAAGGAGGAGCTGAATATTAATCCCTTAGACAATGGGAAAAATGTCTCCAGCACAGGTCAGAGATCTTCATGGCAGCTCCTCCCATTACAGGCCTGGAGGCATAGGAGTAAAAAGTGGTTTCATGGGTCAGGCCCAGGGTCCCCAGGCTATGTGCAGCCTAAGGACTTGGTGCCCTGCATGTCAGTTGCTCCAGCTGTGGCTGACAGGGTTCAATATAGTGCTTAGGCCATGGCTTCAGAGGGTGCAAGTCCCTAGTCTTGACAGCTTCCATGTGCTGTTGAGCCTGAGAGTATACAGAAGTCAAGAATTGGGATTGGGAACCTCCACCTATATTTTAGAAGATATATGGAAATGACTGGATGCCCAGGCAGGTTTGCTGAAGGGGCAAGGCCCTCAGGGAAAACCTCTGCTAGGGTAGTGAAGAAGGGACATGTGGGGTCAGAGCCTCCACACAGAGTCCCCACTGGGGCTAGTGGAGCACTGCCTAGTGGAGTTGTGAGAAGAGGACCACAGTCCTCCAAACCCTAGAATGGCATATCCACCCACAGCTTGCACTCTTCACCTAGAAAAGCTGCAGACACTCAATGCCAGCCAGTGAAAGCAGCCAGGAGGGGGACTCTACCCTGCAAAGCCACAGGAATGGCGCTGTCCAAAGCCATGGGAGCCCTCCTCTTGCATCAGTGTGACCTGGACATGAGACATGCAGTCAAAGGAGATCATTTTGGTGCTCTAAGATTTGACTGCCCCGCTGGATTTTAGACTTGTTTGGGGCCTGTAGCACTTTTGTTTTGGCCAATTTCTCCCATTTGGAATGGCTATATTTAGCCAATGCTAGTACCCCCATTGTATCTAGGAAGTAACTAACTTGGTTTTGATCTTATAGGCTCATAGGTGGAAGGCACTTGCTTTGTCTCAGATGAGACTCTGGACTGTGGACTTTTGGGTTAATGCTGAAATAAGACATTGGGGAGTCGTCTTGGGAAGGCATGATTGGTTTTGAAATGTGAAGACCTGAGATTTGGAAGGGGCTAGAGCAGAATAATGTGATTTTGCTCTGTGTCAACACTCAAACCTCATCTTATGGCTCTCATGATTTCCAACTGTTGTGGAAGAGAGCCAGTGATGCTTGGATCATGTGGGTGGGACTTTCCCATGCTCTTCTCATGAGGTGAGTGGGTCTCATGAGATCTGATGGTTTTAAAAATGGGAGTTTCCCTGTGTAAGCTCTCTCTTTGCTTGCCACTATCCATATAAGACGTAACTTTCTCCTCCTTGCCTTTCACCTGCTGCCATGATTGTGAGACAGCAACATGGAACTGTAAGTCCAATAAATTGTAAATTTTCAATTCTCAGATATTTCTTTTTCTGCAGTATGAAAATGGACTAATATTCTCCCCAAATAATATGTTGACATCTTAACTTCTAGTAATTGTGAATGTGACCTTATTTGGAAATAGGGACTTTCCAGATATAATCAGGCTAAGATAAGGCCATTAGAGTTGGCCTGGATTCAGTATAACTGGCGCCTTTATAAGAAGGAAAATTTGGACACAAAAACTCATATGCACAGAGTGAAGACAGAGGAAGATCCTGGAGTGATGTATCTGTAAGCCAAGGAACTCTAAAATTTGCCAAGAACAGACAGAAACTAGAGCCTTCAGAGAGTGACACCTTGATTCCAGACTTCTAGTTTTCAGAACTCTGATCAAATAAGTTTCAGTTGTTTTAAGCCACCTGGTTTCTGGTACATGGTTACAGCAGCCCTAGGAGCTAATGAACTCACCAATTATTATTATTCTCCAGTTAAACCTCAAAAGATTCACAGTGGAATAACATGACCATTTACTGTATGAACAAGTAGATAGCTTCTTTTTATGTTACTCTAGGAAAAGGGCATTACACTGGTTTCCCATGGCTGCTATAATAAATTATCACAAAAGTGATGACTTAAAACAACATAAATTTTTTCTCTACTATTCTGGAGGCCAGAAGTTTAAAACCAAGATGTCAGCAGAGCCATACTCCCTTTGGAGGCTCTTAAGCTTCTGGTGACTGTCAGCATTCCTTGACTTGTGGACACATCACTCCAATCTCTGCCTCCATGGTCACATGGCCTCCTCTTAAATCTGTCAAACTTCCCTTGGCCTCATTCTTACTTGTCATTGGGTTTAAGACCTATATGAATAATCTAATATAAACTCTTCCTAAATAGTTAACATTTACTATTTTACCATTCACAGGCTCTGGATATTAAAACATGGACATATCTATTTTGAGGCCAACATTCAGCCCACTACAGCATTCAATTCTTAATACATATTAAAAGACATAACCACATCCATACTTCTAATTCTCTAATGATATTATTAAACATCCACCATATTTTCCTATTGAGTTCTTACTACACTTTCTTATAAAAGTAATTTAAACATAAAATGACTAGAAAAATGCAGTAACTATAATTTTTTAAAAGTTGAATATTTTGCACATTTTCTACAGTGAAGATAGAGAATGATTAAAATTGTAGTTTTATTACTTTTTTTAATCACCCAGAGTTTGTAGATTACATTAAGCTTCACTTTGGTTTTGAATATTCTATGGATTTTGATAAATGTATAATTACTTGTATCTAATTTATGGCATCATAGAGAGTACTTTCTCTGCTGGAATAAAAGTTCTTGTTTCACCTATTCTTCCCTTAATCCCCTAAATCCTGGGAAACCACAGCTCTTCTTATTGTCTCTATACTTTTGCCTTTTCCAAAACTTAATATAGTTGGAATCATAAAGTATATATCCTTTTCGTATTGGCCTTGTTCACTAAGCAATATTCACATAAGGTTTTTCCATGTCTTCTCATGGCTTAATAGCTCATTTCTTGTTAGCACTGAATAATATTAAATTATCTGGATGTATAGGAGTTTATTTATTCAACTACTGAAGGACATTTTGGCTGCATCCAAGTTTTGGCCATTATAAAAAAAGCTACTTGTCACATCCATGTACAAATTTTTGTTTGGAAATAAGTTTTAAATTTATTTGGGTGAACACCAAGGAATGTGACTATTGTATTGTACGAGTAGGTTTAGTTTTGTAAGAAGCTGTCAAACTGTATTCCAAAATGACTATAACACTTTGCATTCCCACCAGAAATGAATGAAAGTTTCTGTTGCTGCATATTCTCATCAGCATTTGGTCATCAGTGTTCTGGATTTTGACCATCCTTATGGGCATATAGTGATACTATATTGGGATTCAGGATGCCCTTAGTTCCCCTGAGAGGACATTTCTCCAGGTTCCTGTTCTATCGCCCTCTCAAGAATGAGAACTCATGGCACAGTGAGTTCATTAAAGTAAATGCCAGAATCAAAAGTGTTTGTAGAAAGTGATTTATTTAGGTAAAGAGAGAAAAAGGAAAAGGAGAGAGAAAGAAACAGCTACCTCTCACACTGAGTGAGAGAATCCAGACAGATGGAATCCAGGAGACGAAAGCAGCTTCCACACTAAGTGGAAGGGAATAGAGAGAGAGATGGAATTTAGGAGGGGAGGACAGGCTTCCATAATAGAATATGGAAGGCGACTCTAGATGGAAAATCCAAACGAGAAAGACGGCTTCCACGAAGGGAGTGTTCGTGGAAGGGGACCCAAACATGGAGTCCGAAAGTGTGTGAAAGAAGGGTACTTTTAACCTGGGAGGAACCCCCACCTTCTCTAAGACCCCGGGCCAGTGAAAGGAGTTCCTTAGAACTTCTGCTGGAGTGATTGACTTGACCCTTTCCTGTGTCTGCGAAATTTAAACATAAAACGTTAAATCTCCTGAATGGAGAGACATAGGAGTAGAGCATGGCTCTGGGAGGTTCTTGCCCTTAAAACTATGCCCCCTCATGGACCCGGAAAGAGAAGACATTCCGTCAGTGATACCTTGTTGTTATCATTTGCATTTCCCTGATGACATTAAGGTGTTGTATTTTTTTTTATGCTTAGTCACCTCTTGGGTAAGGTGTCTGCTAAGGTTGTTGGCCCCTTTTAAAATAGATTGTTCATTTTCTAATTGTTGAGCTTTGAGAGTTATTTGTGTATTTTGGTTGGTAGTCATTTATCAGATATATCTTTTGAAAATATTTTTCCCAGTTTGTGACTTGCCTTTTTATTTTCTGGAACAGTGTCTTTTGCAGAGCAAAACCTTTTCATTTTGATAAATTACAGCTTATCAATTATATTATAATGTTGATATTGCATCTAATAAATCATAGCCAAACTTAAGATCATCTAGATTTTCTACTATGGCATCATCAAAAATTTTGATAGCTTTACATTTAACTTTTAAGTCTAGGATCCATTTTGAGTTAAATGTATGAAGGTTGTGAGATCTGTGTCTAAATTTCTTATTTTTTTGCATTCGAATTTCCAGTTGTTTCATCACCATTGGTTGAAAAGACTGTCTTTTCCCAGTGGATTGCTTTTGCTCTTATGTAAAAGATCAGTTGATTGTATTTATGTAAGCTTATTTCTAGGTTCTCTGTTCCACAGGTTTGTCTGTTCTTTCACAAATACCAGTGTTTTAATTACTGTAGCTCTATAGTAAGTCTTGAAATTGCTTAGTACCAGTCCTCCAACTTTGTTTTGCCCCTTCAATATTATGTTGTACATTCTGGGTCTTTTTCCTTTCCGTATAAGATTTAGAATCAGCTTCTCAATATCCAGAAAATAACTTACTAGCATTTTTATTGGGATTCTGTGGAGGGCTTAGATCAAATGAAAAAGAACTGACATCTTGACTATTAAGGTTTTCTATTCATGAACATGGAATATCTCTTATTTATTTTGGTATTCTTTGATTTCTTTTAACAGCATTTTTAGTTTTCCTTATGTAGATCCTATACTATTTATCAGATTTATGCCTAATTATTTCTTTTCTGGGTGTGCTAATGTAAATAGTATCGTGTCATTTTATTTTAAAGTTTACTTGTTCATTGAAAGTATATAGGAAATAAATTGACTGTAGTACATTAACTCTCTATCTTGGATTTTGGCTATAATCATTTATTAGTTCCAGGAGATTTTTTTTCAGCTTTTCTATTTGGATAATCATATTATCTATGAACAATGACAGTTTTATTTTTTTCTTAATAAATACAATTTTTATTTTTTTACTTTTATTTTTCAGTCTTGTTGCATTGCCTAGAATTTTCAGCACAATGTTGAGAAGTGGTAAGAGGGGACATTCTTTCCTTGTTTTTCACCTTAATGAGAAAACATCAAGTTGTTAATCATTAAGGTTTTCTGTAGATATTCTTTATCATTCTGAGGATTATTCTTAGTTTACTGAGTTTTCAGTAATGAATGTTGCATTTTGTCAAATGCTTTTTCTGCATCTATTGATATGATTATATTATTTTCCTCTATAGGCTATTGATGTGATGAATTATATTCATTGATTTTAAAATGGTGAACTAGACTTGCACACCTGAAATTAATTCCACTGGTCATAACTTAAATTTATATTATTTTTATACATTGTTGGATATTATTTGTTAATATTTTGTTAATTTTATTGCATCTATGTTTATAAGACATAGTCGATATGTAGCTTTTGTTTATTTTAATATCCTTGTCTGTCTTTGATACTTAAAAAAAGCTAGCTTCATAGAATGAATTAGAAAGTATTTCCTCTGCTTTTGTCCTCTGAAAGACATTTCAAATAATTGATGTAGTTTCTTCCTTCAGTGTTTAGGAGAATTCATCAGTGAACACAGCTGGGCCTGAAGCTTTCTATTTGGGAGGATTATTAATTATTAATTAAATTTCACTATTAAGTCAATTTATTTAACAGCCTATTAAGAGTATCCTTTTTAGAAAAAAATAGTAAACTTCCTTGTATCTTTTTTTTTTTTGAGATGGAGTTTCACTCTTGTTGCCCAAGCTGGAGTGCAATGGTGTCATCTCAGCTCACTGCAACCTCTGCCTCCCTGATTCAAGTGATTCTCCTTCCTCAGCCTCCCCACTATCTGGGATTACAGGAACTGGCCACAATGCCTAGCTAATTTTTTTTATTTTTAGCAAAGATGGATTTTCACCATGTTGGCCAGTCCAGACCTCCCTCCAGTGATCTGCCCACACCTGCCCCACAAAGTCCTGGGAATGATTACAGGTGTGAGCCATCACACCCAGCCTCTTGTATCTTTTCAATAGGAGGTAGCTTTATAATTTTGGAGCCAAGTGCCCACTGATGATAGGTTTTTATCCATCTAGAAATCTAGGAGATAAAACTGTTATATTTTTATAACTATTTTTTTTGACGGAGTTTTCCTCTTGTTGCTCAGACTGGAGTGCAATGGTGGATCTTGACTCACTGCAACTTCCGCCTCCCAGGTTCTAGCAACTCTCCTGCCTGAACCTCCCAAGTACATAGGATTACAGGCATATGCTTCCACACCCAGCTATTTTTTTATGTATTTTTAGTAGAAATGGGGTTTCTCCATATTGGTCAGGTTGGTATTGAGTTCCCCACCTCAGGTGATCTGCTCTCCTCGGCCTCCAAAAGTGCTGGGATTACAGGTGTGAACCACTGTGCCCAGCCTATAACTGAAGGGATGACTCAAAGGTCTTTCAGAAAAATACTCCTGTGTTGTAAAATGAACAAGAGGCTTTCAAATAGGTTAACATACATCTGAAATGGCTGAGAAATAATTTATGCTTCTTCTTCTTTTTTTTTTTTTTTGCTTCTTTGTTTTTAAAGTAAATTTTCAAAGAAAAGAGAGTTCAGTGTCTAGAGTTAGAAAGAAGCCCCTCTGAAGTTTAGTCCCACTGAGGGCAGTAGTAAGCGCATCTTGGAGTCAGGTGTTGTGATAGGAGCCTATAGTCCTGGCTCTTGGGGACCATAAGGTGGGAGGATGGCTTGAACCAAGAAGTTCAAGATTGCAGTGAGCTATGATTCTGCCACTGTATTTAAGCTTAGGAAAGAGTGAGAGCCTCTCTCTTTGGGAAGGGTGGTGGGAGAGACATCTTGGGGCATCCTGGATAGTGTCTTAAGTCTGCTTCTTATACACACACACAAACATTTGCTTCAATATAGGTAATAGTAATGTTTTTCGAAGAAGACATTATTTATTAACAAACATTATTTACAAATAATTTAAAATATTATTTAAAATAATATGTGAATATTTACTAAAACATTCCTGATCTATTTTAAGCCATTGTAAAATATAGATTAGCTTATACTGGAAATTCAAAAATCAAATGACCATTAATACCGGATATTATTTCCAAATTGAAAGATAGAGATCCACTTATAAAAGAACAGAAATAAAATTAACAAACCTAGATTTGGAGATTAGTCTCTTAGTCTAAAACTTTTAGAAATCCTTATGTTTGCACAAATATTATAAACATATTCGAATCCAAAGGTGACTTCCTGAATAAAAGTTAGATATGGTCAGCATTTATTTTTGCTTTCACTGGACAAACTTGTCTCACTAGAAGCAAACTTGTGGGATGCATATATACCAATTTTTGACTTCTAATTTATCAATCCATGGAAGCAACAATTTTCTGGTTCAAATAAAATTTCTGAGAGTCAAATAAGCATATTCAGAAAACTTGTATGAAAAAAAAAACGTTGCCAAATAATATTTGTAATAGCAAAAGCACAGGAACAGAGATATATAAATACAACTTACTTTGAAATGAGGACAGCTATCAAAATTAAATAAAAAGAGCAAGTATATTTTTGAGTTCTTTGATATTTTCTGAACTCCAGATGCCCTCATACTTTTCTATTTCTGTCATATGTGTACATCTTCAGCAGCAAAGAAATTGGCCAACATAAGGAAGTGCTTGGAAAAACACGACACATCTATTCTGAGCAATAGTTAGGAGGACAGCTATTTCCAAATAGACAAGATGGATTTGAAGGTTTTTGTCTTCAATCATACAATGTATTATGTGTCTATTTAGAAGCTTTTCATTTTAATAATCTCAAAATCTGAGGAAAAAACATTGTTCAAACATATATTAAATTGCTCTAATTTTACTTTCTTTAGCACATTGTTAAAATGAGAATCACATCACTTTCTTTTTATTGAGGTCTCACTCTCTTCCAAGCTGGAGTGCTGTGGTGTGATGATAGTTCACTGTAACCTCAAACTCATGAGCTCAAGTGATCCTCCCACCTAAGCCTCCTGAGTAACCGGAACTATAAACCCACAACACCATGCCCAAATATTTGTGTGTGTGCGTAAAGACAGGGTCTCACTATGTTTCCCAAAGTGGCCTTCAACTCCTAGCATCAAATGATCCTCCCTTTTGAGCCTCCTGAAGTGCTGAGATTACAGGCAACAGGCAACAAGTCGCCCGGTCTTATATTGTTTTCTGATCTAATTAAATGGGCATAAATTTATTCATGAGCCAAGCCTGCAATTTAGCTTTGACTTACTTGTCTTTCCAGTGAGAAGAAACATGTATTAAGGATAAGAATGTAGCTGTGTGTTTTTTTAAAAAATATTTTAATATTTCTTAATTGGCCAAAGCTATATTCTAAGTTGGTGGAAAAGGATTAAATGGGAATTAAATTATTCATTTCACATGCATATCATCCTAAAAGTGCTGAAATATACAGAAAGTGATGGATGAAAATTAAAATATCTATAATTTAATCTTTCCATAGGCTTCTAACATGACTCAGAAAGAATCAAAGAAATAATTCCATATATTTTATTTACACATTCAGTATTTTTCTAAAAAACATATAAATTTTGTTATATCCAGTCTCAAAACAATAATTTAGTAATATATAACTATTCAAACTCAAATCAATGTCTTTACAGCTTCTGATTAAACGGAACTGAAGAAAGTACTGAGTATATAGTACTCAAAACAACTGAGTGCATAGTGATGATATAATAAAATGGTTTGAGATGTGCTTTGTTTCACCAAATAATGATCTATATGTAAGATGGAACATCAAGTACTAGGCTAAGGTGTGGCTTTTCTTTACATGGAACTGAGTATATCTCTGGGTGAAACTGAAAATAGTAGTGGGGATATGTGCACAATTATTCATTACACAACTCAATCAATATAGACAGAAAACAAACACATGCAGCAAAGGCATTAGCAAGAGAAATTGTGTACTTGATTTTTTTTAAGTTTTATGGAAGTATTTCCAACAGCAAAATCACTAAGTTGTATATGATAAAATAACCTCAAACTATTTGAGATAGTAATGTTTTAACAGACCTTTTAAACTAAATTACTATCTGCCTGAATCTGAGATAAAGCATAGCTTACAAAATTATTGGGGTAATCACCAAACTAACAAGCTGAACATCACACCTATACTTAGGAATGTGAAACATTCAATTGGTTTGAAAGCAAAGGGTGACACACGAACATCTATCTGTACTTTTTCTTGGTTGGTTTAATACACACATAATAAGAGAATCACATAATTTCAAAATTTTCATATTACCTGAAATACTAAATAAAAATAAAAAGGATTTTTTCAAAAAGAATTGATCTTTTGTTATCCCAGTGCTGCGTTGTGATATTTGTTTTACTGAAATAATAGGATAAATCTTAGTCCAAAGGCTATTGTACAAGAAAGCGAAGGGCAAAGAGGTTCACGATAGTAAAAGAAAATAATCTTCCCACAATTCAGTAACAGAAAGTTACTGCATTTTTTAGATACTTCTTATCTGTTTCACATTAATCAGAGCATAATGTGGTTTAGCTTCTGAAAATATATTCTGTTTGCATATCTTCAAGATGAAGATTTTAGAGAGATTCAGTATTTGATATGCTATGAATGGTGAGAAATCTGTAAGCCAAAGTTTTTTTTCAAAATATATCTAATACAATTGATTTAAACTGCTTTGCAACTAATCACAATGTAAAGTATTGTTTCTATCAGTATTTTCCTTAAATTTTTCTTTATCTGACTGCCATAGGCAGAAAACACATTCTAGTAAGAGAATAATAGCCTCTCTTGTTAGAAAGATAAATGCATGCAGAAGAATATTAATTACACCAAGTGGTAATTATGCAGGATAAATTATATGCAACAAAGAATTTTCAAGAAATATGGTTCTTATACCTTGCTCTCTTTCCCACATTTATTAGCTTATTAAATAAGTTTATGTCACAGTAAAATTTCTCTTATTATCCTAAAGGAGAACTGAAAGTTTTAACAATTAGCTATAAATTGATTCAACTTCAAAACTGTAGCTTTTATTGCAATTATGCAAAATTAGCCATAAAATGAACCAAATGCTCAAAAATAAATATAAAAGAAATACTCTCATCAACTAAACTTAGTGATCACTGTTAAACTCTACAGAAAATAATTTATAACACCCAAGGGAATATTACTTCTCTGTAATATCAACATTGTTTTTTATTTTCTATTCTATGAACACTTTGTAAAAGCAACTAACTTGCTAAAATGCATTCAACAAAGTTTTAATGTTTACTTTTTAGGTAAAAAATTATTAGATGTATTTGTTTACTTCTCAAAATAAATATGTCTAACGAAATTATTTTAAAAATCTCAAAGATTCCTTAATGACATGTGTTAAGTAAATGTATGAAAAGCCCAGTGGAAACATGTTTCATCGACCTTGGCCCTCTGTCTGAGTTCCAACAGGTTAGAAGGTTTACAATTTTTGATAATGTCAACCAATAGGGTAGTCAAGTCACTGTCTCAACAACTCATTGTTGTTCACTGTTGATCTTGTTTACTTGTTGACTCAGGGTGAATTAAAACAATGACATTTTGATTTAGATTTATATTGTATTTGATTTGCCTTTTTTTCAAGATAAGATACCACAAAATATGTCCTTGTGAAGGGTGATAATTAATCAAAAAAGACTGTACTAGCAAAAATAAATATTGACATACCCTTATATGCTGAATAAAAAAGTAATGTATAATGAAAAATAGAAACACACTGGACAAAAAATAAATTGGTCAAGTTTTAGTCCTTAAAAATTTAATTGAGAAGATATTCATAAGAGATAAATAACAAAAAATTAGATAGTGGCCTTTTAAAATCTGAGGCAAAAATATCGTTATAAACTTAATAATCACCTCAGTGAATAAAGGTTTTGGAGATACTGCTTCTTACTATCATTACTATACTAGCAGTGCATGTCTGTCATCTTCAGGGATACTGTAAGTGCCCTACTTGTCTCAACACCAAAATCTACTCATAAATCCTATCCTTGCTCCCCGTTTCTTTAGAATTAAGTACCAATTTCTTAGTACACTGTATAATTCAGCAACTCATATGTGTATTTATCCCATTAAGTACATATCTTTTGTGTGCAAATGTGAACTTGAACCAGCCAGTCTTTCAAAATGGATCCCAAGTGGCTAACTAGAACTAAATTTAACACAGAGCTAAGCAGCCATTTTCTGACTGTAGGTCACATAAGCTCTAAGTTCCCTGAAAACCCACACCACAGTTCAACTTTGAGATTTTCAGAGATCACCTGAACTAACCAATTAGAACTCATCCAAACCAATCAATCAGATTTCACCTTCTTTCATCAATCTGAGTTCCAATATATCAACTAATTAGAACTAAGCAACTTTGAATCCTGTTCATTGGCATAACAGGCCTGATTGAAAACCTGGGCAGGAACATTTGTCATAGAACCTGAACCCTCCTTTTGTTCTTTGGAAGACACCTTCATTTTACACCCAAGGCTAAATCTTCTGGGTTCTCAGACCGTTCACTGGAACAAGGTATCTTTTCTCCAAATTCCTTTTCCTTTTGTTTATACTTGTTGCACATTTTATTTCTACCACTGCCACCCTCCATGCCCAATGCAAATCAAATCCTAGTCTTAAAATATGTATTCTCAACTTTTTAATCAGTTTGTTGTATAGCCTTGTGATTTTTTCAACACAATTTTATTAGGCAAGAATATCCCAACATTTCTGTTTTTACATAAAGCACCTCTCAGATTTCAACATTTAGCAACAGCATATGTCCTCTAGGATGCTTTTGGAGGCCACACTTACAGAACTCAGGGCTTCCTCCTTAGACTTCTTACTGCACCTTGTCTGAATTTCTACATAGCATTGACACTGTTGATTTTAAAATAGCATTTTTATCTACTAATCTGTATACTTCCTGAAGCTGGGATTCCATTTTATTTGCATTTCTGCCCACAATGTCTGACATAGACTAGATTCTTACTCAAGACAGTGAAAGAATGGGACTGAGATAAACACTAAAGAGAAAGAAGAAAAGTATTCCAGATGTGAGAAAACAGGAAAGAGACTGGTTATTACAGTATAACTGATCACAGAATAAAAGTGCAAAAAATTTTAGATCTCTACAATTTAGAATGAGTCCCAAAATTGATTCAGAAAGGATGTCTGGTCATGGAATAAATTATTCATGTTTGATTACAGCTTCCTTATCACTATCACCTTTGGGGATCTGAGAGCAAGTGCAATGTGTATGAGAATAGAAACACTCAAAATGTACTTTCCATTCTTATAGCCAAATTATAGTCAAGCCCACATGACCTCATGTCTAGATTACACAAGGGTCTCTGATTCAAGTCTCTTCTTTACTTCAAGGCATTTTAGACAATTAGGACCTGATTATTTTCACCATTTTCTCCATTATCATGCCAATCCCTTGGTTATGTCATATTTTAAATGACATATAGTATACTTCTCCCTACTCAGACAATCACTAGTATTTTTGTTGTTCTTTATTATTTCATAATGTAAATTTTTCTTTAATGTAAATGAAGGCCTTAATTCCAGAGATTTTTATTTAAGTAGTCTCAACCAGGGTTAATAATTGTATATTTAAATTAAAATTAGTAATTTTCATACATATCTATGATGAAAAGACAAACTTAAAGGCCAACAGATAGACAAGTTACTCCAAACATTCAATCACCGACTGCTTTGCTCTCAAAATATTTACTCTAATGAAATCACCATTAGGCATTAAAATTTGCATGTTGTTTTAGCCACTTTGTTCATTAGCAAAATGAACAACTTTTCATTTTGCTAGTACTGACCCAAGAATTTATGCAACAAATTAAGGCAAAATCCAAACAAATCTGATTTTAGAGTTACAAAACTCAACTTTGAATTCATATCTGGCATCTACCACCTGCATTTCCTAGAGAAATCCCAGTTTCCTTACCTTTAACTTGTGCAAATTCAAAAAGATAATTCTTGGGAAGCTTCTGAAGAAGTATAGGTTTTAAATGAACATTAGTTGCTTTTCCTATCACCTAACTCTGCAGATTTGCAAGCTCTTATACAGCAATTACTCTTTGCAGAATGATTATCTCCAACTTTATAATGCCTTTGAAACAGATCTGAAAATGCAAGACTGCTAAAGACTGCTCAAGCTATACACTTCGCTGTCTAGGTAGTATCTTCAATAGAGTTGGAGAGAATAGTCCTTTCTATCTTTTTGAGGCTCAGCTATTCATTCATAGGTACACTTGGAGCCCAGAAAGCTGCCTATGTGGTTACCTAATGTGTATATTTGTTGGGATAAACGCTTAAACTCTTGATCAAATGTAATAAGTAGTCAACATTTTGAGAGAAAAATAAAAGGAGTACTTCTTTATCTTGCATGCTTTCATCTCAGTAAAAATTTTATATTTCGAAGAAAACCTCTGATATGGTTTGGTTCTGTGTCCCCACCCAAATCTCATTTCAAATTGTAATTCCCAATGTTGGTGGAGGGACCTCATGGGCGGTGATTGGATTATGGGGTTGGATTTTCTCCCTTGCTGTTCCTATGATAGTGATTGAGTTCTTAATGTACCTGCTTGCTTAAAGTTATGTAGCATCTCCCCCTTCACTCTCTCCCCTGCTCTCCCATGGTAAGATGTGCTTTCTTCCCCTTCGCCTTCCACCACAATTGTAAATTTTCTAAGGCCTCCAGCCATGCTTCCTGTACAGCTTGCAGAACTGTGAGTTAAATAAATTTCCTTTCTTCCTAAATTACCCAGTTTCAGGTAGTTCTTTACAGCAGTGTGAGAACGAACTAATACAACATCTTCGTCATTCCATTTTCAGAGTTTATTGCTAACCTAGCCAGAAAAATTAATAATACTGGATAATGATCTTGCTGTTATTTAGGAAATGTCTCATAAAAGAATTGGTAATGTGACAAACGCCTTCTGAGGTGGCACTGGTACTAGCAAACATAGTGGTGGACATGTGCATTAATGTCTTATATGACACATTTGAAATGTTTATGCTTTTGCCTTTGACATGATTATGATAGCACAGTGACATGGAGGTGTTACATTTTATTTTCTTATACTATTGCTTTTATTATTGTTTACTATGGGTCAATGGCAGAAAAATGTGTTTATTGTTGGAAGGGAGAAGGTAATAGTTAGCTAACATTGTCACTTTTTGAGTTTCTGCTAGGATAGTCAGATACTCAAATGTCATTTAAGTGTCAGAGTAGACATCAAAGAAGCATTAGTTTAACTTTCTATTTGGACTATGTGAGGACAAAAGGATGTCAATGACAATACTCTTAGGTGTCAATGCTTAAGTCAAAATGAAATAAATTTGTTTCTGAAAGAAATTTTGCCAGAAGTCTTTGTGTTAAACAATAACTTTAGATACGGGCATACTTGTTTTGCTAAGAGAATTCAATTGTTGGTTTTAGATATACTATATATGTATACATACCCATATACATACGTATATGTTGTATATAAATATAGATAGATGCACACAAATATATATATATGTATATATATAATTTTCTCATTGAGAGTTTTGATTCCCTCTCCTGTTCCTAATTGGCATTCTGATGATGCAATGATAATTAACTAATTCCTTAAATAAAAGAACAAATACCTTCTGATTCATTGTTTTCTTGAATTGTTTAACCTCTAAAGAATAGTGTTGTAATTTTATAATTGTATCTGATTTAATCAAACAAGTAAAGATTGGAATTATGCATTTTAAATATGTGATAAGACTCATCAGCAAAACTTGTATTTAATAATGATTTGTGTGTAGGCAAAAATGCTGAACCTGGTGCTGTGTGCCTTTGACTGAGTGCGGTATACACTAATTGCTCAGTAAGTGCTTGTCTCTTTCAGAGATGAGTGTGAAAAGAAATTCCATTTAAAATGTGAGCAAGGGTATAGACAGCTATTTTCAAAGTAGAGATGTTGAGAAATAAGCTTGTCAGCTGTTCTCTTGACAGCCCTCCTGAATGAAATTTCCACTGTAACTGTTATATACACTATCTACACATGGTTTTTATTTTTCAAGTACGAGTAATTCATTCCTTGGGAGCCCGAAAGTGGGAAAAAATTACCGAAATGAGTTTTATCAGGGGCTATAAACAGATTATTGTATTGTACACAAACATAAATCAGACTGTGACTAGATGTCACTTTAGAGAGTTAAAGTATCTAATGTTGATTTTTTTAATGTACCGCTATTATCCTAAAGGTTTATTTCAATCTTCTCATTAAAATTACAAATTATGCCATTTAAACTCTGTAGAAAAATGTTGTATAACTGAGAGCAGAATAAGGAAAGATAGCAATCAAATCATGCTCATTTCTTTTCTCTAAATGTTTTTCTAAAAGAAAAAAATCTCACGTTATGTTTCTAGTTCTGTCATCCATGGTTACTTCATGGTTTATGCTGATATGAGAAAACACTAAATAGATTTTGCTTATTTTTTAAAAGTTCATCAAGCTCTAGGTTTTGCATATTGAAGAAGTTTGCATATTGAAGTTCTGAAACTCCTTATTTACATCATACAATTTTAAGAAGAGTAATTCTTCATATATAAATAAATTTGTCAATAATAATTACACTTATTACTGCAGAGGCTTCTAAGCCTCAGCTGAAGTAATGAATATGAAATTCTTTCTATACTGTAAACAATAATAGTCTAAATGTTGTTACTATTTTCATAATCATCAGCTGTTATAGCCATTATAATGTCATTTTTGTTTTATAAAATGAATCAGAAAATAAATATGATTGTGACAAAAATAATAAGAAAAGTATATAAAAAGGAAAAATAAAGAATGATTGTGTTTGTCAGAACAAGCCAGTATCAAAATATATACTTTCTATAAAAATTTTAGGTCCCAAATATATCAGATTTTCTCCTTCTTCCTCTGTAAACTGATAATATAATTAGACCTTCACATGAATTAATATTTAAATTAGAGTATGAGTTACTTTATGATGTGTTCAGATCCTGTACTGTTTTTATACTCTGAGTACATGCCAGCCTGATGGCATGTTGCCAGCACCTGCTGGGCATTTGTTGAATCCGTTTTATTGATCATCACTAGGAGACAAGGATAGCACTGAATGGACCTTTGTGCCAAATAAGGAAAAGTAAGCACTCTGAGAAGACAATTAGATAATGGGCTGCTTCCTTCAGGCTAATGTAAGAGTGCCAGAGCTCTTTGTTTGGAGATGGATTTCATTCTTCTTTCTAGGTCCTCTTTGTACAGACCAAGGCAGAGCACAGCATGCTCAGACATATGCAATTGTCCTGGTTATCATTTTGCTTTGCCTCTTCCTGAAGGAGTATCCAAGGTACTCAGTCGCTGTGGGACAATAAGGGCCTAAATTCAGTGGGTACATTGCTTTAACCTGCACCACTACTCCTGTCATAAAGATAGGAGAAGCTTGTTTCTTCTTTAGATACCTGTCAATCCAAAAATCCAAGTGACCTACTCACATGGACTAGCCCCCGCTTAATTTCCCTCAGCATCTTTCCCTTAGCACACCCCTACCTTTTGCTTCAGGGAAGCTGCATTTGGTTCAGAATTCTCTTTTCTGTTGTACTCCTGACTAAAATAAATAAAATACAATAGGAATAAAATTCCTACGGTATTCCTGAATAAAATGTATTTTTACTGTTTTAACGATTCTCCAGTTTTATTCACCTTTGACATGGGTCAATCCATGTTAGGCCACACAGTAGGTAGCCTGTATGTAAGCAATAATCACGGAAGGCACTGTCCATTCCTGCATCTTTCCAAATGGGATGCTTGTGTTGTTACTGTTGACCATGTGGTCACTATGATATAAATATAGTAAATAAGAAATGTGGATTTTGATATTTGAATGATTATATTTTAAATACAAATTTTGTGTGCAATGGAATGTAACTTAAGAAGGTTCCATCTCTATCATCATAGACTTTTTTTGCTGGGCATGGGGATAGAGTTTTGGCTAAGATTTTCAAGCTGAAGATTGAGCTTTAACATTTACATGGAGAAATGAAAATACCACGTTAAAGGTTTTAAACATGAAAATAGAGGTGAACTCACAGTTTTATTTATGTATTTATTCATTTTAAGTTCTGGGGTACATGTGCAGATTGTGCAGGTTAGTTACATAAGTATACACGTGCCATGGTAGTAGTTTGCAGCATCCATCGCCCTGTCACCTGCATTAGGTATTTCTCCTAACGTTATCCCAGTTTTCTTTAATATTATAAAAAATATAGTTTATAATTTAATTCATATAGTTGGTATTTTTAATCACCCACCTGTTACAACTTCAGGACAAGATTATTATTGTTTTCATATAATTAATATTTAAAGATTTTTAATATTTAAAAATATTAAGTAAAAAGAGAGTTGGAGAAATGAACAATATTTTTTTTCATTTAAAATACTATTCTCATTATTTTGCTTAAAATTTGCAGTGGTATAATTTAGTAATATTATGACTATGTGACCACGTGTCTTCATTTTAGAAAAAGTATTTGCTGACCATATCAGGATAGTCAAAGAAACTGAGACTCTTAAAATTTACCATATCATCCAGCTATGTGGGTTGAATTTTCAGTAAGAAAGTACATTTATCAGAATTTTAACCGACAGCAACTAGAAAACTTTTCCCCAGATTCGAATTGAAAATTAATATGGGTGTGTACAATGGAGACAAGATTTGTATGAATTTTAAATTCTTCAATTATATTCTATGCATTTTAACAAATGGTTTTGGCTGTGTGCCTTCAAATATCCTACTTTCTACCATTAAAGACTTGTCATAAAGAAGCTAAAACACGAAAAAAATTGGCAACAAAAGTCAAAATAGACAAATGGGATCTAATTAAACTCCAGAGCTTCTGTAGAGCAAAAGAAACAATCATTAGAGTGGACCAGCAACCAACAGAATGGGAAAAAATTTTTGCAATCTACCCATCTGACAAATGGCTAATATCTACAATTTACAAGGAATTTAAAAAGATTTACAAGAAGAAAACAACCCCATTCAAAAGTGGGTAATGGATATGAACAGACAGTTTTCAAAAGGAGACACATACAAGGCCAGTAAACATACAAAAAAAAAGCTTTATCATCACTGGTCATTAGAGAAATGCAAATCAAAACCACATTGAGATGCCATCTCAGGCCAGTCAGAATGGCAATCATTAAAAAATCTGGAGACAACAGACGCTGGAGAGGATGTGGAGAAATAGGAACCCTTTTACACTGTCGGTGGGAGTGTAAATTAGTTCAACCATTGTGATAGACAGTGTGGTGATTCTTCAAAGACCTAGAAATAGAAATTCCATTTGACCCAGCAATCCCATTACTGGGTATCTATCTAAAGGATTATAAATCGTTCTATTATAAAGACACATGCACATGTATGTTCATTGTGGCACTGTTTACAATAGCAAAGACCTGGATCCAACCCAAATGCCCATTGACGATAGACTGGATAAGGAAAATGTGGCACATATACACCATGTAATACTATGCAGCCATAAAAAACGATGAGTTTGTGTCCTTTATAGGGATGTGGATGAAACTGGAAACCATCATTCTCAGCAAACTGACACAAGATCAGAAAATCAAACACCATATGTTCTCTCTCATAGGCAGGTGTTGACCAATGAGAACATATGGACACAGGGAGGGGAGCATCACACCCTAGGGTCTGTTGCAGGAGACTAGGGGAAGGACAGTGCGGGGTAGGGAGGTTAGGAAGGGGTAACATGGGGAGAAATGCCAAATACAGGTGGCAGAGGGGATTGAGGCAGCAAACCACCTTGCCACGTACATACCTATGCAACAATCCTGCATGATCTGCACATGTACCCCAGATATATATACCTATGTATATATAAAAAGCTGTAACAAGGAGTTTATTGAATTATTAGTTATTAGCCTTAAATTTATTTATGGAACTTAGGAGAGAGATCCAAGATGGCTGATTGCTAACAGCTCGGGATTGTAGCTCCCAGTGAAAGCCGAGAGAACAAGAGTATGCCACATTTTCAGATGAATTTTCATCACTCATGGACCAGAAGATTCCCAGTGGAGAAGCCCCACGGGTCGCCAGCGTGACTTTTGTGGCTGGCACAGTGGTTTTGCCGGTGCCTCGGCGCAGCAGCTCTTCGTGCAGAGTAAACGGACCTGATTCCCCTACTGATTAATGCTTGGAGCTCTGGGAAGGCAGAGCCGCTTGTTACAGACTCAAGAAGGAAGCCAGACCGGAGATTCCTGGGCAGAAGAGCACCATCAGTCTTATCACTGCTGTTTTGGCCGGCACAGTGGGTTGCTCAGATTCCAGCACTGGGAATCAATAAATTGGATGTCCACTCAGAAACCTAATTAGAAAGGCAGTAATTGTAAAGATGACA
>CM052649.1:74896086-74936415 GCA_028533165.1 Leontopithecus rosalia
TTAATGAAATAAAACGAGAAGACAAGAATAGAGAAAAAAGATGAAAAGGAATGAGCAAAGTATCCAAGAAATATGGGACTATGTGAAAAGACCTAATCTATGTTTGTTAGGTGTACCTGAATGTGATGGAGAGAATGAATCCAAGCTGGAAAATACTCTTCAGGATATTATCCAGGAAATTTTTCCTAATCTAGCAAAGCAGGATACTATTCAACCCCAGGTAATACAGAGAACACCACAAAGATATTCCTCAAGAAGAGCAACCCGAAGGCACATAATCCTTAGATTCACCAGGGTTGAAACTAAGGAGAGAATACTAAGGGCAGCCAGAGAAAAAGGTCAGGTTACCCATAAAGGGAAGCCTATTAGACTTACAGCAGATCTCTCAGTAGAAACCCTACAGGCCAGAAGAGAGTGGGGGCCAATATTCAACATCCTTAAAGAACAGAACTTTCAGCCCAGAATTTCATATCCTGCCAAATTAAGCTTCACAATTGAAGGAAAAATAAAATCTTGTATGTACAAGCAAGTACTCAGAGATTTTATTACCACCAGGTCTGCTTTACAAGAACTTCTGAAAGAAGCATTACACACAGAAAGGAACAACCAGTATTAGCCTTCCTAAAAATATACCAAAAATTAAAGAACATAAACATAAAAAAAGAATTTACATCAATGAATGGATAAAATAGCCAGTATCAAATGGCCAGTATCAAACATCAGATGGCAGTAACCCTAAATTTAAATTGACTAAATCCCCCAATCAAGAGATATAGCCAAAACCTAACAGTGTACTACATCCAGACCCATTTTATATCCAAAGATACACAAAGACTCAAAACAAAGGGTTGGAGAAAGATTTACCAACCAAATGAAGAGCAAAAATAAAGAAATAAACAAAAAGCAGGAGTTGAAATTCTCACATTTTATAAAATAGATTTCAAAGCAACAAAGATACAGTGGTAAAAGGATCAATGCAACAATAAGAGCTAACGATCCTTACACCCAGATACATAAGACCCATAAAGAGATTTAGACTCAAAGAGACAGAATATTAATAAGGATATCCAGGACTTGAATTCAGATCCGGAACAAGTAAACTTAATAAATATGTATAGTGCTCTCCACTTTAAATATACAAAATATACATTCTCCACTTTAAATACACAAAATATTGATCAGCCATTATTAATACCCATTTTTAGAATAAAGCAATATTCCTGTTCTCTCTCCCTCTTTTTCTTCCTTATTCCTCTCCTTCTCTTCTTTTTAAAAAAAATAAAATAAAAATAAAATAAAATAAAAACAAAAAATGGAATTTAATATGATAATCAATTTAGTTTCATCTCTAAACTTTGGGAATTTTATAGACTTATTTTATACAAACTTTTAATTTTTACACTCCTATAGCACATTCTCACAAGCTTATTTTCTCAACATTTGCCATCGTTCAATTCAAATTCTTATATTAAATTGTTACTGGGTAGAATATGTGAGACCATATGGACTTGCAAATTACTGATTTATTGGCATTGGATGTGAATAAAACATTGGGAAAAACAGTAGGGGTGTGCTGTACCTCCAAAACCTTTGGAGTGCCTCATCTCTCATTTCATTCTTGACTGCACAGAGCTTCACTCATTCCCATCAGGGGTTCTGCTACCTGATAGATGTGGAGAGGAAACACTGCTTCTAAACACCATTTTTTCATTTGCATATGATTTTTTGTCACTATACCAGCATTATCATAAGGTGAGTGCTCTGGTACCAGAATAACTAAAATGATTCATGCGTTATTCAGTTTTTATGGAAAAATTAACTCAATCTCTACAAACTCTGTCTTCTTTATAGGTATCCCACTCACATATCTGACAGAATGCAAAATATTCTGCATATAAGCTGGATTCTTAACTACTCCACCTCTGTCTTTCTCTCAACTTATAAATCTGCATAATATTTCCTAAATTTATTGACTTAAGCCATTTTATTTTTCTTATCACATGTATTATCTTTCCTCTAAATAGTTTGCTCTTCTAATTATTTATGTTTACTTAGTATATATATATATTTCATTAGATAAAAAATATTAACTCCATTTCAAAACAGTAATTGTTTCTATACTTGTTCTTTTCTTTGGCTTAAATAAAGTTTTAAGGACTTTAATCATTTGGATTGTGGTAAATGCTAATAAACAGGGAATTAATATAGTGCACACCTATTAATTCAGCTTAGAAGACCATGTGAAAGTGACAGATATTTCACTATGATGCTGTATTTTAACCTGATACTATTCTTCTGCTGTATAAATGAGCTAAATCCCAGCAGAGATCACTGCACATTATTGAGAGAACTGTTAGTAGCCTATGGTCACAGCCATTAGCTTGTTTATAGAAGCTAAAAAAAATGGTTTTTTTCCTGAGATTATCACATTTCTCTAGAGAAAATCTATACTGTTAAAATCTTTACCTATCCACAAAATGACATTATTATATGACTTAAAAGAGTTTGCTTTACTGAATAAAACATTAAATTAATAGTGAATTGCAGTAGAATGTTTATGAAAGTGTGTGTGAAGACCACATTAATTTCAAATGAATTCATTATAATTTGTTCTATTACAATGAATACAAATGATTTGACAATAATGTGACAATAAAAATATTCACATTAAAATGTAGTAAGGGACACAAGTATTGCTATAGAATAGTCTAATTACTTTTTGTTTTTTCACAATAATTTTGTGCCTGAACCCCTTAAGTTCTAATGGCAAAGTTTCAATAATATAGAATTCTTAACATTAGTAAAAGGTTAATGATAGAGGAAGCTTCTTCTTTAAATCCTGCTTAAGGTAATGTTTCAATAGATCCATTCACTTTACGTATTTCACAAATTTTCTGAGCCTTTGATTAAACTAATACAACCTTTCAATTATTTTGGAGTCAACCCATATTCTGACAGCAGGTATCTACCCACCGGACACACAGTCTGGCAGCAGAAATGGCAGATAAATGGATACCGCCATGTTTACTTCATCACTCTTTGAAGTGCTGCCATTCCTACAGCTACCCCACAAGGAAATCCCAATTCAGGATCCAGTCAGTGTTGCCTCATGTGCTACTTCCCAGAACTGTATTCCATACATGCATCTATTTAAGCAGTAGAGCCAAAAATGCCAGTGCCCCAGATGGCTGTACTTACTAACAAAAACAGAAAGCAATAAGGTGAAATTTACATGTTCTCCATGGGTCCCTTTCCAGAAAGCTTATAAAATCAATCAATGAACAAACCTATCTGTTCAGTAACAAAATAATATTTTATTCTTATTTTGATTTAAAATATTATTGTAGTTATTGAAAGTGAAATAGCCAAATAGCAGTGATTCCAAAATTTGTTATCAGTTAGTTGATGAAGTACAATTTCATATTTATCAATAAATAATAAAATATTAATTAAGAATAGTTAGAATCAACACTTTAAAAATAATAAATATAAAAATAAGCTTGGGAAAAATTACATTTACATATTCATAAGGCCAATATTTGTTGAGACCTACTAGAGGTCACACCCTTTGCAGTATGGGGCTGAGATATGCTGGTTGACAAGGTCAGGCCAACTCTCTCATAGAGCTTATGTTATGGCAAGGGTCATATTGACTTCCTAATCATCCTTAACTCAGGAGGTAGGATCACTGGAGGACCATCTAAAAGGCTAACTCTCACAGAGCCCAAGAAGCTGCCAGAAGATTGGGTCCTTCCAATACCTAAGGAGAATGACAAATAGCTAAATGTGTGTGTTTGTGTGTGTGTGTATGTGTGTGTAAGAAAGATCTAGAGAGTGGACTTCCAGGCAACAGCCCCAGATTTCTATTTTCACACATGTCAGATATGTTTGTCCATTGCAATTGTATTCATTTACTGGTGTTCAAGAATTCAGGTAGCTGTAAGAAAAAAGTATGTCTATATTACAAAATATATTATTTTGAAATAATTTGTTTGAAAACAGTTGAACTTCATTTGTATTATAAGAAACCACATTTGTTTAAACACTATATTTCTCAATGAAGAAAAGGGAGAACTAGGTCATTTAAAAATATGAATCAATATATACATTTGGAGTGGTTGGAAAATCAATTTTGTCACTATCGATTGTGAATAAAGTTCTTACCTCTCAAAACATTAATGAAATCATCAGCCAAGCACCTTGGCTCATGTCTATAATCCTAATACTTCGGGAGCTGAGGTGAGAGGATTGCTTGAGGTCAAGAGATTGAGACCAGCCTGAGAAGCATAGCAAGATCCCCTTTCTACAGACTTTCTTTCTTTCTTCTTTTTTTTTTTTAATTAGCTCGGCATGGTGGCGCATGCCTGTAGTCCTAAACAGTCAGGAGTCTGGGACAGGAAGATTGCTTGAGCCTCAGAGTTCAAGGCTGCAATGAGCTATAATCACACTGTAAAAAGAAAAACTTCAGCTGAATTAAATTTAAAAGAGGTTAATTGAGCAAAGAACAATTTGTGAACCGGGCAACCTCTCAAGCCAGAGTAGGCTCAGAGACTCCAGCGAAGCCATGTGGTGAAAGATTTGTGGACAGAAGAAGGAGAGTGGCCAACTGAAAATGGAGGGGAGGTACAAAAACAGACAGATTGACTATAGCTCAGTGTTTTCCTTCCTTGAACACTGTAGGAACAGTTAGCCACATCCGATTAGCCAAAACTGGGTCATTGGTACAAGAGTAGATTACAGTCTGTTTGCACTTCCATTTAGGCTATAGTTCATAGTTATGTACAGAGAAATCTAAGACCAAACTTCAAACATGTAAGAAGGCAGCTTTAGGCTAAACTTGATTTAGCAATTCCATTGCACTCTAGCATGAATGACAAGAGTGATACTCTGTCCCCCACCCCATATATTTATATATAACTTTTTATAAGTAAACATTTTATAAAATTAATATTTAGACTTAAATTCACTATAGTTTATTTTGATTACCATAATTTTATAATTAAAAATGAAATATT
This sequence comes from Leontopithecus rosalia, assembly GCA_028533165.1. Lineage (NCBI taxonomy): Eukaryota > Metazoa > Chordata > Mammalia > Primates > Cebidae > Leontopithecus > Leontopithecus rosalia. Next base: position 74,901,102 of record CM052649.1, read on the forward strand.
TTAAATTCTAAGTTCCTAAAAATATTCCCAAATTCTCTTTTTTATCATTTTCTACGCATACCATGATGTTAAAAATTGCGAGGCACTGTGTTATATTCCTCAGAATAAGGAATTATGACTAAGATACAAGACTAAATTATAAAGGAATCTTTCAACTATAGCAAAAATGTATAAGTTTTCTCTTTGTCTCAATTAATAATGGAATCATGTGTACTGAAAGGAACTTTAGAGATAAGCTAACAATCAGTTAAGGTGAGATTTTTCCAGATGACAAAGTGGAAACTCAGAGAATTCAAGTGATGTGCAAAACATGCCTACTTATGTCAATACAGCTTAATACACAAGTTCGGAAATTATCGAGTTGACTTGCTCACATAACTACAATATATTTTTTTGGTGCTGGTGATTCCTGTATAACTTAGAAGGAATATTATTTAGCTTCTTACTACAATTAATTAAATAATATGTGTATTTGCAACTTCAAAAACTCTAACAGCTGAAGATGCCTGGATTACTTACAAATGAGAACATTGAAATCCAGTCAAACTCAAAGGTCTTAAAATTGGTAGGACTGAAATGGCACTAGAATCTAGTTCACCAAGATGTGTATTACTTTTGTGGAATTATAGTTATTCTTTCAGTGCCTACATTTATGAAGTGGATAATATACCACTGTTTAATATTTGTCAATCTTGAACTGTATTTCCAATCTTAGAATTATATAGCAGTTATTTGAAAGAGTGCGTTAATACAGTACTTGCAATTGCAAAAATAGATATCCATTGATATTTAACTGATGTAAAATATAGTTCAAATCAAGATGATATTGAGCTGTGTAAATTATTCATGGTAGTCAATCAGAATCATTTTTAAGGCAATTATGGCAATTTCTTATATAACATATGAATTTTGACTACATTTTTATTTTGACATACTCTAAAATTAAGACATATCTTGTATGTTTCCATATTTTTCAATGAAACTTTACTTTCAATGTTTAATAATTTTTAAAAGTTGCCATAACATCTCATGAAAGCTAAAATGTTTATACTCAGAATCATTCCTTTACACACATTATGACCTAAAAGTAAACAATGGCAGCTGCTTCCCATAGGTTTTGATTGCTTCCCCCATTGGCATTATTATGATTAAAATAAAAATATTTTCATATTATCAAGTATTTACTTTAGCTTACAGTCATAGAAATAGCATGTGTTACTTAACACAATTAATCATGATATAAAATAATTATTACTTTACAGGATTTTACATTCTGTATATACATAGATGCTATATTGTTACATGATATTTCATTTCTTTTGATGCCTTAATTTAGAAAAAAAATGTTTCAGGTCTCTATGACTTTTAAAAAATGAGCTCAATGAAGACTCTTTTTTACCAATGAGAACAAAAAACAAACTAATAAAGAGGACGAAAGAAGTTTAAATTGAAAAGAAGTATTTAGATTAGGGAAATTTAAGGTATTTTTACAAATGCATTTCACAATAAAGTTGTGAATGGATGTGATGTTTCTCTCACATAAATCTTACCATATAACAACTATCTGATGCAGGTATTTCCCATCTCTGTGTCACATTAAAATATTATGTCTTCATCTGTTTTTAAATGTAGTTTTCTTAATTTCTAGTGCCTTTAGAAAATCAGTCTTTTTAAGAAAGTAGTACTTATCACAAATGAAACTTTGAAAATGGCAGGAGTATTTAAGGCAGCTAATAAGGACCAAATTTTGTAGTTATTAGATGATATAATCAGACACATGGAAAAATTAGAGAAAGTTATTAAAGTGGAATTACTCTCAGATAGTTGAAAAATACCATCACAGTGTTTTCATACAGGTCAGTGAGTTACTTTTTTCTGTCTTTGTTTTTGTTTTTCTGCTGAGTCAAGAGTAGAGATTAAAGGAGTAAAAAGCAGAAATGACAATGAAAAGCAGTTAGTCAGGCGCAGTGGCTCACGCCTGTAATCTCAGCACTTTGGAAGGCTGAGGCGGGTGGATTATGAGGTCAGGAGTTCGAGACCAGCCTAACCAATATGGTGAAACCTCATCTCTATGAAAAATACAAAATACAAAAATTAGCTGGGTGTGGTAGGCACACCCCTGTAGTCCCAGCTACTCAGAAGGCTGAGGCAGAAGAATCTTTTGAACTCAAGAGGTAGAGGTTGCAGTGAGCTGAGATCACACCACTGTACTCCAGCCTGGGCAACGGAGTGAGATTCTGTCTAAAAAATAAAAAAAAAAAGAAAAAGACAAAAAGCCAACAGTCTACTTCTAATTAATGGAAAGTAGTGTAGCCAGTGTAATATGTTCCACTTACAAAAATACTCCACAAAAATCCAGGGATGACAAAAAAATGTGTTTTCAGACTAGACTATTTTGGCTTAGCTCTGGAACCTCCCATTCCAATGAGCCATGAGTAACCAATACATAAATAAAATAATAATATAGTATTATCCAATTAGTCAATCAAATTTTAATGGGTGTGATCATTTCAGTTCAACTTTCCTTCTCGGAAGTGTGAGGTTGGGGAGGGCACATGCGCATGCTTTGGGCTGAATGAAAGTCCATTCTGTAATACAAATGTCCACATGTTCAAGTTGGAACTGGTAAATCTTCTTTTCACAAAAGGAAAAAGAGAAAGAGAAAGAAAGGACTCTTTGTAGCACTTACCAAATTTTTGTGGCATGCATTTCCTGTTTGAAGCTAACAATGCTTTAACAACTGTGAACCTCCTGAGTGTTTTTAACTATCAGCTATCCCACCTCTGTAAAGGGCCAGCTTCTGCATATTCCTGGTTTGACTTTTGAGCACAGATGGAACTAGGTTCTGACTTCTTGCACCCTACTAGGAAATGACAATGAAAACCCTCCTAGAAGTCAGAGCCTCGTTCCAAATCATGAGTTAAAAAAAAAATCAAAACACAATTACACCAACACCCCACCCTTAGAGAGCTTTTGGTTCACATGCTGATGAGATATTCATATTCTACAGGGACAAGAGAAGCTTCTTCTCAGGCTTCCTCCAAGCCCATGAGTAAAAAATAAAACAAAGCAAAACACAGATAATCACACCCTGGAGAGATATTAAATATGGTCCATTCACCAAACAGAAAGATGTAGAAAGGACAATGTGAGTCACTCTTATGCTTCCTGAACTTTCTTTCCCAGCTTTCTCTGATCTCATCTTTCTCTCATTTGCCTCTCTACCTTTTATAATATGACAGCTGTAGGGATGTTTGCAAACAAAGGTTTTATTATTATCATCACCCTATTGTTTCTCTACTGTACTACAAAACCAATGATAGTGAGTGGAACAGTATTAAAAGTTCTAATATTTGTGCCATTATAGTCCCAGAAGAACACATTTAAAAAGATTGGTTCAGAAATACTTGAAAAAATAATGGACAACACTTCCAAAATTTGGTAAAAGAAACAACAAAGTAGTAAATCAAAACGATTTTATAATTTGCCAATGGAGGTAATAAAAATGTGTCAGAAAAATGACAATAACACTATTTCTTTAAAAAAGAAATGCAAGCAACACAGAATAGATTGATTTAGATATATTGAGGTAGAAAATTGTAAAATTGTTAGAAAATATATTTTAAAACTTGCAGCTTTTAAAAAATATATTTTTTTTCTGAGAATTAAGAGGTCACTGATTTATGGCTATTAAAAGCTTCTCAACAGCCACTGTGAGCAACACAGTAAGTCTTCTAGTTTCAAAATATAAGTAAATAGTATATAATTAAATGAATCTGACAAAATATTTTTTTAAATTCATATAATTGAAATTGAATGAAGTAATTCTTAGGTGAATTTCAATTATTTATTTATATAGTAAGATTGCTAAGATACAATTTTGCTTGAACATATAACTTTTTCTTCTAACATATGATCTCCAATTGTAAATTTCAAAGTTTTCATAGTTGCTCCTATTTCACACATTGAAAACCAGGTGACAATCCTTAGCTCTTATTTATATTTGTTAATTACAATTAATTAGTTTAAAAGAATTGAGTTGTTTTCTTCCATCTCTGTGATTCAACTTTTCACACTTTTCCTCACTAATTAAAAAAAAAAAGAAAGAAATCCAAGTTTGACATCTAAAGCTATATTAATAGAATCAGTAAAGCTCACTATTCTGATTTTAAACCCCACCACAGAAATACCTGTTAAAGTCTCTATTAAAATAAGAACTAAATCTATACAACTTCAATATGTGAAACAAACTGGTTATTACACAAAAATCATGTGTGAACACATATTCATATAAATTATCACATTTAATTGTTATCTCAAGTTGAAGGTCAGAAGATAATTAGATTTGTTCAGGGCCACATAGTTATCTGAGTCCAATGTTATTGCATGTTTCTCACAGAAGTTAATGTCATTATAGCTAATAACTATCAGAATCAGCATTGAAAACCAAGTCTGAGGTTAGAGGCTGGCTCTTTTTTCTATCTCAGGATGCCTTTTAGCAACAGAAGGCATGCTATTAAAACAACCTTTTGGGAAGTTTTCATCATGGGCAACTTGGTTTGAAATAAGTTCTTTACATGAGTATTTTATCATTTTTTCATATCAAACTTTTGCAGTTGAATGAAACTGAAGCACAGAAATCTTAATGCTTATTCATGTTACACATGAACACAGCTGGTAATTGGTAAAATTAGAATTTAAATTAGGATATGTCTCTCCCCAAAGCCTGTAGAGTTCATCTTTTTCTGACATTACTAAATTTTTATTTTTATTATATTAAAAGCATAGGCTGTAACAACTCATCTATTTCAAAAATTCTAATTTTTAAAATATTTTCTGCCACAGTATATCACTCATATCACCTTTATTGTTTTATACACATTTAGGCATTAATGTTAGTTGTACAAATAATAAACTATAAGTTTTTTTTTACTTCATAGTATGCAGATGGACACTTTTTCTCCTAACAACTGACCCAGCATGCATTTAAATTTTCTTTTTAACAGGGAAGTTTCTCCACAACTAAACTACTGAGTTGGAAATCTTCTATGTTCCTCTTCAGAAACACATATTGATTCCTATGAAGTGAAATTGTCAGATCCTTGTATATCTCACTAATGTTACTTTTATTCTGTGTTGGCCTTTTTTTTTTGCCTTACTATATGGTATATGCACTGTATTTACATCCGATTTATGTTCCCGTTATCTTAATCTTTACTTATGGGTTACATAGTTCTCCTCTCATGTGCTGTTCTAATATATTGTCTGGTAGACTATACGTTTTCTTTTGCCAAACAGATACACTACTGTGTTGCCCAGAGCAGACTTGGCTATTATTAGCTAAGCCGATTATTAGGTATCTCTGGGCTTTTTGTTAGTTTTTTGTATTTGAGGGCTTTCTAAACTACTTTAAACCTGAAAGCCAATGTGATTATAATAGAGACATATAAATTATTCAACTTTCACTCATTTCTTTAGTACTAAACTGAAAATAATTTCTTAGTCTTTCTTCCTTTCTCAGAAAATAAAACTTGAGACAAAGGCTCATGTTAAGAATATTTTACTAGAGTTCTAGGTTCAAGGGGTCAGGAATAAGAGAGAGGAGAGTAAAGCAGGGTTGTGTTATTGAGTTGGCCACTGGAATAGGTTACTGATCTTACAGGATCTTCTGAGAAAACAGAGATCCAAGCACATGGGAGAGAAAGGGAAAACATTTATACACTGGCTCCCATTCCACCGATCCAACGTTTTAGCCACAGCACATTCGCTTCTCTGTACTTTCAGGTTACACATGCTGGGTTCCAGTCACATTCTTGTTGCTGTCAACTAGGAAGTTCCTTGGCCTGAGAGATGAGTCATAAAGTAATGGCCTGAGAGAGGCTGTCGACACATAGAAACTACCTACATCTGTCTGGAGCCCAGGCAGGGCTGGCTGATGCAGCAGTAGGGCAATGAGCAACTGAAGTGGTGCATAAGAGATGTCTGGCACATTAACCTCAGTCAGAAAAAAGCTGAGAATGAATAGATACACTTTCAGTAAATTCAGGAAATTTTCTCTTTTTGTTTTTTATTGCATTTTAGGTTTTGGGGTACATGTGCAGAACATGCAAGATAGTTGCATAGGTACACACCGGGCAGTGTGTTTTGCTGCATTCCTCCCCTTCACCCACATTTGGCATTTCTCCCCAGGTTATCCCTCCCTGCCCCCCCCCGCTGTCCCTCCCCTATTCCCCCCAATAGACCCCAGTGTGTAGTACTCCCTTCCCTGTGTCCATGCGTTCTCTTTGTTCATCACCTGCCTATGAGTGAGAATATGTGGTATTTCATTTTCTGTTCTTGTGTCAGTTTGCTGAGAATGATGTTCTCCAGATTCATCCATGTCCCTACAAAGGACACGAACTCATCATTTTTTATTGCTGCATACTATTCCATGGTGTATATGTACCACATTTTGCCAGTCCAGTCTATCATGGATGGGTATTTGGGTTGGTTCCAGGTCTTTGCTATTGTTAACAGTGCTGCAATGAACATTTGTGTGCATGTGTCCTTATAATAGAACGATTTATAGTCCTTTGGATATATACCCAGTAATGGGATTGCTGGGTCAAATGGAATTTCTATTTCTAAGGCCTTGAGGAATTGCCACACTGTCTTCCACAATGGTTGAATTAATTTACACTCCCCCCAATAGTGAAAAATTGTTCCTATTCCTCCACATCCTCTCCAGCATCTGTTGTCTCCAGATTTTTTAATGATCACCATTCTAACTGGCGTAAGATGGTATCTCAATGTGGTTTTAATTTGCATCTCTCTAATGACCAGTGATGATGAGCATTTTTTTATATGTTTGTTGGCCTCATGTATGTCTTCCTTTGTAAAGTGTCTGTTCATATCCTTTGCCCATTTTTGAATGGGCTTGTTTGCTTTTTTCCTGTAAATCTGTTTGAGTTCTTTGTAAATTCTGGATATCAGCCCTTTGTCAGAGGGGTAAACTGCAAAATTTTTTTCCCATTCTGTTGGTTGCTGATGCACTCTAGTGACTGTTTCTTTTGCCGTGCAGGTAAAATCAATTAATTCCATTGATGTTCTTAATTTATTTATACTCAAAATCACAAATGTTGTTTTCAAAATAAAAACCTGTCATCTATCCTGACTTACTCTACTTCGTACTTAACCCTTACCTGGTCTATGTAACAGACCAGATTGTTGTTCTTGATTTACCTTGAAGAAAAATCTGTTCAATTCTTAGCCTTTGTCTACTAATATAGGCTGTATAAAGATACAGATTACATTCAAGGTTCAAGTGTATTTGAGTTAAGGCACTCAAAACTGTTAATCTGTTGGACTATTTATGATCTATTGCTAAAAGAGAGAAGATTTTTTCCTTGTTTACATTTTATTAAAATGTTAGCCTTTCAAGGATCTTCACCTGATGTGGTCTCTAAATTCTAAATTTTCGACTTGCATGTTTCAGGGTAAGGACTTGTCTGTGGGTGTCCCATTAACAATTAAAACACTAGTGTTGGCTGGGCGTGGTGGCTCATGCCTGTAATCCCAACACTTTGGGAGGCCGAGGTGGGTGGAATCACGAGTTCAAGAAATCAAGACCATTCTGGCCAACATTATACAAAAATTACAATATTATACAAAAAATGCAAAAATTAGCTAAGCCTGGTGGTGCACTCCTTTAGTCCCAGCTACTCAGGAGGCTGAGGCAGGAGAATCACTTGAACTCAGGAGATAGAGGTAATAGTGAGCTGAGATCCTGCCACTGCACTCCAGCCTGGCAACAGAGCGAGATTCCATCTCAAAAAAAGAAACTAGTGTCTGGGTTACCAACATTGTCAAATACACCCAGGCACCAAGGTTTGCTGTACACTAGCTTCAGTTTATCACTTTGGTTTACTTCTTACTTTTTTATTGTTGGGGTGGAGAGTGAGGGAGGCTACTGGGGATACGCCTTGTGAGTTTGGCTGTTCCGTAAAAGGATTTTGTTTTATTTAATTTAGCAATTCTGAGTATTTCATGTTAGAGATAATATCAGAATATCTAATTGATCATATTGCTTTTAAGAAGCCACTCTCGTCTTCTATATTGTTAACAGCTTGGTGATCTGGAGTGATACAGATTGTGATAATACACAATAAATTTCTCTTTAATTTCTTTTGTTTTCTTAATTGTTAATTTTATTTTACTTAAAAACTAGCTTCCTTTTCCCAGAAACAAAAGCTTGTTTTATATGCTGCACAGATACATGTCGCACCTTTTAGCAATACTTTATTATTTGAGTAGAAGTCAAGCAAAGCAAGTTGACACCTAGACTTTGGGCAAAAATAAAACATCTCTGCCTCCCTGAAGAAAAGGACAGGCAATGTATAAGCCATCTTCATCTTCACCTGGATACATACTGCTATATAAGAATGCTCAAGATTGGTCATTGCTATTAAAATTAGACAATTTACACTTCCCTCTGCAGTACCATTATAGTCATACATCTTATGATCCCATTGACCCACTCCTTCAATGACTGGTGGAATCTGACTGACATGCACAAATAGATCATTTTCTTAATCTGATTATTAAATATTCTTCCACAGTACCAGATTTTTGGTGAGTATTTTACTGCTAACTAAATGTCTTCTGATTCTGACCATATGAAAGAGATTATCAACTCACATATTTTTTGCAAAATATCTTGCTAGCTTATTTTTCAATATTGTTTCTTCTAAGTCTTGGATAGTGTGCCAAAACATAATTAGTATAGACCCTTAATTCAAGTTTATCTGTCTTTAAAGACATTGGGGAAAATAAGATCTATTGCTTGAAGATCTGCCTATATGAAGCATTCTTTTCTCTCTTCTGTTTAAGGATGATTCCTAAATTCTATAGCAGATTTCTACATGGCTGATGAAAGATGATTCATTAAAAATTTAGCAAATATTTTTTATTAGAAAAATAAAGGTACCCTACTCATTCATTCAACTTCTGTGTGTATTAAAAAATTATTTTGTCTGGTACATATTAAGTCCAATTAAGTGTTACACAAAAGGCTGACTTTAAACTTAAATCATAAGGCAATTCCCAGAACACCATTAGTTTGATTATCATATAGTGTCCTGTGGCTTTATTCTCTACTAAGATCCTTTAGAAATCCAAAAGTTTTTTCTCATAAAGAAAATTGATATTTTCCAAAGAGGAAATGTCTTTGCCCTAAAACCCTAAGACTGTCAGTTTTCTATTAGAGTGTTTCATCATCTCCACCACAATATCCCAGTTCCTCATGAATATTCAAATACCATTGGCTCCAGAGAGTCAAAATGTCCAAGTGACAGAGCTGCTTTATTTCTAGATTAGAAAAGTGTACATTTTTTTTCCAATCAGAAAATTTACATCAACCAGGAGATGAATCAGAGTAGTACAAACAACTATGAGAAAACTACTAAGGGTTGTGCCACCTTTTTAGTGGTAGAGGACATGTTTCTATTAACTTTCACTTTGAAGCTATATATTAACATGACCCAAACCACCAAAATGCATAATCATTATTGAGATGACAGGACATTAAATTTTCATGGAATTTATCTCACATGTTTTGGCATGCGTGTAATTCATCAAGGTATAGAGTTACCTAATATTGCTTATTCCCCAGCCCAGTGAATATGATACCATTATTACAAAAAAAATAGTAGTTAGACCCTATATATGGTGATAGAAATATGGTCAATTTTTCCAATAAATTTAATTGTAGTACTGAGCTAGAAAACATAGATATCCCAAGAGTTAAGATAGTCAGTTTTAAGCTAAAGCCCTGTCAGATAAAAGTCTTTGTTGTGTTGGAAAATAAAATACATTACCCAGATGAATATCTGCAGAGCAGATACTAAATATCCATTTTCTTTAGTAGAGAATGCACACCTAGAACAGTCTCTGAATATATGAGTATATATGAAATGTACTATATTCATTCATAATTTTTTAACCTTGTACAATATATTCCCTTTAAACATGTAAGGTATAATATACTCCCAAAGATTTTAGTTGTTATCACCAGGAGAAATACACAGCAAAAACTCTGATAAAAACTTCATCTTTCTGGCCAATCTATCACTTTTGATTACTGTTCAGGAGTCTCAGGTAGTACCAATTTAATGAAGACGTTGGGAAAACAACCACCATTCAAATTACCACCCAATCCAAGACTTAACCTCTGTGGCATGAGTGTAGGATAGACCCAAAGCAACGTGACAAGGCTTTCAAAATGGAATTGGCATTAGAACTAATACCTTTGAAAGTTGAGACCACACTTGTAGTATGAACTAAACCATACTTGTAGTATGAACTTTAATTTTCTGCTAAGAGAAACATAGCAACATTCTCCTGAGGACTTATATAGGACCCAGAATTTATGCAACATATTTTTTAAAGGCTCAGTATACAATTCGAAATTACTTGACATATAAAGAACCAGAAACATGTTGCCAATTCTCAAAGGAAAAAGCAAATACATAGACACCAATTATGAGATAATTTGGATGTTGGGATTATCCAAGGCTTTAGAGCAGCTATTGAAGCAGGATATTTCCCTGACCATTTCACAGGACTCAGGACAGGTGTGCCTTATTTACTCAGCCTGCTGTTCTCAGCTTCTCACAGGAGTGAGCATGCTAGCAAACCAGGCAGGAACTGGAGTGCAAGAGCACAGGAACAGGATGGCTGCTTTGGCACCAGAATAAGCAGACTCCATTCAGGCCCTGTTGCAGCGTCTGTAAGGGGGAGCCTGAAACCCCCAAAGCCCCAGAGGGCATGCTACAGTGCTTTTTTAGCTGTGCCATCTGTAGACGACTTAAATGTTAACTGCTCAGTGGGCCCTTTGCCTCATGGTGTGGGGCAGCTCCCCTCTGCTAGCAAGGGCAAAGGGCCAGTGTGACAGCCTTTTCTATTCGTATTCATGGCTCCCAAGCTCTTGTCTGGCATCTACAAAAAATGAAGTTGCATAAATGAATTGAAGAATGGTAAACGTGAGGGATTTTATTGTTAAGGAAAGTGGCTGTCCGTTGGAAGGAGAACTGAAAATGGTATTGGGGAGGTTAGATAATCCTACCCTGAAGTCCAGCTGTTTATAGATGGCAGATTCTTTCCTAAAGTTATGCCATCAATTTTCCCTCTAAACTCAAACCTCTTCTCTTTAATGTCCAATTGTAGTTTCAATGTCCCGCTGCTGCTCTCCCTGCGGCTGAGTCTGGCGTATTTATAGGGACAGGATGGGGTTAGGCAGAACCATGGGTGGTTTAGGAAAAAGCAACATTCAAAATGGAAAACAGGAATGTGAGTTCTCATTTTGCCTGTGGTTTCAGGCTTTTGGACTCCAGGGTAGGGTTCTCTGCTGGAGCCCAACCTTTTCTGCCTAGAATTTCTCTACCTCCTGTTCCCATCACTACTATAATGATCTTCTATGAAGTAAAGTTTACCATGTTGAAATGAGTAGAAAGAGAGAAGTTCTTAGCAGAGAAATAGGAACTATAAGAAAGAAACATGAATTTTACAACCAAAAAATGCAGTATTGGAAACTTTAAAGAGTCCAGTGGATAAATTCAGTAGAATGGAAATGACAGAGGATCATTTAGTAAACTTTAAAATATGCCAATAACAATTATCTAACCTGAAGAACAAAGAGAAAATATTAAAGAAATAAACAAAGCCTCAGTTTCTTGGATGCTTATAAGAAGACTTCAGATTCTAAGGCCAGAGACTAAGTATCTCATATTCACAGCACAGGCAACAGCTGTGTATATTTGGTTCACTTCTTTTTCAGGATATTTTATTAGCTTCTCCTTACCACCATATCTCACTGGAGTGATGCATGTGGACCACAGGAATGCCTGCACATACAGAAGATCACACTATAAGAAAGGAACTCTGAGTTTAAGAGACCCACATCTTTTTATAATGGGTGATAAGCATTCTACTCTCTAATCTGGAGAAAGACACCACTATTTTCCACAGAAATTCATGATACCTTAATGAAAAGATTATCCAGAACAAAGACATTTGGTGCTTCTGGTCCCAAAACACATACACACAAACAAGAAAGCCGTGGAGAGTTGTCCTCTAACACATAAAAAAGAACATGCATGTACAAAACAAAAGCAACCTTTTTATGTTTGAGGCCTGATTTATACTGTGTCCCCATCTAACTCACTTAGGGGCATGTTTTGTCAGGGTGCAGAGTTATTTAGGACAAACAGCATACAGCGCCTATCTGTTACTTCTAAGTCAATCAACAAAGTGACTTTTTCCATTTTAATTTTTCCTGGTATATATATTCATTGAGTAAAAATTATGTTCTAAAGAATTAAACTGTTTGTCAAGTTGTATAAACAAATCAAATAAAATGATATATTTTCAGTAATTTAACATCACTGTTTAGCCTTCAAAGCATAAGTAGATAAGATAAAAAAATCACAGATACTCAAACTTCTTTTTGTTTTGGAGGTTGGGAGTAATACGGGTAAACAGTTAATTCCATATTCTTATCCAAGATTTAATGTTTTATAAATATGGATTATGCATATGAATTAAAAATTGTTTATTTTCAAATAAGTTGTGTCACAATGTATTTCTATTTTTCATTTTCATAAAATAAGCCTCATGCTGTGAATTAAATTCAAATATAAGTGGTATGTAGGGCATATCAGCATAGTCACATTGCTAAGGACCAATTTCACAGTTGGAATTAAATGGACTTTTAATGGTAATGAACTATACACATGATGACTATTACTTTTGAAAGAAAAATGTAGGTTTTCAGCAGGAGAACAAAAGAATACTATTCACAAAAAATTATAGTTCTTTTAAAAAAATAAACATAACATTTATTCAGTTTGGATAAAGTTCACTACCTTTTACTACAATAGTCCAATGTTGTTAATATTCCATTCATTATTTAATATATTGTATCAGGTAACTATACCCCAAAACATAATTTCCTTTCATTCAGTTGATTATTCAGTTGATTTTTACTTTACACTCAATTATTGTTTCTGGAATAAAATATTTTCAGTATTAGTAATAGCATATTTCAGTATTTTTATTTCTAAGAACCACCACACACATGAAAAACAAAACTTTTGAGATGTCCTTTAAGTTTTAAGTAATTAATGTGTTTTCATGCAGGAGGCAGATAATAAAAGCTCATCTTTCTCTCTGGAGTTCAGAAACAAATAGGATCAAGATAACAGAGAGATGGAGATAAAATGTTACATTTAAGGATAAAGTTTATTAGACAATACAGCTTTAAATGTATGATAAATGAGACTTTTAATAGTAGAGAGGTGCTTTCCTAGCCACTAGAGCAATTGAATAACTGCAGGATATTTGAATAGGCAGAAAACCTTCCTTGTCACTCTTAACTGTATATGGAGATTTACCAGAATGTCCACTCCGTGAGTCAGCACATCTGAAAATAGGAAGTGTGCAGAAAGCTGAACCAAGCACCATCAGTTCCTTATTACAATTCCACCATCTGGGAGGAGTAATGAGCAGTGACAGACACCATTACATTGGCGTTCTCTCGTGGAACAATGAGGTCAGAGGACAGGTGTATCTAACAAGAAGTTTGCTAGCAATTATGTTGAAATGAAAGAAAACTAGGTAAGATGTCCAAAGAAACTTGTATTTACACATTAGTTTTGAAACTAATTGAATTGTGGCTTTGCCAAGTTATAACTATTTATGGTAGCTGTTCATCTATAAAACAGATGTTACAATGTAGGCAGTACTACCGGTTAATGACAACACATGTCATACTGGGTTATTAATAAAATAAAGTATGTGTGTTCATACACAATAATAATGCATGTGCTTCTTGCCTATCTTGTTTTTGTCAAATGTCCCAGCTGCCAATATTTTATAAAAATTATACTAAAATTAAAAATAAACTAAGAAGCAAGACAGCTGAGTGAAACATTTGTGATTCAAAGCAATTATAGATGATGTATTTGAAGGGAGTGTTGAGACCTCAGTATTGTATTTCACTGATTTCCTGATATTACTAGTAATGATTCTGACTGGTATATAATTTTTCCATAAGGAAATTAGGTTTACTACATCTCACAACAATCATTGAAAATATGAGATTCCACAGTTGAAATAGACATACTGGTTGACCTTATTTTAGGGAAAACCTCTTACTCATTTCAACTTACATTATGCAAATAAGGAATTTTCTCTCTCTTCTTTATCTGCTTAGGAAATATGGAAGGAAAAAGACTTCTCTCTTCATTTGTTATTTGTTCTTTTCTAAGGGAGAAGGGAAATGTTGCTAATCAAAAAAGCGACAGGTATTGAGCTGTCTTGGTTTCAAACCTGTCCTCAAATTCTGGCAAAGATTTGATGGCAGGAAGTTTATTTACAGGTGATCCTAGGACATACAAGTTAGATTAGTAAGAAAGGTAACACAGGAGGAGATAAAAGCTAATAAGGTTTATTTTAATGAATTGGTTGCTGCTGTTGGTTACTGAGAATTCAACTTGCTGAGGAATCTTGAAGAATGCACTTCAGAACTGTCCTAATAGAGAATAAAGAGGACAGTCTTTATCATTTAAAAGATGTGTTCTCACACTTCTAGGCTAAGCTTCATACATTGCTGGGACAGCAAAGCATAGCCCTCCAAAGCACCCTTTTTATATTAGATGCTGGTAATGTGTGGATCTGTCCACCACATCTGTACTGAAATTAGGCCAGAGGAACACGCTCCAGTGAGCTGTAAATTTTTTCTATTTGGCATCATTATTATAAGAAATCTAAGTAACCATTGTTTTAAATGTCAGGACTGATTGTTTTTGCTTTCTCTCTATTCCATGTTATCTTCCTGTGTTCCAATCCTAACTTTAAATTCAGCCTGGTTGTTGGAGAATAGAAGAGTAGGGGGAGGTAAATGTCTAAGCAATGCTTTCCAATACAATTTCATTAAAAGTCTGAGTTTGGAAAATTATCAGTAAATTGACTAGTCATTAATGAAAATGGCACTTTGTATCCCATTTGCTTACTCATCTGTGCGTTTTCTGTCTATGTTAGTGATCCAGATGTGAGAAAGAGTGAAACTTATGCTCTTAAGAACTCCAAAATGATTATGCTTTGTCTGCAAAGCCTTAAATTTCAAGTTTTTCATTTTCTACATTTACTAAACTCTATCATTTAGTAAATATTTTATGTTGGAGAATTGCCTGATTTGAACTTTAGTTTCAATTAATTTATATGATTATATATTCTATTCTATATTTATTCTAAAACACAATACTAATATGAGATACACAATAACTTACACATGAGCTAGGTTTATGGTGAGCTAAATTTGTGATGAAATCACACAAAATTGTGGCTTGGAAGCAATATAATGCTGTCTTTCCCTTAAATATGTCAGCACATTAGTAGTCCAGAGCTGGTACCAGCAACTGTGATCCATAAAGAACTCTCAAGTTGCCTTCTCTCACTTCTTGCATTATATTGGAATTTCATTTCTAAGATCACTTTATGGGCTAAGACAAATTCTCCAAATTGAGTCTTCATAAGTAGATTCTATGCAACAGAGAGGAGAAGAAACAAGGAAGTATGGTCAAGGGCTTATGCTAGCTATTGTATGAGAAAGAGTCACACAAAAATTATGTTGGTATCCCAATGTTTGATAGTTTGTCACTGGGTCATATCTTAGCTGCCAAAGAGGCTTGGAAATGTAGATTTTAATTTGGGGAGCAATGCTCTCCCTGAGCATTTCAGAGTACTGTTAATATGGAAGAAAAAAAGAAAGGTGTTGGGGTACCACTATGAACTTAATAGTATTGGTATGAGGAATACATGGAAAAAAGCTTATTACTTTGCATGGGACCTGTGGCAACAGAAACAATTCAGTATAGTATGTTTTAAGTAATTATCTCTATCATAATAATTATCAGCAGCATAAATATTTGTTCATCAATTATTAAATGGTTTTATTTGGTGGAGCATGGTGGCTCACGCCTATAATCCCAGAACTTTGGGAGGCCAAGGCGGGTGGATCATGAGGTCAAGAGACCAAGATCATCCTGGCCAACATAGTGAAACCTTATCTCTACTAAAATATAAAAATTAGCTGTGCATGGTGGCATGCGTCTGTAGTTCCAGCTACTTGGGACACTGAGGCAGGAGAATTGCTTGAACCCAGGAGGCGGAGGTTGCAGGGAGCTAAGATCACGCCACAGCACTCCAGCCTGGCACCTGGTGACAGAGCGAGACTGTCTCAAAAAAAACAAACAAACAAAAAAACAAGGTTTTATTCATATAATTCTGTCTAAATGAGCTAGCATATTTATCAGTGTGTGTATTTTCTTCTGTTCTGTCCCTCCATCAAGATTCTTTCAAATGTTTCTATCATTATGGAAAACATAATTTTACTGATTTTTACATTACCATTGTGGTTAATGGACTGAATTATACTGAAATGGAAAAACCACATTAATTTAGAGTCTTGTTATCTATGACACATTGTTATTTTTTAAAAAATCACCAAAAAAGGTATTTTTATTAAGTAGTTCATGCATTCAATTCCACTTTATTTTTCTTTGATTACTTACATATATGTGAGTATATATACATATAAATCATGTATTTTTAATTTCTAAAGACTAGCTAAGATGTTAAATATTCTGTCAGCTTTCCCTTCTACGTGTAAAATTCCCATTAACCTTTTTAATCTATATTTTAGAAACATTAATATTAATATTCTGATCAGATTCATTACTATATAGATTAAAATGTTTATCAACCATAATTTTTCATGAGATTAATTACATCGTCATAACTTTTTGTTTAAACATTTAAAATGTTTTCTATCTTGCTTCAAAAGTAAGTTCCCTCTTCTCCAAACTTGATGTGTAATTTAATTCATTATGATGGTAATTACCCATATATCTGAAGTTTCAAGATAACCAGCATTAACAGCCTGGACCCTCCTAAGCTCTAAAATTTTTTAAAATAAATATATAAATAAATTTCAAACAAATGAGTTTGCCATTAAAATAACTGATGCGATAAAAGTACTTTGAAAAAGATCTTTGAGTTCTATTCTTTTGGGGCTTTGAACATCATCTTTTTTATTCTCTTTATCTTTCCATCCTTTTAATAATAATGAAAAACTTAGTAAAATAGCTAAAGGCTTTGCAAAAACCTTGAACTGTTTTTTTTCAATACAGAGCAATCCTCTTATTAGACTAATACATTTGGAATCATAATCATAAGTAGGTTGTGATTAATAATTGAAATTGAAAACTGGTCATTTTAGTCTGAACTTGAAAAATTCAAGAAGCCAATGTGTTTGGGACAAGGAGAGGGTTCTGTTGGGAGTTTCTATAAACAAAAATTTGTAAACCAAATGAAAACAAACAAAATTCCAAATGCAAAACTAAAAGCCATTGAAACATTTTTTTGTGTACTGTTAATTCATGACCTTTCATCCTTTCACATTGTCATCAAAGAGATGTTTATAGATTGCTATATGCATGCATAAAAAATGCCTGTGCTACCAGTCCCATTTTCTTTTTAGTAGATTTTATTAATGTAACTATTAAGCTAAATTTGCCTTTATAGTATCTGTGAAATGTGAAATATGTTAGCCACAACTACTCTGTGATTTTGGGTGTTGCAGATTCTGCAAAGCCTAGAGGCAGCTTGGTTTCTGACATGTGGATAGATCTCAAGAAAAATGTCAAACCCTTCCCCAACTCACAAGGTTAAAATATACAATGTTGTAGTTATTGGTTTCCTTCTAAGGGTTATACAGCATGGTTCTCAAGTTGGTGTGTGTGACTTAATCTTTCTTCCCATTTTCAGCCAATTGCCAAAAGGAGTTACCTTCCCTTGCAAGCCTTTCATAGCTGCCCAATCATACCTAGCTCACTGCAATCTAGTTGTCAGCTAAAGTAAAAAATGATTTTTTGTTAAAGTTGCAATAAAATCCAAATAATATGGGGGAAATGTTGGGGTTTTTTTATTATTAGGGGACTATCTTTATCTTAATAATGAATTTTTAGGTAAAGCCTTGGATAAGGTACTCCAAAATCATGTTGATTACTTCAGATTTTCCAAGTTAAATCTTGTCTGTTAATTTGCATTTTTTTAATCCCTATTAATTGCCATATGATTAAACCAAGATCTATCTTCCAGAGAACGCTGAAGTTTTACTTTTTGTTAATGAAAAAGAAACGGAAAAAAAGAAAGAGAGAAAGAATAATAATAATAAAAAAGAATGAAAGAGAGGAAGAAAGAGGAAGAGAAAGAGGGAGAGCGAACGGGAGTGTTGCTTTATTGGCCAGGCTAGATTGCAGTCTAAAAATGGGTATTGAAAACCTCTTTTATGCCAATAATTGTGCCTAACAATGGAGACAGGAACAAATAAGGTTGAAAAATAACAAACAAGCAGCCAACCAATATTTCATTTAAACCTGTGAAATGCTATGCAATTACTGAGGAGTGATTTACTTCCAATTATGTAGTCACTTTTAGAATAGGTGTGATGTGGTACTGATAAGAATGCATGTTTTGTGTATTTGGGGTGGAGAGTTCTATAAATGTTTATTAAGTTTACTTGTTCTGGGTCTGAGTTCAAGTCCTGGATATGCTTGTTAATTTTCTGTCTCATTAATCTGTCTAATATTGACAATGTGATGTTAAAGTCTCCCATTATTATTGTGTGGGAGTCTAAGTCTCTTTATAAGTCATTAAGAACTTGTCTTATGTATCTGGGTGCTCCTATATTGGGTGCATATATATTTAGGATCATTAGCTCTTCTTGTTGCATTGATCCTTTTACCATTATGTAATGTCCTTCTTTGCCTCTTTTGATCTTTTTTGCTTTAAAGTCTATTTTATCACAGAAGAGAATTGCAACTCCTGCTTTTTATTTATTTATTTGTTTTTTGCTCTCCATTTGGTTGGTAAATCTTCCTCCATCCCTTTGTTTTGAGTCTTTGTGTATCCTTGCATGTGAGATGGGTCTGGATGCAGCATACAGATGGGTTTTGGCTTTTTATCCAATTTGCCTGTCTGTGTCTTTTGATTGGGGAATTTAGTCAATTTAAATTTAGGAATAATAATAATATATGCGAGTTTAATACTGCCATTTGATGCTAGCTGGCTGTTTTGCACATTAGTTGATATAAATTCTTCATTATATCAATGCTCTTTACTTTTTGGTATATTTTTGGAAAGGCCAATACCAGTTGTTCCTTTGTATGTGTAGTGCTTCTTTTAGAAGCTCCTGTAAAGCAGGCCTGGTGATGATGAATCTCTAAGTACTTGCTTGTTCACAAAAGATTTTATTTTTCCTTTGCTTGTGAAGCTTAGTTTGGCTAGATATGAAATTCTGGGTTGATGATTCTTTTCTTTAAGGATGTTGAATATTGGCCCCCTCTCTCTTCTGGCTTGTAGTTTCTGATGAGAGATCTGCTGTAAGTCTGATAGGCCTCCCTTTGTGGGTAACCTGACCTTTCTCTCTGGCTGCCCTTAGCATTTTCTCCTTCATTTCAACTCTGATGAATCTGACAATTACGTGTCTTGGGGTTGCTCTTCTTGAGGAATATCTTTGTGGTATTCTCTGTATTACCTGGAGTTGATTATTGTCCTGCCTTGCTAGGTTGGGAAAGTTTTCCTGAATAATATCCTGAAAAGTATTTTCCAACTTGGATTCACTGTCTTCGTCACATTCAGGTACACCTATCAAGTGTAGATTAGGTCTTTTCACATAGTCCCATATTTCTTGGAGACTTTGCTCATTCCTTTTTATCCTTTTTTTTCTCTAATCTTGTCTTCTCATTTTATTTCATTGAGTTGGTCTTCAACCTCTGATATCCTTTCTGCTTGATAAATTCAACTGTTAAAACTTATGTATACTTCACAAAGTTCTCATGTTGTGTTTTTCAGCTCCATTAATTCACTTATATTCCTCTCTAAATTGTCTGTTCCCATTAGTATTTTGTCAAATCTTCTTTCAAGGTTCTTAGTTTCTTTGCCTTGGGTTAGAACTTGTTCTTTTAGCTCACAGAAGTTTCTTATTGTCCACCTTCTGAAGCCTGATTCTGACAATTCATCACACTCATTCTCCATCAGGCCTTGTTCCCTTGCTGATGAGGAGCTATGATCCCCTGAAAGTGGAGAGATATTCTGATTTTGGATGTTTTCAGACTTTTTGTGCTGGTTTCTTTCCATCTTTGTGGATTTATCCACCTGTCATCTTTGTAATTCCTGACTTTCAGATTGGATCTCTGAGTGGGCATCCAGTTTGTTGGTGGTGATATTATTTCTGTTTCTTTGTTTTCCTTTGGTAGACACCCTCCCCCACAGAGCTGGACCTTCCTGGGTTCAGCTGTGCTTGCTGTGAAACTCTCAACCATCAGTGTTTCCAATTGCTGTTTTTTGTGGGAGGGGGTGACCAGCCAAGCCTAATCACCTGGCTACCTGCCTCAGAGCCCCCATTTTTCTTTTCCTAACTGAACAGTTGATTATCTCCCAGGTGCCCCAGTCACCCGCCTGAAAGGCAACAGGATCTATGAAATTCAATGCTGAGATTCGTGGTGCTTTTCTGCCCAGGATTCTCCTGGTCTGGCTCCCGGCTTTAGCCCCCCTCACAATCAGCTGAATGAGTGACTCTGCCTTCTTGGAGCTCCAAACGTCACCTAAAATGGCACCCAGTCCCGCATACTCTGCACTGAGAACTGCCGCACTGGGATGCCAGCAAAACAGCCACGCCAGCCAAAAGAGTTGCGCTGGTGACCCCGGGGGCTCCTCTGCTGAGAATGTTCTGATTCATAAACAACAAAAATTTGTCTGGAAGTCTGTCGTCCACTCTCTCCCTGTGTCTTCACTGGGAGCTGCAACCCTGAGCTGCTGCTAGATGGCCATATTGAATCTCTCTCCATGTTGGTCTTTTTTTTTTTTTGAGGTGGAGTTTTACTCTTGTTACCCAGACTGGAGTGCAATGTAGTTCTCCCACCTCAGCCTCCTGAGTAGCTGTGATTACAGGCACGCACCACCATGCCCAGCTAATATTTTGTATTTTTAGTAGAGACGGGGTTTCACCGTGTTGACCAGGATGGTCTCAATCTCTTGACCTCGTGATCCACCTGCCTCTCAAAGTGCTGGGATTACAGGTTTGAGCCACCACACCCAGCCTAATGTTGGTCTTTTATTGGATTTCTCTGATGCATAGGACAATACTAATCACTTATACATACTTAAATTATATATGCTCTTAGTTTTTCTAAATTCTCTTGGATATCTTTGCAATTTTGATGCACATTTTGCCTATTAGATTTCTAAACCACTTTTAAATGAAATTATCCAGAAATTTTTATTCTACATGCATGGCTTGAATCACTTCACCTAGTCTTGTAATTTGAATTATTTTCATATAATTATTATTTCTAAATTGTGATCTTAAGTCAAAAAATTTTTGAGTTTTAGAATTGTGTATCTAACTCTCTCCTATTTATCAAAAGCATCTACTTCAACACTGAATATATTGGCTAAGAATAAAGCACCACTAGTACCAAACATTGGTAGATGAGGAGAAACCATGACTCTCATATTCTGCTGGTGATCATATAAAAAGCCACAACAATTTTGGAAAATTTTTGTCAGTTGATCAAAATTTTGACATACATGAGAAAAAAGACCTGGAAATTGCTGTCCTAAATATTTACCCAAGACCTTGTGTCCACTAATGATTTTTACATGGATATGCAGAGCAGCTTTACCTGTAATAACCAAAACCTGGAAACAATTCAATCACCCATCAATAGGTATACTGATAAACAATTTGTGGTTCCACTTTATACCATGGAATACTATTCAGAAATGGAGAAGGAACACACAAGTGATGCCTTGAAAAATATGACTGAATATTGACATTATACTAAAGACAAAAAAGTGTAGGGCACAAGCCCTACATCAGCCATGGGTACAAGTTCAGTAAGACAAAAGAATGAGAAAAAGATTAGGAGAGCCAGCAGGCCATCACTTTATTACTTTGGAAATAGTGGAGACCCAGAGCTCTGATCATCCACACTATTTATTGGTTATAATCACTTTGATCTATAGTGTAGGGGTGGAGTGATGGTGAGGAGAGGGTGACGTGATGGTGGAGTGAATTAGTAAGCCAGAACTGAATCAGTGAACTGGAACTGAAGTGTCATCCTAAGAATTGATAACATTTGTGGTTTCAGGAGTTTCACAAAACAAGAACATGTGGTTATCCTCAGCCTGTTATCTATGTGCAGCTGGTGGAACTTGGGCCATACAAGGAGCCTACAAGTCTGGCTACATCATAGTGCTATGAAGGAGTTTTATGTCTTTGAGCACAATGTTTGTAATAACAGAGCCTAGGTCACCCTGCACCAGAACATGAGGCATAGAGAGGCCTTCCTCCTCAGAGGCCTCCTGTGGCCTCCCGCAATTTGTTGTTTCTTGTTTATATGTTACTAATAACTAGTTTATATAGGCACTCTGTAAGTCCTTTCTCCTTTGCTGCTTTTCCCAACACAAAAGGTATACATGAATAATAAATACAGTATAATTCTATTTTTTAAATACTTAGAAAACATATTTCTAATTTATACTGGCAAAATGTAAATCAACGGTTACAGGAGGCCTGAAAAAATTGACTGCAAACAGGCATGAAGGAATATATAGGGTCACAGAAATCTTCTGTATCTTGATTGTGTTGTTGGTTAGGTAGATCCAAATGGGTGTTGAAACACATTGAACTCTGTATTTAAAATGGTTAAATTGTATCAGATGTTTTTAATTTTCAATTAAGATGGTTTAAAAATTGCCTTCTTTGGTGTTGCATCTCCTCCTGTTCCATCTCTGCTCCCCTCCCACAAAAATATTCTTATTTTCCTATATCAACTTGGTGATGAGCCCACAATATACTCAATCACCCAAGATAAAAGTTCATAATTCATTCTTCCCTGTCTTAGTCAACAGGGGGTGCTGTAACAAATATACCAAAATACTGAGTGGCTTAATTACAAATATTTATTTCCTGTAGCTCTGTAAACTGAGAAGCCCAACATCCAGGTGCTGGCAGATTCAGTGTCTGGTTGGGGGGCCACTTCCTTGTTTGCAGATGGCCATGTTCTTTCTGTATCCTCACATGGTGGAGGAAGCACACATGTCTCTTCTTATAAGGGTAATTCAATTTGTGACAGATGCAACCTCATGACCTAATTACCTCTCAATGGCCCACCTCCCACTACTATCACATTTTTTCAATATATGAATTTTTGGGTGGACACAAACACTGAGTCTATAACAATCTCTAACTTCATCCTTTTCTTCATTCCATGCCAGATTGCCAAACTTTTCTGTCTATATGATCTGTTGCTCAGATGTGCCACACTCTATGTCTTCCCTCCCTTTCTTCTTATAATAGTTCCCCTTGTGGTTCACGTAGCTGGTTTACATGAAACTGACCCCACCAACTACCAATCAGACTTAGTTAGAACCTCTCATAATGCTTTAGCAAATTGGCCAGATAATTTGGTTTTAGGTAGGGAAATGTAAATATATCTACTACTTCTTCCCAGATTTTAGTGCAACTATTCAAAAGAAGCATTACCTTCCCACTAGTGTAATCATCAACATGGTAATGTAACTCTAGAACTTATGAGAAATATGAAGGGTCAATAAACATAATTCCTTCCCTCCATAACTAAATGAGAAAAAAGACATTTTGAAGTAGAGATCTATATTTCAAATTTATTACTGATATACCTATTTGGAGAATGTCACTTGGGCATTGCAGCCAAAAAGGCTTGCTAGGGCTGTGTCACAACCAGACTGATTTACCTGTTTAGGCATTGGCGTCTGTGTACAACTAAACTGCAGGCCTCCTGTAGAAGAGCAGAGACTGTTTCTGTGACAAAATGGCCAAAAAAGAAAGATAACTGGAATGAACCTTTTTTTGTGGCAGGCAGATATGAAAGAGAGAGGTTACTGTGTTAGGCATGTATAATTTCTTCTTCCTGAGGGATTTATCAGGTAGGTTCCTCCTCCTCTGGGGAAAAGGTTAATATGGCATGGAAATAATCAGAAAGTATTCCTCCCCTACAACACCATGCTGGAGAATAGAGAAGACATTTCCTCTGCTATATGGAAATCGAAAGTATGAGGGTTAAGTGCCATACCCTAAAAGAATTGTCTGTGACCTTTCCTCTAGCATGCATGACAGAGGAAGAATCCACATGGGAATGAAGCCAACACAGAGAAAACATTATTGGAAAATTGAGGAAAAAAACAAATTTCCAATGCCATTGTTTGAACATCTGAATTCAGACTGGGGCGTCCTTTACATCACTGCTCCCTGGCTTCGTCATGAGGATGATGACCTCTATTACTGTAAATAGAGAAGAATGTATTGCTAGAGATCTTATGCAGAAGGGTTTGGCTGATTTTCTTCCAATACACAACCTATTGGCCCAAATGCTGTGCAGTCTTCTGGATACAGGAGGCTTTATGTCCATTGACAAGTGCCAACTTGAAGTACTACATGTTCACCAATTTAATGCATTACTCCCGGCATTATAGAATCAAGAGCTAAACTATCTGTGAACTGTTGAGGGCCTTGCGATGATGTGCAAAGAACTCACCTGTGGGGTGACAGCAGGGAAATTTTATAAATTGGATAACCAACTGATTGTTGAAGCTAGTCTTCACTAAAGACAAAATATATTGGTTTCCTGTTGTTATTAATTATGTGAAGTTTCTTATTCCAAATTTGATGTATAAGTTGATAGACAATTATTAGGTGCATGTTAGCACTGAAAAAAAAGCAGCAAAAGAAAAAAATCATTCATGTCACAGAAGTTTGAGAAACACCATCACTGTGTAGCTAAGTAAAACATCATCAGGTATATTTTCTTCTGAAACTTCTCTCTTTTCTATGTAAGACATTAACATTACTGCCAATAAGATAATTTTGGCTCTACTGCTTAAATTCTAGGAAATGGTAATGCAATACTTTTTATTTATTTATTTTTAAATCGATGAGATGCATGTCATATTTTTTAATTTTTATTCAATTAAATATTTTTTTAATTTGTATTGCATTTTAGGTTTTGGGGTACATGTGCAGAACATGCAAGATAGTTGCATAGGTACACATGTGGCAGTGTGTTTTGCTGCCTTCTGCCCCTTCACCCATACTTTTTAAAGCATAAAACCAGTTTAATACTTAGCATTTTACATTAGCTTGAAACTAAATAATACAAAGCCTAAGGTATTCTTGACATATCCATGGGGTGATTATGAATAAAAGAGGACAACACACAGTTCACCAGAGTAAATATATGAATCCAGTACTCAACTCTATTTTATCATATAAAAATTTGTACAGTAATATTATCTTATGAAGTCTTGTGAATATTAAATGGTAAATGGCTAACATGGATATATTTATAGTAGTGTCAAAGAGATGACAATCACCACAAAGTATTTTGTTAAAAAATTAAGATGCTGAAAATTTTCCCTTTCTCAAACACATGTACAAACCTCAGTTTAGTATTTGTAAACAAAAAATTGATTATCATCTCGACATTCAAAAATCTGTGCTCTTACCAGTAGAATAAAGATCAATTACCTTAACTGTCAGGCTGTATGTAAGGCCTTACAAAAATGTTTCTCCAAATCTATAGAATACGTGAAAGAAACCCTCCGACCAACCCAAAAGAGTTTCCTATTTGTTTTGCACAAAATACTTGCCAAACTTCTTTTCTCCCCACCGTTTTATTTGCTAGTTTATTTTTGTGAGACACTCTCTAGTATCTTCTGCTTATAGAAATCCTACTCTTAATGCAAGACTTTGATTCTAACATTCTTCATGAGTAATATTTTGATTGACTCAAACTTGGGCAGTCACACAATACTTTCGATTATGTATGTATATGTATGCCTTTTCTCTCTAAGCAGTGAATCACACTTTTGACAAGATTAGGGTATATTCTTCACCTTATGTTGTATATTCAACATTGAACTCATGCCGCATGTCGCACAATTTACAAAGGACTGTTGATGACCATGTTACTACTGATACTCAACATTGTACATCTTCAGGATCTTCATGGTCACCGTGTGCATAATTCAGTTCAGGTGAAAAAAAGTTTTCCTGCAAATACTGGATTTCGTATGAGATTTATCAAGTATGACTTAAGATAGACATTAACAGAATTTAAAGTACAAAATTTAAGGACAAATAGAATAAGTAAAGTAATGCAACAATGCTTCTAAATCTTCATCTTGTACAGAGAAACACATATCAAATAAAGATCAGTCTGGATATTTGATCTGTAATTTAGAGACATACATAAAATCATATTCCCAATATTGAGAGAATACATGTTATTTCAAATAAAAATGGAGAAGTACTAACTACATACCACTTATTGTTTTAGGTCACTAAGCACATTTCAAGCAAGCAAAAAATTTTGCTATTAATCACGTAACCTGGTCGCTCAGAAATGAATCTGATCAGAAGGCTATGCCTCTCTTTTGTGTAAACACTGAGTATAGTAATGACAGGGATAGAACTGAAAATCAATGGAAAAAGAGTTGACACTTTACTAAATGGTATTGGGGAAAGTAGACACCACAAGGAAATAAATAGATTTCCCATCTCATTCTAAAACTAGGGTCCATATAAATTAAAGCTGAAAATATGAAAACAGAACTTTCACAACTCATGAGAATATAGTGGACAATAAAATTCTGACAGCAATGAAGGATTTCTTAACCAAGGACTAAATTTGTATAAATAAGAAAAAAATTGACGTATTTCAAAATATTAAAATTAAAATCTTGTAATGAACTAAAGAGAATGTTAATTCAATGGATTCCTACATTAAATTTATTTAAATTGATTTATTGAAAATTAAACAAGATCCGCAAATCAATGAGTAGAGACAAAAAACTAAAGGGAACATGAATGAAAAATGCACGAGTAAATCATCATAGCAGAAACTGTAACAGCCTATGTATATGTACATATATAGCCATGTGTCACTTGTCACTTAATGACAGGGACATGTTCTGAGGAAATTGGTCCCTAGGTAATTTCATTGTTATATAAGCATCATAGAGTGTACTTACACAAACCTAGATAGTAAAGCCTACTACCTGCCTAGGATATATAGTGTAGCCTATTGCTTCTAGGCTACAAACCTGAACAGCATTTTTCTGTGCTGAATATTGTAGGCAATGTAACACAATGGTACAATTTTGTGTATCTAAATCTATCTAAACACAGGAAAGGCACAGTAAAATATGCTGTAGTGAATAAAAAAATGGTACACCTACATACCATTTATGTAGACACATGAATCATAAATGAAGCTTGCATGACTGGAGATTAATCTGGGTGAGTCCGTGAATGAGTGGTAAGTGAATGTTGAGGCCCAGGACATTACTGTTCACTACTGTAGACTTTATAAACTATACACTGATGCCACACTAAATTTATAAAAATATTTTTCTTTTTTAATAGTATATTAACCTTAGTCTACTATAATTTATTTACTCCATAAACTTAATTTTTTAACTTTTTGACTCTTTTGTAATAAAACAGTTTAAAACGTACATTGTGTAGCTTTACAGAAATGTTTTCTTTATTTATAACTTTATTCTATAAGCATTTTTCTATTTTAAAAAATTTAAACTAGTTTTTACTATTTAAAATGATTGGTTAACAACTAAAACACAAAGTCACACATTAGCCTAGGCCTACACAGGGTCATAATTATGAATATTTATATGTTTTATTTCCACATCTTGTCTCACTAGAAAGTCTTCAAGGGCAATAACACGCATGGAGCTGTCATCTCCTATGATAACAAAGCCTTCTGAAATATTTCATGAAAAACCTGCCTGAGGCCGTTTTACAGTTAATTTAAAAATATATATATAAGTACAAGGGCCTTTAAAATAATGATAAAAATTACAGTAAATACATAAACAGTAACATAGTCACTTATTATGAAGTATTAAGTACTATATATAAATGATTATGCTATACATTTTTTTTTGACTGGCAACACAGTAGTTTTGTTTATGCCAGCATCAACACAAACACATGAGTAATGTATTATGCTATGCTGTAACAAAGGCGATGAAATCACTTAGGCAATAGGAATTTTTCAGTTGCATTATAATTTTATGGGACCATCTTCCTATGTGTGGTTCACTGTTGACAAAGCCATCATTATGTGGTGCATGACTGTATATATATTTTTATATCAATATATATTATATATAAACATGTAAAATGTGTTCAAACTGAATATCAATAAGTAAAAAAAAATTTAACTAATAAGTTTCCATTTTACACCGATCAAAATAACAAAAAGTGTAAGTTCATAGTATTAGCTATTAATGAGAATGTAAGGAAATTAAATTCCTTATGCAATATACATGGATGTGATAATTGAAATATTTATTTGGAAAGGCAGTATTTAGAAGAGTTCACTATTTTGTTTATCCCTGAAATTTAATGATGCAAATATTCATACATGTATACATGACACAGATGCAGCTCTTTTTTTGAAGTATTGTGTGGAATGGTAACAGTTTGAAAAAAAATAATATTTTTCAATAAAGTAATTTAAAAACTCTGGTATATTTATATAGTAGTACACTAAAAACAGTTAGCAAGAATGAGCTACATCCTTTAGTTTCAAGGTGGCTGATCTCAAAAGCATAATGCTGAGTGAAAACAGAACAATTCAAAATAATATTTACAGCATGATATCAATGATGCAAATTTGATTTGATTTGATTTGATTTTTTGGGATATTGCTCTTTTGCCCAGGCTGGAGTACAGTTGCATGACAATCATGGCTCTCTGCAGCCTCAACCTCCTGGGCTCTAGCAGTCCTCTTGGCTTAGCCTTGAGAGTATCTGGGACTAAAGGCATGTGCACACCATGTGTGTGTACACATGGCTAATTTTTGTATTTTTATGAAGATGGGGTCTCACCACGTTGCCCAGATTGAGAACAATATAAATTTTACAAACACACATTATAGCACTATGTAATTTATGGGATATAAATAGGGAAATAAATACATAATCATATATAGAGAGAATAAACAACTTCAAGTTTAAGCAAAGAAGAAACGAGTGAGATAAGAAAGGTGCTTTAACTAGTTTTGTAATCCCAGAACTTTGGGAGGCCAAGATGGGCAGATCACCTGAGGTCAGAAGTTTGAGACCAGCCTAGAAAACATGGCAAAAACCCGCCTCTACTAAAAATGCAAAAATTAGCAGAGCATGGTAACACACACCTGTAATCCCAGCTACTTGAGTGGCTGAGGCAGGAGAATCGCTTGAACCTGAGAGGTGGAGGTGGCAGTGAGCCAAAATTGCACCACTGTACTCCAGCCTGGGTGACAGAGCAAGACTCCATCTCAAAAAAAAAAAGAAAAAAAGAAATATTATGAGACAAATAAGACATAAAAACATTTTATGTCTGAGTATGATATACATGAGGTTTATTACATATTTAAAAGTAATTAGTTTAAAAATAAGAATACTTTTATAATTGTTAATTTAGAAACTTATTAAGTTCAAAGACATCAATTTAGAGCATTTCTTGTTTGTCTATTTATAGTAATTCATAGAGATGCTACCACCGACACATTTTGCAAATAAATTCATATTTCCTGTGATACCAAATCTTTTAAACTTTACAGAGGCGAAAACATAAATAATCCTTGTTATCTTATGCATAATAATATTATAGTAGATTTCTATATTAGATGCACCTCTTAGAAACCTCAAATGACCAGAAATATTCTTTGATTAGTAGACTTGTTAGTTCCATTAAAGTAGTGGCTTATATTATACATTATCCTAGACTTATTTTTACTTTTCTAGGAAAATGTCTACAATATTTAATATTATTTTATTCAATAATATACATCCTTTATTATTTTGCATTTACCTGAAAAGATGAGGCACACATCATCTTTCTTGGAAAGCATAGAAGGACTATGTGTTTATAAAATGACATTCACAAATCATAATTTTATAAAATGTAAGTAAAATTAAAATTGGCCAAATATAGTGATATGGTTTGGCCGCGTTCCCACCCAAATCTCATTTTGAATTGTAACTCCCACAATTCACACATGTCATGGAAGGCACCCAGTGGGAGGTGATTGAATTATAGAGACTGGTCTTTCCTGCACTCTTCTAGTGATAGTGAATGAGTCTCAGGAGATCTGATGGTTGGAAAAACAGGACAAGCTCTCTTCTCTTGTCTACCACCATGTGAGATGTACCTTTCACCTTCTGCCATAATTGTGAGGCAGAATCCCAGCCACGTGGAATTGTAAGTGCGTTCAACCTTTTTCTTCCCAGTCTCAGGTATGACTTTATCAGCAGTGTGAAAATGGACTGATACATATAGTTCATTTTGTTGAGACTAAGCACACAGAATTTATCTAACAAATATTTCAAAACTGTTTCTTATGCTTCAGAATCAGTTCTAAGCACCTTATAAATGTGATCTCATATAGCCTTATGCCAATCCTGTGAGGTACGCACTAAAATTACCCTCATTTCACATATGTGAAATCTAAGGCCCTATAAGTTTGCTTAATATCACATAACTTGTAGATGATACATTTAGCCCATGAACCTGGCTCTAAACATACTGTTTCTACCACTCTGTTATGTTCTAATTACTGGGGAACTGCTATTTTTGACATCTGTATGCACTGGTGTCAATCTGAAATTTAATTGGATATATGATTTGTGGTAACCTGATTGGTCTTCTTGTAGATACACTTGGGCTTGTTGAAATACACGTGGTCCAATCTAGGCATTGTAATAATTGTGCTAACATGTCAAAACAAGAAATTCAGTGACTCACTGCAAAGGTTCCCACTGCCAGGGTGATTTTCCTTTCTACTAAAGGAAGATGCAGGCCCAGTATAAGAAACTTCTGAATATAACAGCACAAGATCTACACTAAGCCTACTTTTTCTACAACTGAAATAGCCTAAGTCCTTAATTAAAGCAAAAATTAATCAGGTTCAACAGTGAAGACAGATCACCTTTTCTTTGGTCTTTGAAAGATGCAATACTGTCCTATCATCTCAAGCTCCAGCCATGATGTAAAACACATCTTCTTTAGCAGGATTGACTCAATGTGGAAGACCTAAGTAGCCGATTCTTCAAGTTGTCACTGCAGCAGATATTTCACTGGGAGTCCTGTTTTTTGTTACAAACCTGATTTGGCATATTGATTAATTTAATTAAGTAAGAATAAAATTGGCCAACTATACTACATGAGGTGCTGAGGTAGATACTTTGGGAATACAAGATTTATATTGCTCTCAAGATCCCACACTCTAAGGCACATCTTATTTTACCACATTTCCTGCCTCAGATTGTGATATGTCTTTACTCCAAGTTGCCAGGTCAGGTTTCTCTATGTACAGCCTTGGGGCTCAATAGTTCTGTGGATTTTTTGTTTTTGTCAATAATAGACCTTGATAAAAATTATCTGAATTCTAAAAGAAAAAATTACTTTTGTTAAATTCTTTATTCATATTCTAAATGGCATGTGAATATAGTGAAGCCAGTAATTCTGTGGTTTGGGGGATAGGGTGTTTAATTGTTCAAGGAATTATAATTTATTTACATTTCAAACATATGCTCAATAAGTATACATGCGGAAGAAGGAATAGGAAGAGTAAGAGGGTTGGAAGATGATGATAAAGCTGTCTGCAATGTACCAGGAGGAATAGTCTGTACATTTACAGTGTATTATAGAATAACAACCCATAGCATATTATAAAAATCTCTAGGGAAATATTTCTTAAAATACCTATTGAAAATAAAGTCAAAATTAATGTCTTAGTCAGCTTAGGCTGCCATAACAAAATGCTATAGATTGAGTAGCTTAAACAGTAGAAATTTACTTCTCACAGTTCCAGAGGCTGAAAAGTCCAAAATCAAAGTCTTAGCACAGTCAGTTTCTGGTGAGGGCCATCCTCCTGGCTTGTAAATGACCACCTTTCCACTATGGAGGAGAGAGTGAGCTCTGGTGTCTCTTCCTCTTCTTATAAATTACCACATCTACTGTATTAAGTCCCTGCCCTTATGACCTCATTTAATTTTTAACACCTCTTCACAGGCCCTGTCTCGAAATACTTTAGGGGTCAGGACTTTAACATATGAATTTTGGGGAAACACAAATATTTCTACTCTGTAACAATATATAAAAGGCTGTTGACTGCAATAAAGATTCCTTGATCCCAAGAAATAAACTATAACAGGACACTGGAGAAATCAATTGAAAAAATGCCAATTGATTAGGTATTGCATGTAACTTTCATTTTAGTGGCTATCTATATTAAAAGAAAGATCAGAAACAGAAATTCCAAGGGCTGAGGGCCCTTTGAGATAACTTACACGGATAATAAAACTCTGAAGATGGTATAAAATCTGAAGTTTGAGCAGTCACTATGCTTTAGATGAAATAATAAGGTGAACAAGAATATATTCCAAACCATCAATATCTTGAAATTTAGAATCACTTTAAGACAATCCTGAGTAGGGTGGAGCCCAAAACAGCAGGATGGAGCAGCAGGGCAGAGCCCACAACAGCAGGGCGGAGCCCATAGCAAAAGGGCAGACCTCACGCCAGCAGGGTGGAGCCTCGGCAGCCAAATAGTGACTAAACTGCCTCCTAGCTGGGCAGAACAGAGAAACGGATACTCACAAATAAAGCCCTAACTCCCCGAGACACAGCATCTGAGGAAAAAAGGTTTTATGAGTTCTGCTGCAACAGACTTAAACGTACTTGCCTACCAACACTGAATAAACAACAGAGCTCACAGCTCAGCACTGGAGCCCCTATAAAGTACAGACCATCTCCTCAAGCAGCTCCCTGATCCCCGTATACCCAAAGAGTTACCTCTAAAAGGACTGATCAGACTGACATTTGGCGGGCATCATTCTGGGACAAAGATTGAAGAAGAAACTGGTAGCATCCCTCACTGTTCTGCAGTTGCTACAGTTGTACCCCAGGCAAGCAGGGCCTGGAGTGGACCTCAGCAGTCTTACAGCAGAGGGGCTAGACTGGTAGAAGGAAAACTAAGAAACAGAAATACTTCATCATCAACAATCTGGGCCTCTACTCAGAGACCCAATTGAAAAATCAGCAACTACTCAGACAACAGGTGGATAAATCCACAAAGATGGGAAGAAACCAGTGCAAAAAGGAAGAAAACACCCGAAACCAGAACAGCTTACTGCCTACAAAAGACAAAAACTCCTCACTAGCAAGGGAACAAAGCTGGATGGAGAATGAGAGTGATGAAATAACAGAATCAGACTTCAGTAGGTGGGTAATGAGAAACTTCTGTGAGCTAAAAGAACATGTTCTAAATCAGTGCAAAGAAACTAAGAACCTTGAAAAAAGATTTGAGAAAATGATAACAAGAATGGACAACTTAGAGAGGAATATGAATGAATTGAAGGAGCTGAAAAACACAACACGAGAACATCGTAAAGCATGCACAAGTTTCAACAGCCGAATTGACCAAGCAGAAGAAAGGATATCAGAATTCGAAGATCAACTCAATGAAATAAAATGAGGAGCCAAGATTAGAGAAAAAAGTGCAAAAAGGAATGAGCAAAGTCTCCAAGAAATGTGGGACTATGTGAAGAGACCTAATCTACATTTGATAGGTGTACCAGAATGTGATGGAGAGAGTGAATCCAAGCTGCAAAATACTCTTCACGATATTATCCAGGAAAATTTCCCCAACCTAGTAAGGCAGGCCAACACCCAAATCCAGAAAATACAGAGAACACCACAAAGATACTGCACAAGAAGAGCAACCCCAAGGCACATGATCGTCAGATTCACCAGGGTTGAAATGAAGGAGAAAATGCTAAAGGCAGCCAGAAAGAAAGGCTGGGTCACCCACAAAGGGAAGCCCATCAGACTCACAGCAGATCTCTCGGCAGAAACCCTACAAGCCAGAAGAGAGTGGGGGCCAATATTCAACATCCTTAAAGAAAAGAACTTTCAACCCAGAATTTCATATCCAGCCAAACTAAGCTTCATAAGTGAAGGAAAAATAAAATCCTTTGGAAACAAGCAAGTACTCAGAGATTTTGTCAGCACCAGGCCTGCTTTACAAGAGCTCCTGAAAGAGGCACTACACATAGAAAGGAACAACCAGCACCAGCCATTCCAAAAACATACCAAAGGCTAAAGAGCATCAATGAAATGAAGAATCTGCATCAACTAATGAGAAAAACAGCCAGCTAGCATCAAAATGGCAGTGTCAAATTCACACATAACGATATTAACCCTAAATGTAAATGGGCTAAATGCACCAATCAAAAGACACAGACTGGCAAATTGAATAAAAATATAAAACCCATCGGTGTGCTGTATCCAGGAAACCCATTGCACATGCAAGGATACACAAAGGCTCAAAATAAAGGAATGGAGGAAGGTTTACCAAGCAAATGGAGAGCAAAAAAAAAAAAGCAGAAGTTGCAATTCTCAACTCCAATAAAATAGACTTTAAAGCAACAAAGATCAAAAGAGACGAAAAAGGACATTACATAATGGTAAAAGGATCGATATAACAAGAAGAGCTCACGTTCCTAAATATTTATGGACCCAATACAGGAGCACACAGATATATAAGGCAAGTTCTTAATGACTTACAAAGAGACTTACACTCCCACACAATAATACTGGGAGACTTTAACACTCCACTGTCAATACTAGACAGATCAACCAGACAGAAAATTAACAAGGAATCCCAGGACTTGAACTCAGACCTGGAACAAGCAAACCTGATAGACATTTACAGAACTCTCCACCCCAAATCCACAGAATATACATTATTCTCAGCACCACATCACACCTACTCTAAAATTGATCACATAATTGGAAGTAAAGCACTCCTCAGCAAATGCAAAACAACTGAAATCATAACAAACAGTCTCTCAGACCATAGTGCAATCAAGTTAGAACTGAGAATCCAGAGACTAACTCAGAACCACACAACTTCATGGAAACTGAACAACTGGCTCTTGAATGTTGATTGGATAAACAATGAAATGAAGGCAGAAATAAAGAAGTTCTTTGAAACCAACGAGAACGAAGATACAACATACCAAAATCTCTGGGACACATTTAAAGCAGTATCTAGAGGAAAATATATAGCAATAAGTGCCCACATGAGAAGAGTGGAGAGAT
>CM052649.1:74936915-74962680 GCA_028533165.1 Leontopithecus rosalia
TAGTTCAACCATTGTGGAAGACAGTGTGGCAATTCCTCAAGGACCTAGAAATAGAAATTCCATTTGACCCAGCAATCCCATTACTGGGTATATATCCAAAGGACTATAAATCATTCTACTATAAGGACACATGCACACGAATGTTCATTGCAGCACTGTTTACAATAGCAAAGACCTGGAACCAACCCAAATGCCCATCAATGATAGACTGGACTGGAAAAATGTGGCACATATACACCATGGAATATTATACACCATGGAATATCAAAAATGATGTGTTCATGTCCTTTGTAGGGACATGGATGAGTCTGGAGAATATCATTCTCAGCAAATTGACACAAGAACAGAAAATGAAACACCTTATATTCTCACTCATAGGTGGGTGATGAACAATGAGAACACATGGACACAGCGAAGGGAGTACTACACACTGGGGTCTATTTGGGGAAATAGGGGAGGGACAGTGGGGGGGAGCGGGGGAGGGATAGCATGGGGAGAAATGCCAAATGTGGGTGAAGGGGCAGAAGGCAGCAAAACACACTCCCACCTGTGTACCTATGCAACTATTTTACAAGTTCTTCACATGTACCCCAAAACCTAAAATGTAATAGGAAGAACAAAAAAGAAAAATAAATAAATAAATAAATAAATAAAAGACAATCCTATTGCCAAGGAATGTAATTGAAAACCTTGAGCCATGGATTGTTGAGGGGAATTACTAGATTTATCAGAATGGCAGATAAATGTCTAGGGAAATAGTGCTCAATGCAACCTTATAAAGATAGTGATAAAACATTAGTAGTAATTGGAATACATAAACTTCAATCATCAAAAAAAAATAGCTAACTTAAAATAAGACTAGGGGATTATTCTTTCACTCATCCCCACTCTCTTTGTTATTTCTTTATTCCCCATCGGGGATTCATTTTGTTCTCTACAAAATCTTACTTTTAGTTTGCTGCATTTAAGCTATATTGCAATTGGGTTAACTAAGCATATATATATTATTTGAAAAGAAGGAGATAGGAAATTAGCAGAAAAATGCTTTGTTGTTCGTGTTATGCTTAATATGGTCTCAAGTCAATATTTAATTTGAAAAATTTTAAATCACCTATGTCCAAAGAAATTATACATCGCTAGCTTTCAGGGATACTTGTTTTGTTTTTAATTCATAAATTAATTATTAATGTTGGTATTTGTGGGTGCAAATTACAATTTTTATTCTGCTAGCTTAAAAGTTTTTTGATTACTTTAATTCTTTCCTTCATGCACAGGCAAATGCCATTCATGTTTCTTTTCCATATAGTAGCCTAGCAACTGCAAATTTCAAGAAGTTTTTATAATAACATCCTCCGAATAATTTTAAAATGATGTCACCCTCTCAAATCCAAGAGAATACTGCTAGTTGGTCTTGCAAATGTCCAAGGCAATCATTTCTACTTGTTAGAAATTTACCTTGGTAATCTTTCTATGTTGTCAAGAAGTTCAGTTTGATGTCCCAAAATGCCAAACCTCGACTTATAAAAATACTCAAAATGACAACAACAACAAAAATCAAACAATAACACAATTTGTAATCTAGAGGACAGTAATGCTGCTCCCTGATTTCTGGATTTTTAAAAGATGAATAATGCAATCAATGTATTCAGACACCAAAATTAAATCAAGCTCTGATAAATATACACAAAAATACATGAGCAAGAGTCAGGTAAGATTGATTTCCAAAAGCCACAAAAGAAAATATATTTTGAATTTAAGTTAATTCAGGCTTAAGAATTAATTTAGAAAGGTAATTTCATAGATGATGTTGAGAGTAGAATGTTATTACACCACATAGGGAATATTTTAAATTACTATTTTCCTAGCAAGTCGGGTTGCTAGAAATAAAAACACAGGACTGTCAGTTAAAGTTGAATTTCAAATAAACAACAAATAGTTTTTTAGGGTAAGCATGTCCTGTAAATTACTTGGTGTAACTATACCCCATGCGATATTTGGCAACCACTTAAAGTAAAAAAGATATTTGTTGTTTATCTGGAACTCAAATTTAACTAGGCTGTCATATTTTTATTTGCTAAATGTGGAAACTCTACTAATACAAGATTTTAAATAGAACTATAAAATAAATTGGTTATCTTGATTACATTAGGGACTAAATAAATGTCTGGTTAGCGGAACTTATACCTTTTATTTTAATTGATGCATCATAAGCTCAACTAGATACTTTAATTAGGAAATGATATGTGAAACAACTATGACTCATGAGCACATTTTAGAATTACAATCTTTATAACTTATTTGTGCATATTTTTGTTTATTCAATGATTTTCTTACAATCATTTTCATACATTCAGATTTTCTTAGAATCATTTTTATACTTGATAGAAATAAAAATACTGTTCAAGAAAATGTCATGGTGAATTAGAAAGGCAAGAGCACTGCAGAGAGCTATAATCCTTTCAGATTTGAAGGATAGAATGAGACTGTGTCAGCAGGACTAGCTGCCCAATTGAATTGAGATGATGTAGTTGGACTTTTACAAAAGCAGAGTAGTAGATGCAGGGTCACATCAGAGACTGAAATGAAGAAAGTCCTTGTTGTCATTTTTATTTCACCAATTGGAATAAGTCTTCAACTTGTAAAAAGTGGTGCACAGATCCTGGAAATTGAAACTCTTTACTAAAGCACAGGCAAATGCAGGGCAATCAATGGCAATATCAGATTGAAGTGCATGCCTGTTAATCAATGTGACTTAAACCTGATTTGGGGAAAAAATTATTTTGAGGATGAGAATATCAACCCTGAGCACTCCTCTGCGTTTCTGCTGAGAGTAGCGATTATTTCTTATCAGTGATGATATGGAGCCTTCCCAGGTGAGGGATGTGCACAAATAATGGCCGTGGTGGATGGGAGCTGGGTAATAGCCAATTCTGCTACAGCTAACACGCTGTGTCTGAATACCAAGCAAGATAGCAGTTGTCATACAGTCTCAGCTTCTAATGCTGGGTCAATAGCTTACTTGCAAAACTTGTATAAGTCGTTTTACCTGTCAGCTCTTATATATATATTATATATATATTAAATATATATTAAATAAATATATATAATATATATATAAATGAGATGAACTTAAAGGTCTTTTCAGCTCTTAACAACTTTGACTATGCCACTGATAAGGACCCTTAAGAATTAGAATATTTAATTGCATTATTTGAATTTTTGCTTTGGCTAATGAGTATATAAGTACTGAAATTTTGTTTCCTGGGATAGTACATTTGGAGAGGATACTCTGTGTATTTCTAAGTCCCCATCCTATCTTTTTACTCACTACATTTTAGTCATTTATGCAAGTTGACTGGACCTATGCCACTAGTTTTATAAGAAGTTGGACACTTAAAGACATTAACAGTGATTATCAAACTTAGGAACAGAGGTTTCTTTCAATAGATTTATGCTACAAAGCAGATGTGGAAGCATGCATTTCCAGCTCTTGGATTCTTTTGTGCTCATAGCCAGATATGAAGCTGTTATGCACGGATTCCAATGTATCCTCTTCCCAAAACCTTCAACTTACTGATTCATATTAAAATGGTAATGGCAAGTAAATGAAAATCCAATAAGACTGGTTTCTAGTTCAGGCAGACAGACATGGAGCATCACAGTTATGTGAACTTGGGCAAAGTATCTTGTCTTCTTGTGCCTTTATTTAAAAATAAGCATAATAATTTGCCTACCTTATAGGATTGTTGTGAATTTAGTTGTAAACACTTGACAGAATGAATCACATACTAAGTGCTTAATAAACACTACCTGTTGCTACTATCATTACTGCCATTATCATTATTAAAATAATTATTTTTATTAGAAACCTGGAAGAAACTTAAGTAAGAGTATTGAAAAAATTCAGTTCTGCCTTTCTTTTTCATGTCTACTATCCCTCTAATCTCCTGATGAGCATCAAGAAAATTATGTTTAAATAAATTGAGGAAAATGAAAGCATTCCACTTTGTGAGGATTTCTGAGCTATTTATAAAATACAACTGAATATATGAGAGATATGTCGAGATGTGGCCTTTAAAAGAAAAGATGAATAGAGGAAGCAAATCTATTTGCCTGTACCAGTGCCTGTAACCAGTAGACAATATGCAGTAATAAGCCAGTTTTTGCATTTAATTTTAGATATCTAAAACAATTTTTCTATGCAAGACAAATACCTGTAGATACATTAACTAAATATAGAATGATAATATAGATAGGTTCATCCTGGGTATAATGTTTGTTAAACAAACATTAAGTAAACTGTCTTGGTTTTGACACACGACATAATTTTAGGCCTGAAGTGCCTTCTGCTAGCCAGATAGCCAGAAAAAGGCAATGACTGAACACCACGTGTTAGGAAGTAAGGTAGGAGGCGAGACATGGCTCCAGAGGCAGGGCTCAGGCACTGGACCAAATTGAGGACTAGCTAAAACAGGGACAGGGCAGAAGGAGTTTTCTGTAAGGCATGCCCACCTATGTGTCATGTCAGTTTCCAAGGCAACATCTGGAAGCTACCACTCCTTTCCATGGCAATGACCCAATAACCTGGAAGTTATCACACTTTTTTCAAATTACTGCATAATCTACCTCTTACTTTGAAAATAGTTAAAAGTGGATATAAATATGACTGCAGAAATGCCTTTGAGCTGCTACTCTGGGCACACTGGCTATGGGGTAGCCCTGCTCTACAAGGAGCAGTACTGCTGCTGCTGTACAATGACACTTCAATAAAAGTTGCTCTCTAGCACCACCTGCTTACCGTTGAATCCTTTCCTGGGCAAAGCCAAGAATCCTCCCAGGCTAAGCCCCAGTTTGGGATAACACCTACACTGTCAGAAGCTTACTTTCTGAGTTATTTCACTTAAGAGGGTAATAATTTACCTATCTCATAGAACGGTTGTGAATTTAATGTAAAATTATCTTGCTTAAGATAAAGGTGAAATGACTCAAAACAGAAAGTCAAATAATACATATTTCACTTAAAAGTGGGAGCTAAATTATGTGTACACATGTACATAGAGTTGCAAACATTGGAAACTCAGCAGGGTGGGAGGAGGTGAGGGATGAGAAATTACTTAATGGGTACAATGTACACTATTCAAGTGATGGTTACGCTAAATGCCCAGGCTTCATCACTATGCAATATATCCATATGAAAAAAATACTGCACTTCTTCCTTTTAAATTTGAGAATTAAAAAAAAGTACCATTGTAAAGTACTATATTTCTGAAAGAGTTTATAAATAATAGATATTCCTTCTTCCTTTAAGATTTGGTAGAATTCACCACTGAAGCTGTCTCGGTCAATGGTTTGCTATATTAAAAGGATTTTTGTTTGATTGTTTAACTATCAATTGAATTTCATTAGTAACTGCAGATATGTTCAAGTTATCTATTTTCTGGTGAATTTTAGTAGTCTGCATCTTCCAAAGAATATTTATATTTCACTAAGTTTATAAAATATATCAACATAAAATTGTATTACTTATTGAATTACTATAAAATAAGGCATGTAGTCTTGTCAACACTTTCATCGTGATATTGGTAATTTGTGAAATAAATAGTACTAATTAAACCATATAACATAGCAAAATTTTTGCTGAAGTAATACATAGAGAAAAATAATGTCATCAAATGAAGAGGAATTACAAATCTAAACTTCAACCTCAAGAAGTTAGAAAATTAAATTAAAATAGGGTAAAGAAAAAAATGATGTGGATACCAGCAATAATATTAACAAAATAATATTAAAAAATATTTGCAGGAATCATTAAAAAGTAAGAGAAAATCAATAAAGCCAAAAGTTTGCTCTTTGAAGACTCTAATAAAATTAAGCCATTTTCAGTACAACTAATCAAGAAAGGCAGAAAAGTACAAGTTTATTTTGAACAACAGTACCTCGTTATGTCCTTACAGACATTAAAGAGATAGTAGTTGAGAAGATATTTGTGCTAATTTTAAAGAATTATAATCTTATAAGCAATGTTTTTTTACCACAATAAAATTTAATTAGTTGTTGAAAGACAGCTAGAAATTCTGCAAATGCTTGAAAATTGTGCAACATACTTCTAAATTTGAAAATATACACAAGAAATTGAAAAATGCGGTATGTAGCTAAAATAAGGCTCGTAGGTGATTTACAGCATTAATTGCTTATGTAAGAAAAAGAAGAAAAGTTCAAAATACATTTTTAAACATAATAGATTTTTTCTACTTTGTTATATAGTCCGATTACAAACAAATTCAATATTCTTATCTTTTACGTCTCTGAAATGCAGATTTCTTTGCATGTCAACAGTTTATATCAATGTTAATCATCTGTCATGTCTTTTACCTTTTATCTGTGAATTTTAATTTTTCTCTGATCATCATTTTCCAATGCATGTGAATATTCAAAGCATTGTAGCTTCCTGTGCCAGATTTCCCCACCCTTCATCATTCGCCCATTTTACTTAACTTTTCCAAATACATTTTTATTGATATTAATTAGTACCCTGGATGAGGAGATTAGTGGAGGTCAGAAAGCATTGCCATCTCAGAAATGGTGTTAAGCTGCCTCCTTGGAGGTCTTTAGCACTAGCAAGAGTGCTGTTAAGTTGAACCCTCCCTTCAGGTAGAAAACTGGCAATGGGGATAGGAAACATATTAGCTTCTCTTCTTTTTTAAACACTTTTTAATATTCATATCATCTCTGGCAAATTGCCTATTAAATGACTCATGATTCATGCATTTATATGCTTAATCAAATATTTTTCAGGAACTATGTTTTGTTAGATGTGGGAATAAAAGAATCCATTCTTCACATTAAAAGCACTGATAAATTCCTGAAAGAAATTAATCAAATACTATACAAATTATTTATTTAAGCAAAGCTAACCAATTAAGATTTTTATGAACAATGCTGTCTTGTAAATCCAAATTTTAAAATTCACTCCTGTCATCGTTTTCATAAACATGATATGACATTTTCTCCCATTTCTCTATAATACACATAGGTTTTTAAGGAAAAGATAGATAAATAATAAATAAGAATTTTGTTCAATTATGACTATTAGTGTATTCTGTTCTATCCACATGAAATTCCTTGTAGGTAAAATTTTTTTCTCTTATTTACTAATAGAATCATCTGATTTCTCTACTGCACAAACTAGTCATTTTTAATTTTGTGTAACTTCTCTTAGACCATCACGGTCATTCACGTTTTATTTTGTCTAAAAAAAAAAAAAGGAAAAAAGGAGAGAGAGAGAGAAGCTTTCAACATCTAGTACTTTCCTTGACTTACTGTAGGTAAGTGATTGACAAACATGCCTCCATAAACAGTTCAGCCTGAAGATTTTTGATACTACATTGAGATATAGGGGCAGAAAAAGAGAGCAATTATTTTTAATTTTACATTTTTG
Organism: Leontopithecus rosalia; assembly: GCA_028533165.1. Taxonomy (NCBI): domain Eukaryota; kingdom Metazoa; phylum Chordata; class Mammalia; order Primates; family Cebidae; genus Leontopithecus; species Leontopithecus rosalia. The sequence goes on from CM052649.1 coordinate 74,944,354, forward strand.
GAAAATTTTTGAGTTGTTCTTGTTTTGTGTAATTGCCATAAATCATTTTCTCATCAACTATACCCTAGATATCTAAAAAAAAGTAGTTCCTTCTGAGAGACTGATAGCTCATATAATATATTTGTGATACTCTAATGATATAATGTTGTTGCTCTGTAATCTAGTACATTTTGTTTTTGTTAAACCAAATATTTTACCACAGTTATATATTTAATAATATGTCATCCAAAGTGTTCCATTAAAAAAAATAAGATACAATTTATTATTTGCCATATAATACAAAATTTATTCACAACTTAGAGTGAGTTTTAAATTACTTGTCCAGAAATTGAGATTGTTCATCATTACAAATAATTCCATCTGGCAGGGATTCATAGGAACCACTTCACACTGTGACTCTTGATGAGTTGACTGTTTCTAACTGTGACATATCCTTTTGTCTTAACTGGAAACCTCAGGAGGTAGACTGCGTTCATAATTAAAAACATAATTGAAAACAAAATTTCTCACAATGTCATTTGGAAAGTCAAAGTTATGATTTTCACATTTACTGTATTGAAGTAAAATTAATCATGAGCCAAATATATTCATGTCAAACTTAGTGTTTTAATAAGCCATGAACAATGTCACTGAGGAAAAAAAGACAGTCAAACATAAATTTCCCTTTTCAATATATTGCATGGCTGGTTCATAAAAATATTCTTGTTTCTGAAAGTAACTTGATCTTTTCTCTATATTTATGTTTTGCAATTATTAAGCACCATTATTTGTATCTCTACACTTTTAAGGTACAGTCATTCAAAACGTTGGCTCTGAAAACTCTAACCAAACTGCTGTGGTTTGAATACTATTTCCAACTCTTACCAAATGCATGACCTTGGACAAGAATCATAACTTCTTTGTATTTCTTTTACTTATTTATTTACTTCAGTAGGTTTTGGGGAGAACAGGTGGTGTTTGTTTACATCAATCATCAAGAAAAAACAAACAATCCCATTAAAAAGTGTGCTAAAGACATGAATAGCCAATTCCCAGAAGAAGACATACAAATGGCCAGCAGACACATTAAAAAATGTTCAACATCACTAATGATCAGGAAAATGCAAATCAAAACCACAATGTGATACCAACTGACTTCTGCAAGAATGGCCATAATCAAAAAAACAAAAATAGATGTGGGCTCAGAGGTGATGAAAAGGGAACATTTTTACACTGTTGGTGGGAATGTAAACTAGTAAAGGCACTATAGGAAACAGTTTGGACATTCCTTAAAGAACTAAGGGTAGAACTACCATTTGATCCAGCAATCCCACTACTGGTTAACTGCCTAGAGAAAAAGAAGTCATTATACAAATAAGATACTTGCACGCACATGTTTATAGCAGCACAATTCACAATTGCAAAAATATAGAACCAGCCCAAATGTCCATTGATCAGAGTGGATAAAAAAATTGTGGTATATATATTTAACATGGAATACTACTCAGTCATAATAATGGCATTCACAGTAACCTGGATAGAATTAGAGACCATGATTCCAAGTGGAGTAACTCAAGAATAGAAAATAGACATTGTATGTTTTCACTTAGAAGTGGGAACTAAGCTATGAGGATGCAAAGGCATAAGAATGATACAATGGACTTTGGCTACTGAAGGGAAAGGGTTGGAGGGGGTTAGGGCTAAAAGACTATACATTGTATATAGTGTACACTTCTCAGCTACACTATATCTAAAGTATTTTGGGTGCACCAAAATTTCAGACGTCATGGTATTTTATTTCCACATAAGCAGAATGAGAATAATATTACCTATTTTATAAGATTGCTATAAAAATTATGTGATTATGTTAGATTAGACTACGTGTGCTAATTGCCTAACAATGTAGCACATACTAAGTGTGTCACAGCCACCAGTAATGGAGTCACCTATGCCAGGAGAGCAGTGAGTGATCCACTGCAAAAACAACATCCTCTCACCTGCTTTCTCAAACACTGAAGAAATCAACATAGAATAAACAGAACAAGGTGTTTGTTACAGACTTGTATCAGTGTAATGTACAGATTTGTATCAGTGAAAAGTCCGCAGAAAGCAGGATTAGATCAAAGGTAGCAGTCCAAAACACTGGTCTGCCTGGGAGAGAACTCCAGAGTATGTAGTGCCCATTTGAACTGTCTTGTGTCAGACAAAAAATGTCCTCTCCTTTATACCTTACCTTGCCCTGTCACCAGATGCAGGTTGTATCAGGAAAGGCATGACCTCAGGCAAGGCGCTCTGAGGGGCAGACATACCTTGAAGGGACTGGTTTCTGTAGCCAGTATTTCCTTGAATGGAAATACTGGTAGCACACCTCTGTGCATACAACACATCCGTCTACTTCCTTTTAAAAATGTGTATATTTTACAAACAATATTAAAAATTCCATTAAATCATGGAACAGTCCTCTACTCCTCCTCTCCCTACCCTTTAGGGGAAACCATGGTCTCTCGGCACTTATTTGTATTTTTCCAAATAATTTATTCATAGTATCTTGTCTTGTCTAATTATATTGGTGTTATCTTTTCATTTCTGTTTGTGTTGTTTTCATATTGTATCACGCTTCCCCCACTACCTTTTTCTATCCTCTCAATACTCTCTCTAATCAATATCTATGTTCTTTTTTCCCCAAATATCTTTGTGTTCTACTTGATATTTTGCAAGTCTTCAAACAGACATTTTACAGGACAATAAGCAACACATCTACATGCTCCAACAGATTTCCAAACATTTTCATTATTACACAGTCGGGCGTGCACGCGCACACACACACACACACACACACACACAGAGAATTTTATTTTTCTGGAGACTTCTTCCACAGCTCTCCATGCTCTTTCCCTCCAGGCTTGGCACAGAGCCATTTTCTACATACATTTATTTATAATTCCTCTGAAGTAAAGGTCTGGGTTCCTGGATGCCATTTTATTTATTCCTTGGTTGCTCCCTATTTTATATGTTTCAATTATCTAACAACTTTCTAAGAAGGGGAAAATAGACAGAAAAAATATTTGTATCATCATGTGCCTGAAAATTTACATCCTCACCGAGGACTGAACATTGGCCGAGTATACTTTTAGGTTTAAAAACATTGTATTTAAAATGTGATTTGATTCTGCTCTTTACAAATAAACGGTTTCTGCTGAGAGGTCTGAGGTCATTCTAGTTGCACACACTTTGATATGTGTATATATATATATATATGAATATAAAATCTGGACTCATTTAGGCTTTTATTTTTAATTTTATATTTTAAAATTTAAAAATTCTATGTCATTAGTGATTTTAAGAAATCAATTATTCTGAGGCCTTAATGGATCTTTTCTATTTCATAAGCTATGTCCATTGGTTTTCAGATGTATACCTACACTGTTTGTTTGGTGATTTATTTTCATCATTTTTTTCCTTGTGTTTTCTGTTTCTCTTCTGGAGCATCTTATTATTTTAAAATTTTCTATTATTTTTCTCCAATATTCTATCATCTTTATTTTTCATTACACTCTTGGGAAGATTTCTAAATTTTATCTCCCAACCTCTCTTTCTTTTATTTGTCAGTTTATTCAGTACCCACCATCCTTTCTTTGTGCCTTACCCTTGCTTTGCCTTGAAGATCCAACATTAACAGCAACAGTAATAATAAATTTCTGTATTAATGGAACTGACATTATGGGAAATTGGAAAATAAACAAGATAGATAAATGTATTGCATATTAGATAACGATGTTTTAAGAAAAATGAAACAATGAAAGCTGATATATTTTGGAAGTTACAGAGATTTTTAAAAGGGTGGTAAGGGAAGGATTCACTAAGAATATGCCTTTTGAGTATAGTCCTTAATTTTAAGCATATTAAGTTTGAGATGTACCTTAGGTATTGAAGTAGAAATGTATAGTAGGATCCTGCACATACAGAGTTCAGAGGAGAGATGTGGGAAAATATATGAAGTTAAGAATCATCAGAGTATAGAGTTTGAAACCATGAGATTAGCTCAGCTTATCTAGATGGCTAGTGTACACAGACATGCTAAAAAGAGTTGCAATGACTGATCCATGAAAGTGCTTGCCTTTAGAAGTCAGAGTATAGGAAAATCAAACAAGAGTTCACACTTTTTTTTTTACTTTAAGGGTAAAGTATTGCCCAGGATCCTGAAAGTTAGAGCATCATTCCTACCTTAAGAACAAAAAAGGTAAGATAATCTGCAAAGTTTTAAGTTCTTAAACTCATCAGCAAACTCATGCTGCAGTGCAAAAACCAGCCTGAAATCCTAAGGCAGCATCTGTAAGGAGAAACTGTATGTGATTGCTGCTGTGATGGTTAATACTGAGTGTCAACTTGATTGGATTGAAGGATACAAAGTATTAATCCTGGATGTGTCTGTAAGGGTGTTGCCAAAGGAGATAAACATTTGACTCAGAGGGCTGGGGAGGCCGACCCACCCTTAATCTGGTAGGCACAATCTATCAGCTTCTGGCAAATATAAGGTATGCAGAAAAGTGTGAAGGGAGACGGGATGGGCCTAGCCTCCCAGTCCACATCTTTCTCCCATGCTTTCTCTCCGAGCATCTCTGGATGCTTCCTGCCCTTGAACATCAGACTCCAAGTTCTTCAGTTTTGGGACTGGGACTGGCTCTCCTTGCTCCTCAGCCAGCAGACAGCTTACTGTGGGACCTTGTGATCATGTAAGATATTTATTTAAGTCATTTGTGTAAGTGTGTCCTAATAGAACTTCACACAGAACCTGTGAGTGCACTCATCCTGTGCCTGAGTTTACCAGGTATTCTGCATTGTCTTTGTTAGTTTGCTTGGACTGCTTTAACAAAATACCGTGGCCTGGGGATCTTAGACAACAGAAATTAATTAATCTATCAGCTGCCAGCAAATATTTATTAAGAGAATATTTATTACTTTATTAAGTATTAAGCAATTAATACTTAATAAATTCCATAGCTATATAGATATAGATATAGATACAGGTATATTCCATTAGTTCTGTCCCTCTAAGAGAACCCTGACTAACACAACTGCTAACACACAAGCAGAGAAGAATTATTCAGCAAAAACTATTCATGAATTGCTAAAGGCCATCTGCAGGCTAGTATGAAAATGTTAGACTGAATTGTGCCCCTAGCTGCCATCACATTCATGTGTTGACATCCTATCCTCCAGTATCTCAGAATGTGACTATATTTGTAAATATGTTATTTAAAGAGTGTTTAAATTAAAATGTAGTCTTTAAGGTGATCCCTAATCTGACATGACTGGTATTTTTATAAGAGGAAATTTGAATACACAGAGAGATAAACTAGACACGTCCACACACAGAGTACATAAACACACAGCAAGAAGGCCGTCATTTCTTTGTCAAGAAGAGAGGCCTCAGAAGAAACCGAACCTGCTGGCACTTTGATCTTAGACTTCAGCCTCTAAAATTGTGAGAAAATTAATTTCTGTCATCTAAGATCCCTGGTCAGTGGTATTTTGTTAATGCAGCCCAAGCAAACTAGACAGTGCGGAATACCTGGGAAACTCAGAACAAGATGAGTGTGCACTCATGGGTTCTGTGTGAAGCTCTATTTAGGACACACGTACACATATTTGGTACTGGGATAGAGACCAAAGAAACCCTTCCTTAGCATGCAGGCCTGAAAGAGAGGAGTGGCTATGACACACACTTATCCAAAACTTCTCCTGTGAGAAATACATGTCTTAAATTGCTGAAGAAGATACATGTGAAGAGCCATTACAGCTTGGGAAAAGAAAAAGGAAAACAGTCCTTTTCTGTATCTTGGGAAGGGGCTAGAAACAGTCATGGGTCTATACTATAGAAGTCTTAAAGCTGGGCTATCAGTGGAGTCAGGAAGGATCACTGAGAAAGGGCATTTAATAAGAACAACTGTATACTAAATGTATTCTATGTGATTGTAATCAGACTCATCCCTTCACATAACTTCCAAATCTGTAAAATAAATATTATTATCCTGTTTAGATGTAAAAAATAATCTGTAAATCTTATGTTTACTTTATTATTATATTCTTCTCTGCTTTGTATTTATTCATGTATTAATCAATAAAATATTCATCAATCACTGAATATATACCAGAACTGAAATGTACTCTGAGTGCTAAGAACTGGGAAGATGGCAGTGATATGAAACTTTACATACAGTAAAGAAGACAAATAATAACCTATTATAGCAGGCCATGCTTGGTTGAGCTTGTGATAGATCCTGCAAAGGAAAAGTAAAGTAAGTTCTGAAAGCATAGACCTAGTCTAGGCTTTAGGCTCACAGATGGATTTCTCAAGAAGTGACCCTTCAACTCAGAAGATTTAGGCCGGTATGCTCCCGACAGAGAGTGGGAGGAAACTCTAGGGAGCTGCAATGGCATATTTAAAGGCTCTGAAGCCAGAGGGAGCATGGAAAGGACAACTAGAAAGGCTGTACTACTTGAGTGAATAGAAGAGAATGTCTCCAGAAGAATGAGGAAGTCTTATATTAGGTATACAATTTAACTCTTTAGAACATTTTATTAAGACAAAATTATTGCTTATGTTTTATTGATAAGTTGTTGGAGATAATTGCATTAAGATAAAACATGCAGACTGGACACAGTGGCTCACACCTGTAATTCCAGCACTTTGGGAGGCCAAGGTAGGTGGATCATGAGGTCAGGAGTTGAGACCAGTCTGAACAACATGGTGAAACCCCCGTCTCTACTAAAAATACAAAAATTAGCACAGCATGGTGGTGCACACCCGTAATTCCAGCTACTCAGAAGGCTGAGGCAGGAGAATCACTTGAACCCAGGAGGCAGAGGTGCAGTGAACTGAAGTGGCGCTACTGAACTCCAGCCTGGATGACAGAGGGAGACTCCATCTCAAAAAAAAAAAGAAAAGGAAAAAGAGATAAACAACGCCAAGATAAGTTTTATCAGGGGAACCAAATGTAATCTTTGCTTTGTTTAATGTTAGGTTGCATCAATTCTTAATTTTAGTGTTCTGATATAGATGTGTTTAGCTTTAAAGAAACCACAATGGAAATTGTAGCTTAGAGGAAACCAAAATGGAAATTACATGACAAAAATGTTTTATTTATAATTGGTCCTGTAAACCAAAATAAAAATATAAGACCGCCAACTAACCAAGTGGACCCTCCTCTAGGCTAAGGGCATCCAACGAAACCTGAGAAACGAATTCAGGCTATGAGGGAAAGGAGAGAGAATAAGAAATGTATCATTATACTCCCCTTCCTTTGGAGTCAGGCACAGCTGACCAGCATTAAAATAGAGATCCTAAGTCCCACTGAACAGACTCTTGTAGCAATAAGATACCAACTCCAACATGACTCTGGTATAACATCACAAAACAGATAACAGGCCTTAAAAGGAAATCACAGTATTTTATCCCAAAATATATTTCTTTGACATCTTTTGAAATGGTCCTGCACAAAGCTGTCTCTTGTTGGGGAAATCTGCATTCTCTAGAGAGTATCTTTTCCTTACTGTGTCTCTCCAGAGAGTCTGACACCTTTGACAAGAAACATTCACATCAATTTTCTCTGAAGCCTTCTCTAGGGCAGGGAGACTTCATCTACGTGACAAGAACCTTGGCTTCCACCCTTTCTGCCACCCCTACCTTGCCTTAACTCAAGCTGATTTTAACTCTTCAGGCAGAGCTTAACCTTTCCAATCAAGTGCCAATCAGGAAATTTGTAAATCTACCTACGACCTGGAAGAGGCACCTCCAACCCTGTACCAGTCCCCCACCCCCTGCTTCGAAATGTCCTTCCTTTTTCCTTTCTGGCCTAACGTTAAACATATTGATTTATGTTTGTGCCTATAACTTCTGTCTTCCTAAAATGTATAAAATAAATCTGTAACACAACCACCTCAAGCACCTGTTCTCAGCACCAGCTGAGGCTGCATCAGGAAGGGTTATGATCCTTAACCTTAGCAAAATAAACCTCTAAATTGATTGAGACCTCTCTCAGATACTTTTTAATTTATTGTCCCAACAGGAAGAATTCCAGATATATAAATGACTTATAATAGAAAAGCAGGCAGAAATAAGGGGAAAGGATTTGCTGCTTTGCCTTTAGTCATTTGGATCTCTCTTCCATAAGATACCTATTTTCAGCAGTGATTTATGCCAGCTGCCTTAATTTTATTCTAAAGTGAAATATTCAAGGAAGATCAAGTGGTTCCCAGAAGAATATTTCTGGAAAAAACATAGCTAATAATCTGTGGGCAGGAAAACATGAAGTATTAGGGAGGTTCAGAGCCAGGAGGAGTGAGGGGAAGAGTCACTGAAAGTTACAGATATCACCTTCCTTGTAGGTTCTTCTTGTGACAGAATATTCACGTGAGAGTATATTTGCCCACTGCACTTTTCAGGAAAGAAAATAATAGAGCAAAGAAATCAAAAGTAAATCACCCCTTGCCAAAGAATATTTATAATGCCGATGGGGCTGTCTCCACAGATGAGAGAAACAAAGGGAAGCAACATGGAATGAATAAAATAAAGAGCAGAGAGAGACTGAAAAAATAAAAATGAAGTGTGAAAAGCAAGACCAGGACATGAAACATGGGATACAAACAAGAGAAAGGAGTCAGAGAGACAATTAGTTAAAATTCAGCCCAGACAGGGTGGCTCACTCCTATAATTCCAGCACTTTGGGAGGCCAAAGCCAGCAGATTTCTTGAGCCCAGGAGTTCAAGACCAGCCTGGGCAACGGGGCAAAAAGTCCTGTCACTGAAAAAAATACAAAACATTAGGCAGGCGTGGTAGTATATTACTGTAGTCCCAGGTACTTGGGAGGCTGAGGTGGAAGGATCACCTGTGTCCCAGAGGCAGAGGTTGCAGTGAGCTGAGATCATACCACTACACTCCAGCCTTTGTGACAGAGTGAGACTCTGTTTCAGAATAAATTAACTAATTAATTAAAATAAAATTTAGGTATTATTGAGTTTTCAACTATTCATGAATTAAATTATTTTTATTTTACTATGTTGTGATTTTGCAATCGGCATAAAATGTCTTTATATAATCTATGTTTTTTGAAGCCTTTTTTTATAATGTAAGATATGCAATATATGATACAAATGCAGTTTTCTGAACACAATATTATTTAGTCATTTAAAATAGATATCATTTGGAGTAACTGAAAAATCTTTCCCCAGGAAGGGAACGTGTCACTGAAATGCAAGCAAATCTAATATACAAACCTTTAAAGCCTATTGATGGGTATCAGATGTAGTTATTTCTGTAAGGTGGCCTCAGGTCAGCTTCACATTAGGAGGTGTGTCCATATGAAACAATACACCCATAAATGGTGGGAGAAACTTGGATCTAGGTTGGGGGAAAGATAACTAAGGTGGATTTTAGTCTTAGGGAAGTCAGTGGTCCTGAAAGATAACTGGGGCAGATTTTTAAATTTAAGAATGAAGACGGAATTTTTGGTTCATAGAACAAAGCTATCAAAGAAGTGTGTGCATGTGAGAGAAGTGGCTTAAAATTTACAGCCACAAATTTGGAGAATTTGCCCATAGAGTACAGAAAACCGGCTATGCTGACAAAAAAGGAAATTGGCAGCTGTGATTTTCTCACTATATTTTACGTTGTAGGATTCCAGGCTAAAAACTCCATCTCCAAAGCCTATCAGATGTTTACATGTGTGACTGGAAATGGGTGGAGCTGCAGACATTGTTTTCCTGCTTCAGTCAGGAATAGGAATTTTAGGAACTAGGTGTGAGCAGATTAGGTAAGGGATGACATCCAGCTGGGTGGTGTTAAAAATAAAGAGGAGGAAGACAGAAATTGGGGCTCCAAAGCTAAGATTTCGAGTTAAACAAATAATACAGTCTATAATCACAGCTACTCGGAAAACTGAGGCAGGAAAATCACTTGAATCTGGGAGCTGGAGGTTTCAGTGAGCTGAGATCATGCCACTGCACTCCAGCCTGGGTGAGAGTGAGACTCCATTAAAAAAAAAAACCATAACAATAATAATAATATAAAAATATATTGAGCACTCACTTATGTCTCACCTTCTGTGCTGAGTATTTTGTTTCTATTTTTTACTTAATTTTCATAAGCATGCTGTAGGGTAGGTAATATTATTTTCTCTTAACCTACAAGAATATAGAGGCACAAAAAGCATAAATATCATGTTTAATATCACGACTTGTAAATGAGAAAAATGTTAGGAAAATTGTCTTCATCAGATTATATTCTATGTCTCCATAACAACTAGTCATACTAACCCTTCAAATAGCTACAATTTTAGAGCTGTAGTCCCAGGTGCTTGGGAGGTATTTTAGGAGGAATCTTCTTGCACTGACGGTTATGTTTAGTTGACCTCAGAAGAGGAGGGTGGTAAGATAAGTTTTTAGTGCTTTTCAACAGTACACCAGAAAGTAAGCTACTTGAAGACAGGCGATAGCTCATATGTCTAGCCCTATTTTTTTTTCTGACAGTCTCTCTGTTGCCCAGACTGGAGTGCAGAGGCACAATCACAGCTCACTGCAACCTCTGCCTCCTGGATTTAAGTGATTCTCCTGCCTCAGAATCCCAAGTAGCTGGGAATAAAGGTGCCTGCCACCATGAGTGCTGATTTTTTTGTTTTGTTTTATTTATTTTTAGTAGAGATGGGGTTTCACGATGTTGGCCAGGCTGGTTTTGAACTCCTGACCTGAAATGATCAGCCCGCCTCCACCTCATAAAGTGTTAGAATTACAGGCGTGAGCCGCTATGCCCGGTCTATCTTGCCTTATTTATTGTTGATTCTTGAAGGCCTATAAATGTGTTTCCAGAAGAAAAAATTATGGAACTCTTGAAACTTATGGAGTATAATAACAGAAATAGTTCAAGGGTGGTTGATTTCAGAGACATATTGAGAAGCAGAATGGTGTAGTAGAAAGACCTTAGGCTTTAGAATTAGGCAGACAGAGTTTCAAATACAAATTTTACTGTTTTCTACTAGCTTGAATCCAAGCATGTCAGCCCTTTTAAACCTTGGTATATGTGTGTGTGTTTATAGTAATATATATTACATATATATTTTTTTACTTTGTATGATGTATATATGAAGTAAAATATATATATATATATATATATATATATATATCATATATAGTGATAGCATATATCTACATATCATATTATATATATCATATAAAGTAAATTCTACTCTGGAACAGAGCCTCATAAAAAGAAAATATACAAGTTTGTATTTTAAATCTGACATTCAAGTTTAGCTTATTTTGGTATGCACAAATCTATTTGTAATTTGTTCTACTATAAAACTCAGAATTGAAGTCAAATCATTTTGAAGATTTCAATCTCAAAGGGATATGAAATCAGAGGCATTCAAGTTTGTTTAATTAAAAGACACTTTCAGCTCGATGATTAAAGAAAGTTAGTGTTTCTCACATTACACAATTTCCTACATGCACATCAACTCCACGGATTAATGTATTTCCAAAGTATTTACTCAATCTACAAGCATATTTTTCTTTATAAGTACTTTTAAATTGCTAGATTCAACTTTTTATAATTTTAAATATCCCAAATGGCAAGCAAGTAGGATATAATATCATTCATCTATGTTCAAAGGAAGAGAGTTTGGCATATTTAGGATATAATTATTCATTAGGAATGTATGTAAAGCATGACCAAAACTTGCTTACTCGATGCGCCCTCCTTATGCAGAAGTCTGAAAACTCTTCTACTCTAAGCTCTTATTTATGTTTCCAAAAGGTATTACTTTAACACATACTATGTATGCGTCATGTACAGCACTCACTTTGCTAAGTTCTGTGTATCTTAGCACATGCGTGTGTGTGTGTGTAGTGTGTGTGTGTTTGTGTGTGTGTGTGTGTGTGTGTTTAAATACACAAGAAGAAGTTATGGTTTACTTGAGAAAAAAAGTTAATCTGCTATTTTAATATAATGTGAAGAATTTTATAGTTTTTACCTAAATATGGTGGGAAGTGTCTGCAAAAAACTTATCAGGCAGGTAATACATGAGTTGAATCTTAACGGCTGTGGATGAGTTACTGTGTTACACATGTGCTTTTATTACATCAGTTATTCTGAGGAATGGAGAAAAATATAATTAGGGAGAGAGAATAGAATGAGACCACGAATGGCATTGTATATTATGAAGGTATTTTAAACATTATTTTCTGGAAAATGAAGGCCATTAAAGGATTTTTAGAAAAAAAAAAGTAACAGGACAATATTTTCAGCAATCTAGAAATGGTTGCTGGGAAGGCTAAATAGGAGATGCTAATAGGGAGAACGTTGCATTAATACAAGCAAGAGGTGACAAGGATGTGAATTAATACAGTGGCTCTGAACATGCAGAAATTCCGGTCCAAAAACAAGGTAAATATTATAGAAGTCAGGGACTAAGGGGTTGTGGGGAATAAAGAAAAGGGAGAAACAATTCCAGAAGTTAGTATCTGAGTAAAAGAGCTCCTTAACTAACTTAGGAAATGAAGGATGACTTCTGTGTTGAGATGGGTTATGAATTCATTGTTACCCTGAGCTTGATTTGACTCTTGATAATCCACATCGAGATTCAAAGTTGTGTCAACAAAGACTAGGTTTAGATATATAGGTGTTGATTTCAATAGTTTAGATGTTGTTTTTTCATATGTATTTTGAGGGTTGTCTCCGTGAATAATTAAAGCTTACATTAGAAATTAAATATCCAGGACTTATATTGGCTAAGAAGAGCAAACAGAGGATGGAAAGCAGAGAAACCTTGTTGGAGCAAATAAACAAAAACACAGAATTAATGGTTTCAGCACAGTCTGGTCCAAAGGTGAGAGACTTTTTATTAGTTTGGGACCTCCTCTGCAGTTAGTCATAGCCTCCTGGAACTTCCAGAATACAACTGAGGTAAAATTACTTTCGAGGATTGTCTAGCTGGTCTTTATTTACCACTTGGATCAGCAATGATGAGGAAGCTGATTGTTAAGATTTACACAGGCAGTCCCTTCTTTTAAAAATTAGGCAGATCCTCATATAACCAATATTTTACTTCCTTCCAGAAGTCTCAAAGGGCCCTGATCTTATCCAAGACCTTCCTTGCATTACAAAAATATAAATTAAACAGTATGTTCCTTCTACATACATAGAATGTTTACTAATGTAATGTGTATGGGGACATGGTTAGCTTAGGGAAACAAGAGTTACCTATAAAATGCCCACACATGCAACAGTGTTGTTGTTATGATCATTGCACTTAATTCAAAGTATGACCTGCTGTCTGGACCCTGTGCGAATTTATGAACATCTACTATTATTGGTCTCCCATTTGTTTTTATTAATCAGCCAGATGAAAGCATACACTCTTGATTTATCTTCATACCACCCTTGTTCTTATGCAGATCTTTGTTCCCAAATAATTGCTTGGCTTTAAATTATCTAATTTTTTTTCTTATTCAGTTTATTCATATATATATTCTGTCAACTGTTCCCAGTCCAGCCCTTTTGTTTATCTTCTTTCCACCATGCAAGCAGTCACAAAGATTATAAAAAAAGACTCCTTAAGATTACACTGTAACTTCCTAGTTATTTAAGTAATGTCTGTCTTCTACTCTGTGCTTTAAGGTCCACAGGGTATATCAAGTTTCTGTATCCTCACACCCAGAAAAAAGTGCTTAGCGTAAAGAAGATGGTTGGTTGGTAGAGAATACAGCAACCACAGAATTAAATTAAAACCTTTTCTCTCTAGGTAGATATTTTGATCATGTCTTCAACTGCAAATGTAGGAATCATCCCCCAGCTTTCATGCTCACTTGACATTGCATCTACAAATAGGCAAAGGGCAGCTGTGTGTATATATGATGTTGTATGGTGTATAAATTCACTTTTAGATGCAGTTCCAAGCAAATATGTATTTTTAAACGCAGAATGTTTCAAATTTCCTATGTTAAATATCCTAGTGCTAAAATAAGTCAGTGCTAATTTGAAGGGTAAAAGTCCATTCTGTGCCTTAGAGACAAAGTAAAAAACACATTTGACTGTTAACAGACCAACTCACTTTTTAATAGCAACACTTTACATCAGAAGACATTATAGCAATGTATTTAAGATACACAAGAAAAGGAAATGAGAACCAAAGATTTTATATACATTCAAATCAATACAAAGGTTACAGTCAATGTGTTATGAACATGGAAAAACTTAGGATCTACTAGAACACAAGCTTCAGACAATCAAGAAATCAAAGTACAAGCTTGAATAATACATCTAATGTCAAGAATTGTATGAATATGGTCATAGAAAACAGACTAAACACTGTATATAAGTTATATTCCATATAAATATATCTTTTTTGTATAAAAGTAGTTATAATAGCATACAATAGTGAAGGGATAAGGGCTAGGAATATGCAAAATAAATACGCATGCTGATTCCCTCATTGTATTAACCAGAGGAATTAAAGAATAATATTTTAAATACAAAGTATGGGGACACGTGGTAAAGAACAATGTATTGGACAATTTATTATAGTTCATTGTAGAATATCCATATATAAACTACAACTTAAATATATATAACAAAAATAAACAACAAACAAAACACTTCACTACATGAAACATAACTAGATAAATTTCCCTAAATAATTAAAATAGATGATAAATAGGAATTCTAGGCATGCAAGCCTACCCTACAGATTTCAGATCTTTCTTTCCTCCAAATTTTATGAGTCAGTTCCTTAAAGTAAATGTTTTTTATATTTCCCATATTAGCTCTGTTTCTCTGGAGAACAGTTTCTAAAAAACACAACACGCTGTACATTAAAATCCCTGTTTTCAACTACACAAACTGTAAGTATATTCTTTTTTTTTTTCGAGATGAGGTCTTGCTGTGTCACCCAGGGTGGAGTGACATAGCATAATCATGGCTTGCTGCAGCCTCAACTTCTTGGGCTCAAGCAATCCTCCCACCTGAGTGTCTTGAGTAGCTAGGACGACAAGCATGCACCACCATTCCCACATATTGACGAAAAGTGACCTGAATACCTTAAGTAAGGGACAGGGACTTGAGAGAATGACTTGTTAAAAATGTTTTACTCTCCAAGACATAATATCAGTACATCAAATGACCCTGGCGTCTTGTGTTGTATAGTACTTAAATCTGGGGAGGCCTCTATGTTTGAGTTTGGCTTTGGCAATCAGTCAACTACTGCTATTTGACCTGTACTTTGGTGTCAGCCTTCAGAAGGCTTGTTGAACACATAATTTAGTGTCATTTCTGGCATTCCTCAAATTGTGCATGACCAAATAATCTGTAGTCAATTAAGCTTCCGTTATCATATCTAGTCAATATAAAAATATGAAAAATACAACATTAGGCATATCATTCACACTCATTGTTGTTACATGAATCCTCACAATAAACAGATTTAAACATTCCAGATATAAAAGGGAAGTAAGAATCTAAATACTGAAGATGTTAACATTCCAAAAGTTGAGATAAAAGTATATATTACCTTTATAAAAATAAAATCTGTAATAGTGAATGACTTCTTGAAAGTGAATTGTCTGTGTAAAAGCAATTATTGAAAATATTCACACAGTCTAATAAATAGGGAAATATACTTAGAGACAGTAAGACTATCAAAAAAGTTTGCATTAACTAAATAGCCTTAGGAAAAATATTAATCATATATCTTATAAGCCAACAAGTGATTGAAAATTAATATAAATTAAAATAATGGAGATGAAATTATATCTTAATCCTAATATGTGTTTTGGCTACTAACATGATAGCCAATATTATGGCTATTAAAAAATAAACTTTGTAAATTACATTTAACATTCATTTATTTAAATCCATTTCATTTCCTAAAGAACACAAAATTTTTACTTGAAATTTTTCTCAAGTGATAGTGTAAATGAACAAGTGAAGGCAAAAAAAACACAATTCACAAACACACACACAAATACTCACATACACACAACCACAGGCACCCACACACCCAAAGACAAAAATCTATACCTGAATATAGTATGAAAGCATCTTTTCAAATAATGTGCAGAAGCTTGAGTTCTTAGGTTGACTTCAGCAAAGTTATATAATATCTTTTAAACCAAACTCGACCAGAAGATAAGTTTGCACCTTATTTAATGATTTTTGAAGAGTAAGAATTACAGCTTAATCATTTGGTGGTAACATTGAGATGGAGCAAAAACAGAATCCTGAGCACTGCCATCTTATAGAGAAGCCACCTGGGCCCTGGGCAGAGGTGTAATTCTCGGAACTGTTATTGTACTGCAGTTCTCAGAGGTGTTAGGGGTAAAAATTTCCACTGCTACTCACCTCCCCTTTCAATAAACTGCTAACTTTAGCTTCTGTAGAGACAGCTTGCCTTGGACACCCCTGGGTACCCCTGAACAAGGATGTGGTTTTGCAGCTTAAATGCCTTGCTCCCCCTGAGTTCAGGGCCATGGGTTGGAGACACTTAAGTCCTCTGTGGCCGCCGGCAATAAAGACCCTGGAATTGGCATACTTTTGTCTTAGTGTTGAATTTCTACTCGCTCCGATGCAACAACGTCACCATTGCCAATTCCCTCTACTGAAAGAAATAGGTTTAAAAAAGAAGCCTTGCTCTTGCTCCCCCATTCACATCAACTGAAAGCAAGAGTATTTTGCAGCAATGCAAATGTTTCCTATAAGAACTATAGTAGCAATTAAACATTTTTATATTTTGAAACTACCAATAAATTATTGTTCCATTTTTAAAATAAAATTCAGGTAAAGTTATAATTTTTATAATTAATTATACTTTACATATAAGGCTAATCTTTATAAATACCCCCAATAAATTCACTCTATGACACTAGTACTACTTTAGCTACTTTAGCTTCTGTTTTAACCAAATATAGAATTTAACAATCAATCATTTGGTAGGCAGCCTAATATTCCTATAATCACGGCTGTTCTTACAACAGGATTCAAAGTCTTAATCTTACAAACTAGAATTAAGATCTTAATGCTCTGAAGCCCTTTTCCATAGTCTTCTGGAGATGACACAACTCCTAAAACCTCATAATCGAGTATACTGTTAAGTTCACCTAATTCCCATAAATGGGAAGTTCAGTGCAATCCTTGTGATTCCCTAAGATGTGTCCTGAACATCATGATTGTGGTTCAGAGTGAAGATTAATGTGGTTTCTACTTTTTCAGTGTTAAATGCACTCAACATGAGACGATCCAAGATGGCCGATCACTAGCAGCTCAGGCATGTAGCTCCCAGTGAAAGTGCAGAGAACGAGAGGATGCCACACTTTCAGATGAATTTTTGTTGCTCACAGACCAGGAAACTCCCAGCGGAGGAGCTCCCACCACGGGTCGCAAGCATGACTCTTGTGGCCAGCGCTGCGGTTCTCAGTGCAGAGTAAATGGGACTGGGTCTCCTTTTGGTCGACGTTTGGAGCTCCACAAAGGCAGAGTCGCCCATTCAGCTGATTAAAGAAAGGATTCAGGAGGGAAGCCAGCTGGAGACTCCCAGGCAGAAAAGCACCAAGAATCTTGACGCTGCTGTTTTAGCCAGTGCAGTGGGTTGCTCAGTTTTCAGTGCTGGTAATTAACAAGCTGGACGTCCACTCAGAGACCTAATTTGAAAGTCAGTGATTACAAAGACGTCAGGTGGATAAATTTACAATGACGGGAAGAAACCAGCGTAAAAAGGCTGAGAATACTCAAAATCAGAATGCCTCTCCCTCTACAGAGAATCACAGTTCCTCATCAACAAGGGAACAAGGCCTGATGGAGAACGAATGCATTCCAATAACAGAATTAGGCTTCAAAAGGTGGATAATAAGAAACTTCTGTGAGTTAAAAGAACATGTTCTAGCCCAATGTAAAGAAACTAAGAACCTTGAAAAAAGGTTTGATGAAATACTAACAAGAATAGACAATTTAGAGAGGAATATAAGTGAATTAATGGAACAGAAGAATACAATACATGAACTCCGTGAAGTATGCACAGGTTTTAACAGTTGAATTGATCAAGCAGAAGAAACGATATCAGAGGTCAAAGACCAACTTAATGAAATGAAACGAGAAGACAAGATTAGAGAAGAAAAAGTAAAAAGGAATGAGCAAAGTCTCCAAGAAATATTGGACTATGTGAAAAGACCTAATTTATGTTTGATAGGTGTACCTGAATGTCATGAAGAGAATGAATCCAAGCTGGAAAATATTCTTCAGGATATTATTCAGGAAAACTTTCCTAATCTAGTAAGGCAGGAAAATACTCAACTCCGGGTAATACA
>CM052649.1:74969295-74989933 GCA_028533165.1 Leontopithecus rosalia
AATAGGAACAGTTTTACACTGTTGGTGGGAGTGTAAATTAGTTCCACCATTGTGGAAGACAGTGTGGCGATTCCTCAAGGACTTAGAAATAGAAATTCCATTTGACCCAGCAATCCCATTACTGGGTATATATCCAAAGGACTATAAATCGTTCTACTATAAGGACACATGCACACAAATGTTCATTGCAGCACTGTTTACAATAGCAAAGACCTGGAACCAACCCAAATGCCCATCCTTGATAGACTGGACTGGCAAAATGCGGCACATATACACCATGGAATAGTATGCAGCAATCAAAAATGATGAGTTTGTGTCCTTTGTAGGGACATGGATGAATCTGGAGAACATCATTCTCAGCAAACTGACACAAGAACAGAAAATTAAATACCGCATATTCTCACTCATAGGTGGGTGATGAAAAATGAGAACACATGGACACAGGGAAGGGAGTACTACACACTGGGGTCTATTGGGGGAAATAGGGAAGGGACAGTGGCGGGGGGGAACTGGGGAGGGATAGCCTGGGGAGAAATGCCAAGTGTGGGTGAAGGGGAGGAAGGCAGCAAAACACACTGCCATATGTGTACCTATGCAACTCTCCCACATGTTCTGCACATGTACCCCAAAACCTAAAATGCAATTAAAAAAATATCTGTGAGTAAATCACAAAGACAAAAAAGTGCTCCAAGATAGTCAACAGGGAAGAGAAGAATTAGGAAGATACAAACCTGAAAACAATTCATACTGAGGTGGATGGAGAAGGAAAATCAGGCAATATAGAGAGAATTTTAAATTAACCATGTTTGTAGATTGCTTCAGTAGAGATGCTCCTTTGGAGATATTTCCCAGGTCCCTTATCTTCAGGTTTGACTTCCATGAGAACATTAGAAAATTTGAAAATAAAGAATTAATTGTTTATGATGCACTTTGCTTGAAACAATAAAATCCTAATCTTCCCAGGTTAGCAATGTAGGAAGAATGAAACTGAGAACACCCTTTATTTTCCCCAAATTTCTCTTTCCCTGAATACTTTTTTTGTGTTGATCACTTGTTACAGTTATGCTGTCTTCTAAGAAAAAAAAATTAGCTTTTGGCCAGAAGATGCCATACTGTCCTAGTTGAGCTAAATATGAATATTTAAACAGGACTTTGATTTCACTCTGGGCTCCACAAGGCAAGGAGAGCAGGATAAATTTAGGTAACTCTCAGAGTCAGGCTTCTGGGGTCTCCCAGCTTCTGACTTTCCCTTTTCATAGAAATTTCCATTTTAATCCTTACTACCTGGGAGCTCTCAAACATTTTAAAATATCCTCATAGTCTGTATCTGAGAAATCATGATCCCCAAAGGCTGTCGGACTTTTCTCTCAAATGCCAAAGCTGAAATTTTTATTTCAGTTTTGTGCTTGAGAAATTCTACAAAACTGACAAGGGGAATATCCATCTCCTCAAGGTAGTTCCTTAAATGTTTAAAAATTTCCCGATGAAAAGTAATACAGAGTGCATTTGTGGTTAATAAAATATAATAGCACAGTTCGATAAAATGTTATGTTGAATAAGCATTAATATGTAACATATGCAAATAAGCATGAATTTTAGAAATTAAGGGATTGTTTAATCTTTTATTGGAAAGTTAATAAACAGTACCTGTCTCTCTCTAGTTGTTACTATATCAATTTCTATCTGCTCCTGAATTTGGCTAATCCATGATCATTTCTTCCTTTACAATATGATAGCCAGAATTACTCAGGGCATTTCAACTGTTAAGTAAAGAGGAAAAACATCATACAATGCAATTCATTCTTACAGTCATCATATGTTTTATGAGAGCTTATTATATAACAGGCAGTGTTTTAGGCTGTACAAATCCAAAAACAAACAAATACACAAACAGAAAGAGATCTTTTTCTCCAAGAAGTTGACATAACAGTAGGATAAATGAAAATTAATGTGATCAATAATGTGGTAATATAAAGTAAGATACACTTCTAATAATTTAAAGAATCATTATTTTTGAACTTAGACTAGATGGTAAACAAAGTTAAGACATGTCCAATGTTGAAAACTAAGTTTAAAAATCTACATTCTTTTTCAAAATTTGAGTGCTTCAAACGCTTCCATAGCAACACAGCAGATATTTAACATCAGAATTCATAACATCTGGTATATTTATTAAGCATAATTATATTTCCTGCATAGATAGTAGGGTGACGGAATTAATCAGTGACAGGCCAGAGTACTGAGTGATTTGAATGAGAATGTTAAAATTAGATCATTAACATTCTGCCTTTTTTACCTGAGAAGGAATCCACGGCAATTACTAACAAAAGGGAATAATAACATATTTAGAACAGGCAGTGCTTAATTGCACATAGTGTATATAGTAGAAAACTCTCTTAAAAATGGAAACTGTTATGGTTAATAGGAAATGCAGAATTTATTTAGTTGGATTTTTTCGTTAACCAAAGAAGAACTTTGAAGCCCATCTTCTGTGAAACACTGCAGTGGGTTGTTGACATTTACAAAGGGTGGAATCATTTCCTGCCATAGAAAAGTTAATGAATATCATAAACTTTAACCCATAACTGCAGATGAGCTCCTTATTTCTCTTAGCCCCTTCAGATCCAACTTTCATTCTTCACTTTTTCTTGTAAGACACAATCTTCAAAGACTGCATCAGTGGGCCCCTTGCTTCTGGTTTGCCATTATACTTTTGGGTAAAGAAATAAACTCACAGGAGAGAAGGAAAGGGGTGAAGAAAGAGGAATGGGATATTTTTTTCCCAGTCATTCTTGCTCCTTGAGAAAAGAGGAATTAGATATGTTTCTCCTGTGGCAGGGCCCTTCCACACTTACAGCTATTCTTTTTGGATTAATTAACCAATCCCTGGGCTTGCTGCTTCACACCTAGAGTTGGTAATAGTTCCCCAACAGTGCCTGCTCCTGGGTGCCTCACTCTTTTCTTGCCACTGAAGGTGTGATTCTCTCACACTTTTAGAAATAGCACTTTTCTGGTTTCTTTTCAGTAACCCAGCTTGAATATGCCATTTTTACTCAGGCCTCCGACTGAAAAATAGTATCCTGCAGTGACTAGGGGTCAGCACTATATACACAGAGAAAATACTGGAGAATGAAAAAAATTATGAATTCTAATTTAATCCTACAGCTTCTTTTCAACTAACTCTGCATTTATTTTTCTGTGTGTCCATAATCATTCTGGTTCTGACTGAACAATTCAACTTTGAAATAAAATGAAGAATCTATTCCTTTTCCAGTATAAAATATTGCAATGATCCTTTACCACATTAGCATTTGCTAAAAAGGTAGAAGATCTATGACCATTTACTGGAATTTTCCCAGGTGCTGGATTTTATTTAAACTGTATTATTTTATTACATAACCCGGCAACAAATAAATCATCTCACTAGATTCATATTTCTTTTATATGGAAGTATAATATTACTTAATTTATATGCCATGGCATAATTTTACTTCTACTAAACTAAATATAGAAGCATATTAACATCTAAATATAATCAAAATATAGATTATTAGAGGTCTTTATTTTTAATAACTTTACTTCACTTATATCTAATATTAACAATTTAAAAAATACTTGCAAAGTGCAATTATGCAGCTATAAGTATAGAAAACTAAGTTCCATATATGTTTTTAGAATAACAGAAATATAAACTTATCTAGATGTCTTACTGAATATTTTATTTCTATCTATTAATAGGTACATTCTTTTAGGATTTACATATACATTTATTCAAACATTGGCATATTATAAATTGTGATTCATAATTCGAAACATATAACTCCTAAGATCAAACAAAACAGTCTTGATAGATTTTCATACATGATTGTATTTCAAGTTTTTAACATAACAAAAGCCATTTTATTTAATTTGGGTTTGCCTGCAAACAAACTGGGTCAAGTTAATTGAGGTTAGGTCATGTTTCCTCTTAAATATATTTGTATAGTAAACTTAAACTTTCTGTAATTGTTTCTTGTCTCAAATCACAACTTTTCCGTTTTCAAGCATAGTCTGATGTAGAACTCTGTATGCATGACATATGCACTTGTTTTCTATTATTATTAAATTTATACTATATTTAGTGGCTTAAAACAACCACCTCACAATTTCTGCCCTGAGGAATTTGAAAGTGGCCTTATGGGATGGCTCTAGCTCAGAGTCTCTCACGAAGTTAAAGTGCAGATGATGGACTTCAACTCCAACTGTTAAGTAAAGAGGAAAA
Organism: Leontopithecus rosalia; assembly: GCA_028533165.1. Lineage (NCBI taxonomy): Eukaryota > Metazoa > Chordata > Mammalia > Primates > Cebidae > Leontopithecus > Leontopithecus rosalia. The sequence goes on from CM052649.1 coordinate 74,973,557, forward strand.
ACATCATACAATGTAATTCATTCTTACATTCAAACGAAGGTCTGACTCGTTCTGGAGGATCCATCTCTAAGCTGACAGTCCCTTCCTGGCTATCAGTAGGAGGCCTCAGTTCCTAACCATGGACCTATCTGCAGAATATGACAGCTGTCTTCATTCTCCAGCTTGCTAAGTGATGAAAGAGATAGAGAGAGAAAAGCTGTAACATTACAAGTGACATACCATTTCTTCTGCCATAGTCCATGGTCAAATATGACTAATGCTGGTACAGTGTAAAAGGGAATAATACAAAGTTATGAATACCAGGAGGTGGAGATCATTAAGGGCCATCTTGGAGGCTGGCTAGCAGAGTAAGTGACTTTTAAATCAGAATATGTTATCATTTGACATCAAGTTATACAAATCCCAGTAATTCTCAGGTCAGCAGAAGGTCAAAGGAAAATAAAGCATATTCCTATTTAATTTTGTGATTCTCCATAAATGTTGCAAACATGCCTGCAATGCAATGAAGAAAGAATAGGTAATGAAGGTCAGTTACAGTGCTGGTGTTACCATTGTGTCTGTGTTGTTTCTTTTTAGACTCAAAAATAAATTTGCTTCTGTATCACCTTGTTACAGAAATGGCACAGAGTCAAATATTAAATAACTCTAAAAGAACTTAAACATTTGAATTTTTATAAAAATTGTGTAATGAATTATATGCCTCTTAGATATGAAAGTTTGACCTACTTTCTTTTTCCCTGTGACTCTTTAAGCGCCTGTTGTTTTTATTCATCTACCTCCGTTTTAAAAACAAGTTTCATTCTGCCGTTAAGAGGTTTTGTGTATCCAAGGAAATGTCAAGAACCGTAGATTTTTGAATTTAACACTCTTTTCCTCATGATGGCATTTGTTTTCCTCCATGACTATTTAACAACATATTTATTGACCTTCCTATTATCACAGTAACTGCCATACTAACATAGTCAATGATCTTCTTTGCATAGACCTTGGCAAGCAGTTTTAAATAATAGATTTAAATTGATTCAGCACAACTAAATATATCAAGAAATGTATTTATTTCTTATTCCTGAGAATTACTCTTATATGTCATTTTTAAATTTTCTAATATAATTATTGACATTGAAGTATTGATATGTGTGAGTTCTTATTTATAAAATAACTTTACATTTCCAATAAGGTTACTAATAGGCTGAATTATGCCATAGGCATAATAATGTTGTTCAAATATGGCATCGCAGACACTGGAAATATTCTGACAGCTGAGGAGGTATGGGTTCTGATGTATGTGTGAGGTCCAAGTTTATATTTCAAGTATATAGGTTTAAGATATATTTTAGAGGTAGACTAATTAGTTCTTAGCAATGGTTTCCATACTCCATATAGCAAGGTAAGGAAGAAGCAAGAATAAAAGATAATTCCCACATTTCTAATTTGAACATCTCGGTGAAGACTGTTCCCTGAGATGGAGAAAATAGGATCACCTCATTAATAAAAACTTTTTTGCCAAAAATTTTATCTTAGAGTTAATAGTGGAATGTAAAATTAATATAATTTTATTTTCTAGATCCAGTTAACTACATATTTGGGCAAATTTGTCCAAATTTATAGGCAAGCGACACATACATTTTCTTTGAAATATGTCTGGGATTGGTGGCTTACACCTATTATCTCAACACTTTGGGAGTAAGAGATGGGAACATCAGTTGAGCACAGGAGCTTGAAACCAGCCTCGGCAACATTGTGAGACCCCATCTCCACAAAAAGAGAAAAAAATTAGCCAGGTGTGGTGGTGCATGCCTGTAGTTCCAGGCATATATTATTTTGCTTTTTAATTAACATTTCAACAAATATCAACAAGAATTTTCCCCAAATCTAAATACTGATAGTGATAAAGAAAAGAAAATAGAATGCATTAGAAACAAATACTGATATTAATAAAATAAATATTAGACAATTATAGACAATCCCTTTGATATAATATTCATACACTAGAATATTTGAGGAACAGGCTGCCTGATTTTTAAAACACAGAGATATATAATAGCAAGCATAATCACACCATTACTAATTTACTTTCAGAATCTGAAACAAAGTGATGTGTTGTTCATTTGCCATGAAGAACCAACATTTCTTCTTGCCTGCCTTTATCACCCTCTGTGATCTATGACTTAGCACATCTTTCAGAACACTGAAAAATGCATACTCTGTAGACACTAAATTTACTACTAAATTTACTTTTTGGAATCTAGTCTTGGCTGAAGCAGAGAGATGGTTTCAGGAATTTAATTATACAGCACATTTCAGAGTTGGTAACTGCATCATTAAAATGGAAACTGTTGCTTTTCTTTTCTATTTTCTTTTTGATTTCCAACCTTTATTTTAAGTTCAGGGCTATAGGTGCAAGATGTGCCAGTTTGTTACATAATTAAATATGTGCTATGGTGGTTTGCTGTACAGATCATTCCGTCACCTAGGTATTAAGCCCAGTATCCATTAACTATTCTTCCAGATGCTCTCCCCCTTCTCTCCGCCACCCTCTGACAGGCCCCAATGTGTGTTGTTCCCACCACGTGTCCAGGTGTTCTCATCATTCATCTCCCACCTACAAGTGAGAACATGCAGTACTTGGTTTTCTATTCCTTCATTAGTTTGCTGAGATCAGTAGCTTCCACTCCATCCATGTCTCTGCAAAGGACATGATCTCATTCCTATTTATGGCTGCATAGTATTCCATGGTGTACCTGTACCATACGTTCTTTATCCAGTCTATCATTGATGGGCATTTTCATGATTTTATGAAACTCTTTAAAAAAATGGAAAAGAAGGAACTCCTCCCTAACTCATTCTATGAAGCCAGCATCATTCTGATAATAAAACCTGGCAGAAGTACAACAAAAAAAGAAAACATCAGACCAATATCCTTGATGAACATCAGTGCAAAAACTCTCAAGAAAATAATAACAAACGGAATCCATAAGCACATCAAAAATCTTACACAACATGATTAAATAGGCTTCATCCTTTGGATGCAAGTTGGGTTCAACATACACAAATCAACAAATGTGATTCATCACGTAAGCAGAAGTAAACGCAAAAGCCACATGATTATCTCAATAGATTCAGAAAAGGCCTTTGATAAAATTCAACATCCCTTTGTGTTAAAATTCTCAATACACTAGGTATTGAAGGAACAGACTTCAAAATAATAAGATCCACATATAACAAACCAGCAGCCAATATCATACTGAATGGGCAAAAGCTGGAAGCATTTCCCATTGAAAACTGACACAAGACAAGGATACCCTCTCTCACCACTCTTTTTCAACATAGCATTCTAAGTCCTGGCCAGGACAATCAGGCAAGAGAAATAAATAAATGTATTCAAATAGGAAGAGAGGAAGTCAAATTATCTTTGTTTGCAGGTGACATGACTCTATCTTTAGAAAACCCCATTGTCTCAGTCCAAAAGTTTCTTAAGCTGATAAGCAACTTCATCAGAGCCTCAGGATGCAAATTCAATGTGCAAAAATTTCCAGCACTCCTATACACAAACAACAGACAAGCTGAGAGCCAAATCATGAATGAACTCCCATTCATAATTGCTTTTCTAAACTCTGTAAATGGAACTAGCAAGGTGGAAACAAGGGGCCTCCCTTGCCAGGCAGCCAGCTGAAGGCTCATGAAACCGGTTCTTCAACTAATCACAATTGGATAAGACAAACTACAGAAGGAAATGAGAAAAAAAATCTCAAGAAGGCAAATGAATATGTTGAGGATGACATGCTATTTCAATAAACTTTTAAATCTATTATTACAGTCCCTCTGCAAACATGAGAAAGGGAAACTAATGATGTGCTGAATATTTGAATATTTTTTTCTGCAGTCAATGGAGCAGACCTAGTATAAATATCCATTTTTTTTGAAATTTCATAACACATTTCTTTAAAAATATTCTGTCATTTAGGCAATCCTCTGGATTTATTCCAGTTGAGTTAGAGAATACCTCCACTGTTTTGGTATCCTAGTTTTTCTGTCCTCTTATTTCTTCCATACAGTTAAATTCTGAGATTCTCTGTGGGATCTATGCATCTTCAGCCCCAATATTTTTTGAGACAATATATAAATCTCATTCTTAACATTTTCATCTTTACCAAAGTGGTGATTTGATATGCTCCTGTGTGTGTGTGTGTGTGTGTGTGTGTGTGTGTGTGTGTGTGTGTGTGTGTAAGTGAATTGGGCACAAAATATTCTAAATAGAGTTTACATTAATTATGTCATACAATATATTATATTTGGGGCACATTTTCCGGCAACTGAATGTAATCATATGGGAATATGTCAGGGTTTTTTGGTCTCTAAATGAGTTAAATAAACTATGGAACACTTGAACACACTGATCTTTATATACCACTATAATAAAAAAAAAAGGATTTACTGTAGCATTTTTTTCTTCCCAGCATATAACACAAACTTGTAACTGCTTTCCAAACAAACCTTTCCACACATCATTTACTTTCTTAGATGCAAAGTTAGCATCATTATTAAACATCTGAACAGTGGAGCAATATGTTCTGAATTACTTACATATCTGTTAGAGACTGTAGTCATTTCTTTCATCATGTATAGTAGCTGTGCATACAGAGTAACCAGGAATCTTGTGCAAGCAGCCAGAACAGTCAAAACAAATGTGCTTGATCCTTCCTCCAACGGCTTCATGCATTTCTTTCTTAAGAGATTCCCTATAAAACATCACATTCATGGACAGAAACATTTGAACATTTCTAGTGGAGCAGTAGGAAAGTCTCTAGGAAAGTTTTTTAAAAGAGAAGAGACAAACAGATTTACATAGGCACTGTTTTGAGGACTTTTATATAAAAAACTCCAAACCAGCCTGCTGATATATTTTCAAAGATTAAAAACACAAAAACTGTATATTCTTGATAAAATCAGATTAGTTCAAACAATAAAAAGTCCTCTTGTTTTTAGAAAATGATATTTTGTTTGATTTTAAATTTGCCTAATCATTGATAAAATAACTGATACATTCAACTGTCTCATTTGATATGAGGACATAACTAATTCAGACAGGAAATCTGTGAAAACAAATGCCCAGAATGGCCAGAATAATCAGGGTTCTAGATTTAATAAATGCTCCACAGCATACTGCCTGTAAGACATTATAGTAAGAATATAAGGGAAAATTTAATCAAAAATACTTATGAGCTAGTGATTAAAAAGTGATAGGGAGATTTTATGTAATATGAACCTTTAAAAAGATAGCTTGAATGTTTTAAGAATATATAGGTAGATAGTATGACTTCAAACATATTTTAGATAATTTTTTCTGAATAGACTTTATCAGGAATTTAAAAGTTTTAATATTAGTAATGTGATGAGGAAGAGACCTATATATTCCAAGACTAATTCAAATTATGTCACCTTTTGCAATACACATAAAAAGAAAAATTCAAGTGTTAACAATCAGCCAGCTAAAACAAGAATGTCAAGCCAAAGTTTTTATTTCCTTACATAATAGAATATTGTATTTAGATAATCTGGATGGTTAAATAATGTTATGATACTTTACTTTCTTAACATATGTAAGAGAATAACATATAACATGAAAATATTTACAAAATACATACCTATTTGATTATTGAAAATTACATGAACACAATGCATTTTAGAAAGGATGTCACTAAAACATAAGACAGCTTTTATTAAAAAAAAACAATGACAATTATAGTCTAATAAAGATCATATCCTGATGATTCTCTATTATGGTGCTGGTGGCAAAGAGGTGGCTGGCATCATAGTTTTCTGTACCTTTATGTTTATTATGTTGGTAAGCTACATGAGCTGAAATATTTAATGCATGAATTATTGGCACATTACAAAATGGTTTTCATTTGCAATCAGTTTTGAATATTAGATTTTTAATAAGGAACTGTTGGGGAGAACTATACTAATTGCATCTTATTTATGTCTGCTGAAGTTAAAAATAGCTTTATCCTCATAAAATTGTACCACTTGTCTGGTGTTCTGTTCTCACATGTTTGTGTATCTTTTAAACACTTTTTTCTGACTACTCCTGCTGATATTCAAGTGTCATTATCATAGCTTAACTTTGCCCTTCATTTACTATCTACCAATTTATGGTGTTTATTTTGCACAACAAAAGTCTCTATGTGGCTATCTTATTTTTCTAACAAGCTACAATTTCTTTAATAGAAGTTTAGAACTATGAATTAGGACTAAATATAGCTACTGAAAAATAATATGTAAGTTCTACAATGGCTAGTTTACTTGTTCAAAGAGCTTCAACTATTTTGGGGATACCAAGGAATAAATATAGGAAAATCTTGAAAAACATTAACATTTGATAGAAACAGTAGTAAAGAAGCAAATAGACAATAATCGGAAATGAATTTAAGATATATTTCTGCAATTGGGAGCTAAAATGTTGCCCTTTTTTTTCTAACACAAGGGAATAAATGGCAAGTAATATGTGGACCAGCAAGATAAAGAAAATGGAAGATGAACATATACTGATACTATAACTGTGGAGAAAGAATGTCTTCCCTTTTAAATCCAAAGCATGTACATGAAAGCAAGACTTCTCCCATGTCATCATAATCTTTATTTTACATTGATTCCTTAATTGTTAGAAAACACAATGGCCAGGATTAAAAAGTAATTGGCTGGGTATGGTTGTTCACACGTGGAATCCCAGGACTTTTGGAGGCTGAGGCAGGTAGCTCACTTGAGGTCAGGTATTGGAGACCAGCTGGCCAACATAGTAAAACCCTGTCACTATAAAATACAAAAATTAGCCAGGGGTGGTGGCATACACCTGTAATCCCAGCTGCTTGGGAGGCTGAGGCAGGAGAATCCCTTGAAGTGGGGAGGCAGAGTTTGTCATGAGTCACCACACTCCAGCCTGGGTGGCAGAGCAGGACTCCATTTCAAAAAAAAAATTAATTAAATTAAATACTAGTTAGAAAATTATAAAAGCATGTGTAAATATATTTCTAAATATGTGACATTTCCTATACATTAAAATCATTTTTTCAAAGATTTTTGAATGAACGGAAACATTCACTGTTTGAATCTTTGATATGTTTACTAATCTACTATCTCTTGCTCTGACGTTTGATTTTTTGCCTGTACCTTTATTATTTTTTTTTTTGGTCTGCTTTATGTATAAGAAAATATTGAGTCCAGAGACAGTGGCTCATGCCTGCACTTTGGGAGGCTGAGGTGGGTGATCAGTTGAACTCAGACAAGCCTGGAAAACATGGTAAAATCCTGTCTCTACCAAAAATACAAATTAGTTGGGCATAGTGGTGAACACTTGTAATCCCAGCTACTGGGGAGGCTGAGGCCTGAGACTCACTTGAGCGCAAGAGGCGGAGGTTGCAGTGACACAAGCACTCAAGACTAGGTGACAGAGTGAGACTCTATCAATAAAAGGGAAAGAAAGCAAGAAAAGCAAGAAAGGAAGGCAGAGAAGATGAAGAAAGGCGGGAAGGAAGGGGGAAGAAAAGGGGAATAAAAGGGCAAAGGAAGTGAAGGGAAGGGAATGGAGGGAGAGAGAGAGGGAAGGAAGGGAGGGAGGGAGGGAGGGAGGGAGGAAAAGGAAGGAAGGGAGGGAAGGAGGGAGGGAAAAGGAAGGGAGGAAGACAGAAAGGAAGAAAGGGAAAATTGAAATAACATATTTTGTGTATAATATAGTCACTTTCCACTTTCTGTACTAAAAGTCTACTAATATTAATTAAACTTTATAAATAAAAACACAACAAAAAGAAAAACTTTGCTTCTGAATAGTTTCATCTTATTTTATTTTATTTTATTATTTTTTATTTTTTTTTAAGACAGAGTCTCGCTCTTGTCACCCAGGCTGGAGGGCAAACAAGTGACCTCAGCTCACCGCAACCTCTGCCTCCCAAGTTCAAATGATTCTCCTGCCTCAGTCTCCTGAGTAGCTGGCATTTCTGGCATGCACCATCACATCTGGCCAATTTTGTATTTTTAGTAGAAATGAGGTTTCTCCATGTTGGTCAAGCTTGTCTTGAACTCCCTATCTCAGGTGATTTGCCCCCCTTACCCTCTCAAAGTCCTGGGATTACAGGCGTGAGCCGTCGTGCCTGGCCGATTTCAACTGACTTAAAACACAATAAAATTGGATTGAAAAATAGTTATATGTTCAGCCTAGTTGCTTAATTTGGTAGCTTAGTTTAAAAATATATGCAAAATTCAATAGGATCCAGGTAAGATGGAACATTCATATAATCTGACAAGCCTTTACATTTAGTAATTTTAATTATTGTATTGTATTTTATTGTAAAATATAAATGGACAAATACTAACTCAAGTCATAACACTGCTTTAAAGGTTACTTTTCCCCTTAGGCTTCCAGAGATGAATAACACGGACCTGATTTTTTTCTTCTTGCTGAACCAACTGTAAAACTAGTAAATATGAAATAACAGTTTTAAGACATTGGACATCAGGCAGGCATTAATCCCTGAGAGATGAGGCACAAATGTGCTGAACCATATGATATCCCTAAATTACAGGCTACAGTGAGTTTCCAGGCTGCAACTCTTAGAAGAGAGGAGTGCAGGTAGAGCCCGGTGGCCTTCCTGAATTGAGAAGGCAGAGCTGGAAAATCAGGGAGAACAAAACAGCTATACCAGTTCGGAGAAAGTGGTACAGACCTACATAATGAACCCTAGGGTCTACAGCTGACTCCTGATGAACAGATCAGTGCAAGGAAAATACCAAAGACCAGGGAAAGAACCATTGAGAAACAGACACATGAATGATGGAGTTAAGTAAACAAAGACATTAAATAGTTATTAAAACTACATTCCATATATTCCAGGAGGTAGAGCAAAGAGTGAACACGTTAAATAAATGCAAGAAAGATATAAAGACACATATAAAACTTAGAGATGAAAAATACAATTAATGAGATATAAAATAAATATAATGGCATTAACAGCAGAGTAGAGCTGCAGGAAAAGATGAGTAAACTTGAAGAAATAGCAATAGAAATTAGAAAAAGAAAAAAATCTGAATTTAAACAGAGCTTACGTGAGCAGTGGAAAAAAGTGAAGTGGCTTAATACACATGGGATTGAAATTCCAGAAAAAAAGAGATAGTGGTCAGAAAAAATAATGGCCAAATTTTCCAGATTTAATGAAAACTACAAACCTGCAATGTACAAAACCCAATGAACTACAAGTATTAAAAAAAAAAACAAGTAAAATTATACCAAAGATGATCATAAAAACTAAAAAATAAACTCTTCAAGTTAATCAGGAGAAAAAGGAGATATGATGTACAAAGGAAAAAAAATAAGAAATACTTATTCTCTGAAAAATAGCAATAATGGAGTTGGTTATTTTTATTATCTTTGAAAATAATGGAGTAAGTACCCTAAAATAATGAAAGAGAGAGAAAAAAATGTCAATCTGGAATTTTATATCTGGATAAACCATTTGTAAACATGAAAGTTGAAATAAAGACATTCTTATACACAAAAATCTATGTATTCATCTACAGCAGACATCCACTACAAAATATTCTAAAGGAAGTCTTCTAAGTTAAAAAATGATATCTGGATAAAAATATGTATTGACATAGAGGAATGAAGAGAACAGGAAATATCTGGGCATGTAAATATAACATTCATTTTTTCTGTATCTCTTTAAAACATAAATGACTCTTTAAAACAAAATAATAGGGCCGGGCGCGGTGGCTCAAGCCTGTAATCCCAGCACTTTGGGAGGCCGAGGCGGGTGGATCACGAGGTCAACGGATCGAGACCATCTGGACAACAAGGTGAAATCCCGTCTCTACTAAAAATACAAAAATTAGCTGGGCATGGTGGTGTGCACCTGTAATCCCAGCTACTCGGGAGGCTGAGACAGGAGAATTGCTTGAACCCAGGAGGCAGAGGTTGCGGTGAGCCGAGATCATACCATTGCACTCCAGCCTGGGTAACGAGAGTGAAACTCTGTCTCAAAAATAAATAAATAAAAATAAAAATAAAAAACAAAATAATAATACAACACTGTGTGTTTTATATCATGTAGAAAATAAAAACATGATAACAATAGAACTGGGAAAACCAAAGTTTATGATTAAAAGTTTATTTTCCTAGATACGAAGCAATATTAGCTTAAGGTTGACTTTGATAAGTTACTGTGTATGCTATAAACATCATAGTATAGTCCTAAGGTGCTAAAAAAATAAAGTTAATGAAAATTAAAGCTAATGAGGCAACAAATACATAAAATGCAGTCATAAAACATACCCAATTAATCCAAAAGAAGGCAGATAAAAGAAGTGGAGGGGCAAACTAGATTAACTAGAAGACAAATAGAAAAATAGTACACTTAAACCCAACCATATCAGTATATCATCCATATCAACACATATAAGAATGTCATAAATATTATAAATATGTCACTTGATTGTCATCTGGTATAGCCACTAATTAGTTCCAGCGTTCCTACTTCTTAAATATGTATTGTATGAACAAACCTTTTCTGATATTGATGTTGTTTGGATGTTTGTCCCTCTTAATCTCAGTTTGAAGGTGACCCCCAACGTTGGAGGTGGGCTCAAATGGGAGGTGTTTGGGTCATGGGAGAAGATACCTCATGAATGGCTTGATGCCCTCCTTGAGGTAATGAGTTATCATACTCATTAGATACTGTGAGATTTGATAGTTTAAAAAAACCTGGTGCTTCCTCCTCTAGCTTTTGTTCCTTCTCTTGCCATGTGACCCGCCAGCATTTTTTTTTTTGTCTTCTACAATGGGAATAAAAGCTTCCTGAGGCCTCACCAGAAGCCAAGACAGTGCCAGCACCCTGCTTCCTGTATACCCTGCAGAAACATGAGCCAAAAAAGAGACTCTGTTTTTATAAATTACCCAGCCTTATGCATTCCTCAATAGCAATGCAAAATGAATTAATACAAACTACAATGATGTTTAAACAAAAATCACATTCAAAATAATTTTTATAAATAAAATGCTTATGTTCTGTTCTAATTGAGAACTATCAATTAGAAGGCAAAAGAATAAGTTTAGAAAAAATGCTCAACAGCACTAATCATCAGAGAAACGCAAAACAAAAACACAATAAGATATTAGCATACCCCATTAAGAATAGCTACTATTATTTTTTATTGCATTTTAGGTTTTGGGGTACATGTGCAGAACTTGCAAGATAGTTGCATAGGTACACACTTGGCAGTGCTACTATTAAAAAGACAATAAAAAGAGATGCTGGTGAGGATGTGGAGAAAAGGAACTCTCATACACTGTTCATTGGAATGTAAATTCATATCGCCACTATGAAAAGCGGTATGATAATTTCTCAAAAAACTAAAAATCAAACTACCATATAATCAATCCATCAATCCAACTGTTAAGTATTTATTCAAAAGAAATGAAATCATCATATCAAAGGAATATCTGCATCCCATGTTTATTGCAGCAATATTCACAATAAGATAAGGAATCAAGTGTCTATCAAAAAGTGAATAAAGCAAATGTGGTATACATACACAATGGAAGACTATTTGTCTAGAAAAAGAGTGCAATCACATATTTTGCAGTAGTGTGGATGAAACTGGAGCTTATTATTTTAAATAAAATAAATCAGGCACAGAAAAACAATTATCACATATTTTCACTCATACATATGAGCTAAAAAGGTGACCTAGAAATAGAAATTCCATTTGACCCAGTAATCCCATTACTGGGTATATACACAAAGAACTATAAATTTTTCTATTATAAAGACACATGCACACGTATGTTCATTGTGGCATGGTTTACAATAGCAAAGACCTGGAACCAACCCATATGTCCATCAACGATGGACTGGACAAGGAAAATGTGGCACGTATACACCATGGAATACTATGCAGCCATAAAAAACAATGAGTTTGTGTCTTTCATAGGGACATGGATGAATCTGGAAACCATCATTCTCAGCAAACTGACACAAGAACAGAAAACCAAGAACAGATAACCACAGGTTATCACTCATAGGTGGGTGTTGAACAATTAGAACATGTGGACACAGGGAGGGGAGCATCACATAATGTGGTCAGTTGGGGGGTAAGGGAGGGACAGTAGGGGGTGGGGAGGGTGGGAACAGATAATGAGGGGAGAAATACCAGATATAGGTGATGGGGTATGAAGGCAGCAAACCACCTTGCCATGTATGTACCTATGCAACAATCCTGAATGATCTGCACATATACCCCAGAACCTAAAGTACAATATTAAAAGAAAAAAGAGAGACGTGGGTGTTTTGACAGAATCACTGTGAATTTTGTGTTGAGTATAGCAATGACTGTTTTGGGCAGGGAAAGTAGATCACTGGAGAGCATCATCAGGAAAAACAGTAGAGAGGCTATCGTAATTACTCAGGCTAGAGAAGATGAACCAGGATGTTAGAAGTGGCGTGGAGGGGAAAAAATTGGTCTAATTCTGAGTTTATTTTGAAGATAACACTAATATAATCTACTAATGGACTGGTGTCAAAGATAACAAAAATTTTCCCCAAAACAACTCTGAGAATGAAATTGTCCTTAGTTGAGACAGAGAAATTGCAGCAGAAGCTGGTGGGTATTGTGGCTATCAGGAGGTCCTTTTTGGACATATTAGTATTGCATATACTTAATCAAAGACATCAAGGAGAGCAGCAGATTGTAGAGTGTAGTTCCCACCAGCCCATCAAGTGCATAGCTAGAACCTGAACTTTCTCCAATAAAAGAATAAAGGTATTATAAATAAAGATAATCTTAAAAAACTAAAGTGTTATTTTTTGAAGTAATCTTAAAGACCTAAAGGGTTTTAAAGAATATTACAATTTCTAGATATTGAGAATATACACCATTTATACCGTATTACATAGCTGGGCTTAACCTCTATATTACATCTCTATACAACGTGAACATAATATAACTTAGCTGTTTCAAAGTTATAAATATTTTTATGTGAAGACTTATTACAATGAAATGTGCCAATATGTAGAAATTAAACAAGTCATATTTCAATAGAATGTAGAAAAAAATTTTTTAAAGATACCTATTACAGTTGACACCTGAGCAACATGGGTTTGAACTATGAAGGTCCACTTATATGTGGATTTATTTTTCAAAGTTACGTCAAGTATGCCTGCCTCTCCCACTCTCCTTCCACCTCCTCCACCTCTTCTGCCTCTGCCACACCTGCACAAGACCAATCTCTCCTCCTCCTTCTTCTCCGCCTCCTGAATACGAAGAGGACAAGAACGAAGACCCTCAAAATGACCCACTTTCACTTAATGGATAGTAAATATATTTTCTCTTCCTTACGATTCTCTTAATAACATTTTCTTCTCTCTAATTTACTTTATTATAAGAATACAGCATATAGTACATGTAAAACCAGGAATATTTGATAATAGTCTGTTTACGTTGTCAGCGAGGCATCTGGTCAGTAACAGGCTATTAGTTGTTAAGTTTTGGGGGAGTCAAAAGTTATATAGATTTTTGACTGCACAAGGGGTCAGCTTCCCTAACACCCTTGCATTGTTCAAGGGTTAACTGTAGTTTTATATTAACACATCCGAGTTAAGTACCTTAGAGTGATAAATTCCAAAAAATGTTGGATGTTGAAAGGTTATTGTATTAAATGCAATTTATATAGAAAAATGCATGTTTCTCTGACAGCTTTCATATATTGTAATAAATATAAAAGCATTTCAAGCATAAAACAAACATGAAATTCTTAGATAAGCATTATTACAAGTACTTTAAAAAGATTATATTGAATTACTCTTTAGGTTTACATATGGTTTAGGAGATACTGTGTTCTTACATGAGAATAAACTTCCAACTCTTAACCATAATTATAGAAGACTTTGTTATAAAACTAGAGGCAAAAAAGTAATAATTAAAAAGAAAAGAAAACCACAACCACTGCAAATGATAGGACCAGACTTCAAAATCCTTTGGAGTAAATCCTTACATGCTTTGATTTGATAATCCCAGAAATAAACAATCATTACAATTAACAACCCTAATGACCAAAACTTAATAATAATAAAGTTTACATCAGTTATTCTTTTTTAAACTCAAAAGGTAAATTAAATTTATGGAAAGTTATTTCTGAAGCCACGTTTTTAAATGATGCATTCTGATAAAGTTTGAAATAGGGCATTATATTTGGTCGCATTCTTCCTCTTCAAATTACTTGAGCAAATTCTGCTAATAACAAATCTATCATCACTTCATTAAACTTTACTGCAGTTTTTGATAGGCCAAGCTATTCCCATGTTTTTAATTAACTTTGATGTAACTTGTTGATTTAGAAAGGTTTATTCCCCCAATCACATCTGATATTCTAATTCATGACGGGACCACCCACAAAGGTTTCTGTTTAACAGGATTGTAAAAAGTATTTTTTAAAAATAGGAACAAGTAAAGGTCATTTGCCTTATTAGTTTTCATCTTTGATAGCCATTTCTAAGCATAGGGTTTAAATAACACCACTGAAATTACCTAACACCTTAGCCATTTGGGAATTTTTTTCACAGCACTGCCAAGTTCCATATGAAATGTACTTTAGCCTTTCTAGCATGAAGTTGGACGGGTTTGCTTTTCATGAGTCTCCCATAATTTTACAACATGACTTTTGTCCCTTCTTTGATTTATCAGTGGAATTTGTGACCTAATGAAATTTGTTTTCTTTTTTTCATATACCTTCTTCCCTGTGGCATTCATACTTCAAAACGAAAAGCAGTTTGGAAACCTGCTTTCACCTTTGGGCCATAATAATATAAAACAGCTAAAACCTATTTTCAATCTACCTTACAGTTAAATCTAACAGCCCTTGTAAGAGTCAGTTATCCTCACGGGTGAGCAAAGCTAATGGGCATAGAGGTCAGCAATAGTTTTGTGATGGAATTTGTTTTACTATGGTTTCTTTGGCCTCAAATATGCTTGTTGTTATAAGATTTCTGGAAATAGGCTTTATATTAATTTCTAGCCATGGGAAAACCTCCTTTACTTTATATTAAATTACATCATCTTTCTAAAAGAAAATACCTAGAGTATGTTTTCTACATTTATTATACTTTTTTTTTTTGAGACGGAGTTTCGCTCTTGTTACCCAGGCTGTAGTGCAATGGCGATCTCGGCTCACCGCAATTTCCACCTCCTGGGTTCAAGCAATTCTCCTGCCTCAGCCTCCCAAGTAGCTGGGACTACAGTCACGTGCCACCATGCCCAGCTAATTTTTGTATCTTTAGTAGGGATAGGGTTTGACCATGTTGACCAGGATGGTCTCAATCTCTTGACCTCATGATTCACCCACCTTGGTCTCCCAAAGTGCTGGGATTACAGGAGTAAGCCACCTCGCCCAGCTCATTTATTATACATTTTTAAGATCTACTATTTTTCAATTAAGAAAATATTTTTATACTAAACTATACCTATGTCAAATTGTTCGTTAAATAGTTTGACAGGCCCTATGAATGGGAAGAGCCTAACAAGTTGCTGGATACTTTAACTGTTGAAATAGCTACCCAGACATGCAATTAATTGCTGAACAATGTTTTTGTTTGACAACCCTGTAAATAATAAATAATAATTTTAAAATCTCATAATAATCATAAATGGGCTTATAAATGCAAATGAGAATATTTAGATGAAGATTTTTTTAACCCCTAAGAAGAACATACCAGTAAATCAGGAGCATCTTTCTGCTTATGACTCAAAAACACAGGTTTTCAGTTCTCTTTAGATTCAGGGCCATGTTTCCAACTGCTTCTGTAGTAGCACCCAAAT
This sequence comes from Leontopithecus rosalia, assembly GCA_028533165.1. NCBI lineage: Eukaryota > Metazoa > Chordata > Mammalia > Primates > Cebidae > Leontopithecus > Leontopithecus rosalia. The sequence goes on from CM052649.1 coordinate 74,989,418, forward strand.
GAAGATTTGCTTGTGAATACAAATTTACATTATAAGTTTGTTTAGGTCCACCACCTAATTTTATTTAGGGCTAAAACTCTGACTTTCTAAAAGGTTTTTAATGGAAATTCCATTTGACCCAGCAATCCCATTACTGGGTATATATCCAAAGGACTATAAATCATTCTACTATAAGGACACATGCACACGAATGTTCATTGCAGCACTGTTTACAATAGCAAAGACCTGGAACCAACCCAAATGCCCATCCATGATACACTGGACTGGGAAAATGTGGCACATACACACCATGGAATATTATGCAGCAATCAAAAATGATGAGTTCATGTCCTTTGTAGGGACATAGATGAATCTGGAGAACATCATTCTCAGCAAACTGACACAAGAACAGAAAAATGAAATATTGCATATTCTCGCTCATAGGCGGGTGATGAAAAATGAGAGCATATGGACACAGGGAAGGGAGTACTACACACTGGGGTCTATTGGGGGGATTAGGGGAGGGACAGCGGTGGG
>CM052649.1:74990433-75001815 GCA_028533165.1 Leontopithecus rosalia
AAAATGAGAGCATATGGACACAGGGAAGGGAGTACTACACACTGGGGTCTATTGGGGGGATTAGGGGAGGGACAGCGGTGGGGGGGAGCTGGGGAGGGATAGCCTGGGGAGAAATGCCAAATGTGGGTGAAGGGGAGGAAGGCAGCAAAACACACTGCCATGTGCGTACCTATGCAACTATCTTGCATGTTCTGCACATGTACCCCAAAACCTAAAATGCAATAAAAACATAATAATAATAAAAGGAAAGCTTGTAGGAGCCATTTGAAAAATATATATATATTCAGTATTTCAAATTGTTTTTGAGATAGAAAAAATTTATTTTGGATTCCTAAAATATTTTTCTTGTATATTTCCAGTATTCATAGAGGATTCACATTCAGTTGTCATTACTAAATTAAATCTTACTGATAGTGGATACTATTTTTATTTTATTTGAATTAATACATATTTCAAAAATATTTTAAATTTTTTACAGAGAAACAAAACTATATGAACAAAGGAGATTTAAAGTCAAATGAATTCAGGGAGAAAAAAGAGAAAACATTTCTCATATTTTTTAACAGTAAGCACTAATTTTGTCACAAAATAGTTACATAAGACATGGATATGTCAAACAATTAAATTTAGATTCTAGCAAATCACCTTTGTATGCAACCTTGTAAATAGATTTATTACTGACCTTCACATTACCTGGAAACTTGTAAAGTTGTATAACGCAAACTAGAAATAATGTTGGGCATGTGTTAGATTTAACACAAAATACTTTTTTGAATACTAACTGCTTAATTCAAGTTTGCTTATTCTAAAGTTAATGCAGTATTGGGCAGAACATCTAAATCTGTTTTATGTAATAAAAGGAAACATTGCACCATTTTACAAAAGTCAAACATCAGATGATGACCCATATTAAAAGACCAATCACTTTATAAGCCATAAAAAGAATACAACGGATTATTGATGATGATTTCATTCCTTTTTGAAAATAGACTCAAGTTTATTACCCTATGTTAATATGCCAGGGTAGAGTAGGCTTAGGTAATTACACTGTGAGTATTTTATCGGTGAATTATTAAACTGGTTTCTGCCTCCCTACACATTAATGTTAGAGGTTAACAGCAATGTTCTATTTTATCCAGTGCTTTACTTCACTTAATGCAATGATGCATGGTTTTCATTAAAGCATGAAGAAAAAGAATTGCAAAAAAAAAAGGTTAACATCTAACTTCATGTCAAAATAACCTTACAAAAAAGAATACAATGGTAGTAACAATCTCTGTCATGTTTAGCTAGGTATACAATGCAGTTGTTAAAAAATCTATATGTTAAATTTTAGTATATCAAAGAGAATATCCAGTCATATTACAATATTTTCAAAGTGACATCTCTAGGGTTGCTTTTTATACATAAATATCTGTTAAAAGTATGAAGCAGATACAACACATTCTATGCCATTCAATCAACTTTAAAGTTGTGCTTTTGCCATTATAATCAGGTCAATTGCTCAATACAGCAGTTACTGGTAATGATGCTGAAATAAAAGATGGTGTAATTACCTATGCCTATTTTTTGTCTCATTTTAAATTACAAACACTTAACTTTATTCTTGTATGTGTCAAATGAATAAAATCAGTTACTATTTGCTTCTGTCTTTTCTGGAGTTATATTTTTCATTTTTAATGTACAACAATAACTTGGTTATCCAGAATGTTTGGACACTGACATTTTTTGTAGGTTGAGAGATAAAATACAATCTCTGCCTTTAGGGCAGAACCTTTTCTATTCTGGCCTTAACTCTGAACTCTGTGTTATACATCTGCTCACAGTGTTGTGATGGCATATTATTATCATGCCTTTCATAATTTTATTAGTGAACAAATGAAACAGGCAAAAGTAGGACACTGATTGAAGTTGGTTGCCCTCTTACCTACAGCCACTCACTGCTCTGTTTCTATCTTTGGATATTAGTTTTGCCCATTTTTGAACATCATATAAATAGAATCATACTATATACTCACCATAGGACTTTTGAAACTTTATTTTTTGAGGGCTATGTCTAGCACATTTTGTTTTATTAATAAGCGGCAATCACATGTATATGAATATTCCAAAGTTTGCTTTCTTAATGATGTACAAAAATAGTGTTTCAAGTTGTTAACTATTATGAACAAAGCTGGTATAAACTATTGAACAAGGCTTTCTATGAAAGTTTGTATTTATTCCTCTTGGGGAAAAAGCGTATAAATGGAATTGCTGAGTTACAGTATAAATATATGTTTACCTTTATAACAAATTGCCAAACAGCCTTTTCAAAGTGGTTGTATTATTTTATACTTTTGCCAAGAAAGTGTGTTTCAGTTGCTCTGTCCTTGCTAAGAGTTGTTCTCAGTGTTTTTCATCAAAGCCATAATGGCTCTTATTTACAGTGTTTGCCAATTGCTGTGGTGTAAGTTTTCTCACCATGGCTGATTTCAAGTTACCAAGGTGTTGACTGTGAAAATAAAGAAACAAGAGATCTGCATAATCAGCTCTTGGCAGCTAGTGGACATTGTCTTGAGCATAGTCTGCAACTCTCAAGTAAAATTTACATAATTTTATGTATACTTCTCATTTTGACACAAGAAATAATAAAATGACATTAAATTAAGGATCAAGGTGTAATAAATAAGTATTTTATTGCTTCCTCAAAGCTATTCTTAAAACAGGTTTTGACTGTGTGAAAGTGAAAAATACAAAAACTGATGCAGTTTGCTGCCACTGCAGTGATCCACATTAAAAGGACAGCAGTGTTAGCCATCATTGCTTTTTCAGTATCTGTGCAAATGGTAACAAAGAAGGCAAACACCTTACATTTGTATGAAAATAGTTTTGACCTCACTGGTAAAGGTTTCCAGGACTCCGAGATGTCTATGGATCACACTTTATCAATCATTTATCTACTTATACTGATAATACTGGAAAATTATATTAGCTTAGATGTAACCTATACTGAGTTATTATGTCTTCTTACAGGTTTTCTTTTGGAAAATGAAACATTTAGAAAAGAAAAGGATGGAGAGAAATGGTTGATGTAAAAATTAAGTGAATATAATTATTCTTTGTATTTCACTATATTCTAACTTTCATAAAGTTATCAGAACACTTTGTTTATGTAAGTATTATTAGTAAACACAAGTGCTTAAAAAGCAGAACTAATGAATCTTTACTATCTGCTTAATATCCCTTAGATTTAAATATGGTTTCATTTGAAGTTTATAGTTTGCTAATGAATCATTTCACATACAAATGTAAAAATGTTAAATCTGCTATCTAAATGCAAAATAGAATTAATGAGGAAAAAATATACTTTTACTGACTGTAGAAAAGCAAAAGTCCTATGTAAGGAAAATGACAGACTAAAAAATGGGACTATAAAGTTAAAAAGATTAAATATAATGCTTTTAAAGAAACATCAATTTTTTTGCAAGATGTAGCCAACATATATAATGAACAAAAACTAGAGCAAATATAAGTATTAATAATTTATAAGAAGGAAAATTTTCAAAGGAAATTTCTTGTTATATTTTATGTTATAAAGTTATATTTTAACTATAAAAATGTCTCACATTAGAAAATAAACTTAATTGCTACAAAAGATAAAAATATGATGAAATAATCTCTTTACAATGCTAACTTATGAATCAAAATGTAGCATATACTTGCAAGTAAAAAAAGGAATAAAGACTCAGAAATCATTAGTTAAGAAAGATCATCACTTCCTGGGCAGAATATTATAAGACTTTCTTTTTTAGTTTGTTACTCCAGTACTATCTATACCAGGACTATTTTGGGTTATGAAACAAAGAAGATAATTATTAGGATATAAAACTCAGTGGTTCAGGAAGAGAAACATTAAACCACAGCAGGACAAAACCAGACAATCCAAAACCAATTAAATTATTTAATTAGATTTGAAATAGACTTTGACTTTTAAAAGTAACACATCTCAAATATGACCTTTATAAGGTAAGTTTCCATATTAAAATTATCTAAAATAAAGTAATGCAAAGGGCAGTGTCCAGTAATATGCAATAGAAATAATGTAAATTAAAACAATATGACTAGGAACTCCATGAGACCATCTCTGCATATAAAGAAAGAGCTCTTCTCAAGAACCAAGTCATTAAAAGTATAGGCCATGTATATTATATATTACATATATATTGGCATCAGTGCTTTTCAAAAATCTTAAAAGCCTCAATGTCAAGGCAAAGAAAAAGATTCGGCAAACTGAGATCTGTGTGTTAAATACAGCTCACCATCTGTTTCTCTATGACATGAGGGCTAAGAGTGTTTTCTACATTTGTAAATAGTTGAAGAGGCAAAAAAAATTAATATTTCATGAAAAATGAAAATTACATGAAATTCAAATTTCAAAGCCCATGATAAAAGTTTTAGTGGAACACAGCCATGTCCATGCATTTAGTTTTGTCTATGGCTCCTTTTGCATGCAACAGCACAGCTGAGTTGTTGTAAGAGAGGACAGATGGTTGTATAGCTGAATATATTTACTATCCATCCCTTTATAGAAAATATTCACCAGCCCCTGCTAAAAAAATCAGCGATTATATTAGTAAGGTAGTATTTTTTAAAACAGTGATCATACTTTCATTATCAAGCTGAAATAATTCTCATAAATCTTTTCTATAGCTGCTTGGCTTAACGTTAAGCCTGAGTTATCATCTAAGTGGCTTGTGTTCCCAAAGTAGAACTGACCTAATATTAGAACATAATATTTAAGAAATAGAAGTGAAAATGAATACATCTTCAGTGGTTAAAATTATTATATATTCAGGCATTGAAGAGGAATTATTTAATTTAAACCTTAGAGCAACTCTAAGGCAAATCTCTATTCTTAATACATAGATGAAGAAACTAAGACTCATAGAAATCAGGCAAATAAATGGTGGCACCTGGTTATGAATCCAGTTCTAATTCCAGAGACAATGCTGAATTTATTGCATAGATTGTATCAAGTATGATTAGAGGGCTGTTACCAAATACTTCTTTATTGTCTGTCACTGAAGTTTCTCTCTGTTAAAGAGAGCTACATCCCTCTCATAGAAATTTCAGTGACAGACAATATATATATGCATACAAGGTAAGAATGGAGAATAAAGAACATTCAGTTTTACTATTTTATCAAATATTTTAAAATTTGTGTTTTTTATGTTTACATTATACAACTGAAATTTTGTGACCTGCTGACCATTTCTTCCCAACTGAAACAATGTCTTCATTCCCAAATATTCATCATTTCCTAATTTTAAAAAGACTGTCTTTATATAATCTAAAATATCATATTATATTATTTTCCAAATGTTTTAAATTATAAAATCGTCTGTTTTGCAGTATGAGGTTGCATTAACAACAGGAGGAAGAGGAGGAGAAAGAGGGGAGAGAGGAAGAGGATGAGGAAAAGGAAGGGGGAAGGAGGAAAAGGGTAAAGGGAGGAAAATTGGCCTGGGACGGTGGCTCATGCCTGCAATCCCAGCACTTTGGGAGGCCGAGGTGGGCGGATCACGAGGTCAGGAGATGGAAACCAACCTGGACAGCACGATGCCGTCTCCACTAAAATACAAAAAATTAGCCGGGCGTGATGGCACGCGCCTGTAGTCCTAGCTTCTCGGGAGGCTGAGCAGGGGAATCGCTTGAACCCAGGAAGCAGAGGTTGCAGTAAGCCGAGTTCGCGCCACTGCACTACAACCTGGTGACAGAGTAAGACTCCATCTCAAAAAAAAAAAAAAGGAAAATTTCAAATCTCAGTGAGTCACAAAACAAGAGGTTTATTTCTTACTTTAGAAAAAGCCAGCCACAAGTCAGCTAGAGCTCTGCTCCATGGGGCTTTTCAGTCCAGAACTCAGGCAGAAGAGACAGTCCTAATCAGAGATACCACTCTGAAGGCAGGGAGAGAAGAGCAAGAAAGTTGGAGAATTCGACTTAGATATCTGCTGGATGTGGGATAAGACACAACCGCTCACACTTCGAAGGCTAAACCACATTATACGGCAAACCCTCAGTCGCTGTATGGGCTGAACAATTCTCTTTCAAGGAAAAGAATAAGTGCCAACGATAATTTAGTCTACCAGACTGCTGTGTCATATATACCATTCCACATTTTGAGGTAGAATATTACATTCATCAGTAATGACCATGTCGATCATTAATTCGTTTACTACACAGAATTCCATTGTAAAAAGGACAACTCATTGTTTTTGTTGATTGTCATTAAAAATACCCACAACTAGTAGGTTATTATACATATCTGCCTTTGTACACATGCAGGAGTATCTTTTAGATAGATATCTAAAAGTTAATGTCAGGATACGAATTTCTGGTAGCTAAAATGTGAATATCTTAAATATTACCAAACTGCTCTCCTGATTTGTTAAATTAGTGTTTCTTATAATTTATATTTTCTGGACTGTTTATATAGACATTTTAATTTTTATCAATACGATGAGTATGATATGTCTATCTAATGAGATTGTTTTGTTTTTTGTGAGTTGCTTATTTCTACCCTTTCCTTATTATTGTCTTGTGCTATTTGTCTTTTCTTTTTTTCTTTTTGGAACTTTCAATATGTTCTAGACACTACTGCTTTATTGTCGAGTGTTACAAATAAATGATATTTTATTATCCTTTTGTATTATAGTTTCATTTGTTATGAAGAATTACAAAATATTAATTTAGTAAAATTTACTAGTCTTTTTTTGGCATATGTAGAAGAGAGTGTCTTTTGAAAAAGCATTTTATTATTCTCTTTTCAAAAACTAATATCCTGTATTATCTTTCGAAAGTTCTAAAGTTATACTTTATTTAGTTTCCAGTTTTTAATCCATCTGAAATAAATTCGTCTGTATGTTCTGAAGTATAATCTTAATTTTCTCTTGTTCTGTAAGAAGGAATAATTGCTGAACACCATTTATTAGTCTGCCCCATTTAGATATCTAAGTTGTATTAGCATAAAAAAAGATCTCCATCTCTTTTCCAGTTCTGGAAGTGGTGTCTATAAAAAGTGATTATTTGATTGTTTAAATTTTGACAAGTACTTTTAAAATCACTTTGTTAAACAAAATTTGAATCCAAATTTAATTTAATAAAGGATTGGTGATTTAGTCACATTCTCTATTTCATCTTGAGTCAAACTTGACAATTTATATATTGCTAGAAAAAGAAAACATTTCTTCTACATTTTCAAATTTAGTAACTGAAAGTTGGTCATGAACTTTTAATAATTATATCGTCTTCCATCAGTTATAGTTCACATTCTTTTACTGATATTGAACTCAGTGTCTTATTTCTTTCATTCTCTTATGAATCTTGGAAAATGCTTATCTATTTTATAAAAATTAAGAAAACCAACTTATATTTTATTTCATAATTTTCTGCTCTTTTTTTCTTCTTGAACAATATTTATTTTGTTATTTTTCTAGTTTCTAGAGTTGAATATTAACTTTGTAATTTCTACTAGTATTCCCACATTTATTTTTCACTAATTTATGAGTGCATTTTAAAATTTGTAAATATATTTTTAATTTCCGTTGTTTTAGTATGGTTAATTTATAATTTATTTGAAATTGAATTGACATAACTATTGTTAAAAATTGTGGTATATATGATGTCAACTATTTGAAATCTATTTATACTCTTTATATATTAAATATAATACATGGTCAATTTTTTAAGTGTTCTCTGTAGTACTCAAAATAATGTATATTTTATATATATGTACACACAGTAAAACTTGTTAATTTTATTGAAATTTTTCTATGCTAATAAAATTAATGTCAGTGTTTTTATATGCTTCAAAGCAATATTATTTTGTGTATAGTACAGATTTATAATAATGATTTTAGCTTCTTTTAGGAGCATTTATTTAATTTAAATTATTATTTCATTTTATTCCCATTAATCATTTTATCTTAAATTCTGGCTTCTCTGGTGTTAAAATTACTAAAGTTCTTTTGGTTATTATTTGGTAAAAATTCTTGAGTTTGTAATGAATTTCAATCATTTATTAGGTAGATGACTGGGGAAATTACTTAAATATTCCATTTTTCATTTTCTTCATCTGAATTGTAAGAATAAAAGAAAAACTATCTCAGGGTTGTTGAGGTAACTACTAGGTTAATGTATAATAATTGCTGTCCATAGGTTAATGAATGGCACCTAGTTAAGTATTAAATGAATACTGGCGAGGGAAAGACAGTATGGTAATTCACAAAAGCAAGCTAACATTCCAATAAAGGAATTGCTGAGTTGAATGATAATTCTGTGGCTGCAAAGAACACTACTGTTTGTACAACTGTCAGTCCACCCAGTGGTACAACTGGTTCTGATTCAGTCTTCCGATTCGTTTTTTCACATTTTTCTATTTCTGAATTGTGTGTGTGTGTGTGTGTGTGTGTGTGTGTGTATGATCTTGATTTTGATGAGGGTTTGGGGATTGGGGAAGGAGTCGAACCAAGACTTGAAATTAAGAGGATTTTCATCTTTTGCCTCCAACAGGCAGAATATAATCTGTGTTCAAAAGTCAACTTGAGTTGATAATTTCAGGATAATTTCAGGATAAACAAGCACAAAAATTTAGTCTGCTGGCAGACTGGAAGCCAACAATTCAAGATGGAATATGATGAATTCCAACACAATGGGGCACCAGGCTTTTAGGCCTCTTTTTTAATTTTGCTTTGGTTTTGTTTGTTTTTCTTTAGAGACCTGCTCTTTCTCATGGGACTTGAAGTGGACTCGTCTTTGTGCAGTGCTAGTTTTGCCATACCCATTTCAAGTATTATAGACATATGTAATGATGAAAATATATGAACCGTGGCCTTTTTCATTCTTTTTACTTGTGATGCAATTAAGTGAAGAAAAAAAAAAAGCAGAGATTTACTAGGTATCTGTGCCTAGCTTTTTGTTATAAAGTTTTCTTTGTCTAGTGTTCTTTTGCTATAAAATAGACTCTAGGACACCCTAGTAGGGAAAAAAAATAAATTTAAAAATAAAAAATATATTTGGCTTATTTTTCACTGGAGCAATCCTTTTATATCATGACAGGGCACCCAGACCAGTACGTTTTGTGCAGAGTGCCGCTGTGCTGCGAGGCTGACCGAAACGGCCGTGCCAGCCGAAACAGCTGTGCTGGTGTCCCGTGTATCTCCTACACCTGGGAATTTCCCCATTCTGTGGGCAACAAAGATCCGTCTGGAAATGCAGCATGCACTCACCCTCTGCACCTTCACTGAGAGCTGCAATCCTGAGTTGCTCCTACAGGGCCATCTTTTCCTGCTCCTCTCTATATATTTGACTTTCTATATTCCCTATATTTTATTGGTTGGAGCCATAAATAGTCTTTCTATTATTTAATCTTAAATTGACTAATATTTTTAAACTATTAAATTTATCTATTAACATCTAAATAATTCTTTATAAACTAATAATTATTATTTCAATATTCATCTGTATGAGACAGCTTATTTGACTATTTTCTAACTGTTATTATATTGTTAAGAGCTTTTGTTTCATCTTTTTATTAAAATACATATATAAACACATCACTACTTTTTCCCAACAGGTGGTTATGAACTTATTTTACCAAATTCTGTCTCTATTATTTTTCTTGTGTCCTTCTACTGCTTTTAAATAGTGGTTGAGTGGTGTTACATTTCAAAGGGGCTCTCTGTGTGGTAAGGTCTTCATATTTTGCATTTTTTAAACTGTTTGTATTTCTCTCCCCTGGATGAAAGATTGGCTAAGCATAAAACTCTATATTGGCTGTTATAATCAATTGTTTTCAGTATCCATTTGTGTTCATTATAGGAATGCTGCTATTCTAGTATATGTTAACTATTTTTCTCTCTGAACGTTTGGCTATTTATTTTGCAGGCTATCCCTCATTCTCATTCTAATATTCCTATGTTTAAAATGTATCCTGATCAAAATTCCAAGTACACTGTTAGTCTGAGGATGAAGAACACTCTTAATTATGTAAAATTCTTATCAATTATATAATTAAATATTGTATTTTCCCAATCCACTTCCTTATCTCATTTTGAAAGTGCTTTTAGATAGGTGGTAGAACTTCTTAATCTATCCTCTTAATTTCTTCTCTTTAATAGTTTTAATTAAAACTATTTTTTAGGCTTACAACAGGAGATTCTTTATGAACTACTCAATGTTAGCTTCCAATTTACTAAATCCCCCTTTGAGTCCAAAGAAAATCAATTTGTCCAATTTATTTTCTTAGAAAAATTTAATCCTTTCATCTGAAAAAAATCACTTTTAATTTTTTCATTTGTCTGTTCAGTTTCAAAATGTCTTTTTTATTTTGTATTAGAAGTTATAGCTGATTTATCATTTGAGAATGTTTATCATATAATTCAATAAATTTACTGTCATCTGAAGATAATTCATGTTTTAATTATTGGTTTTAACATATGTTTCTTAGGACAAGATTAATGTTTTATGTTTCTTAGGAAAAGATTTAATGATACATTTTGAAAGATAGATTTTAAAGCTAACTTTGTGAGGCTCAATATTTGTTACCATTGCTTGTTCATTTCTCTGTCTCTCTCTAGGTTTTGGTAACTATAAAATCAGCAAAGATCATCAATAGTGGTGTTTGTTTGATTTTTATTTCTTTTCTTTTTTTAAAAAACGTGAGGCAGCACCATAGTCTGACTCAATATATTTTTTTATACCAACCACATTTTGCCCTGCCCACCCCACTTACCTTGCAAAAGAAAAGCTCACAGTCACCACTATCTAATCTCACAGGCAGAACTCAGCTGCAGTTCCTGCTTTTGATTTTTGTACTGCCCATGATTAACAAATATTTTTATTGTACATAACCCCAGTCAGTGTTTTTTTTAAATATTTTATTACTGCTATATGTTCTGAGGAAAATTCATTATTGGACCATAAACTCACTATTGCCATTATGGCCTGGAAATCAGCATAAACACAACTGCTAATTCATTCATCTTTTGAGGATAATTAGTCAGCAAAAGTCAATTTGTCGGTGAATTGAGCAGCCAAGATTTGTGGCCATTTCCTCAGCATGTGCTATAAGACTATGCTTGGAAAAATAAAGTTATGAAAGAAAATAGATTAATTTGGGTCCCGCTAATCCCAGCACATAGTAGCATCTAAAATTGCCTTGCTCATAATCTGATATTGGAGATGTGAATAAATATTCTCTGGAAATAAAATGTTTGAATGAATTACACCATTTAGAATAGTATTTGAAGTTGGGGAAGAGCTCATTTGCCAGATGGTATCATTATACTCTCAAAGAGTTCATTTGCCTCAAATTGATTATTTCCTTAAAACTGGTTATTTCCA
>CM052649.1:75001915-75055173 GCA_028533165.1 Leontopithecus rosalia
CTTATAAGTCAGTCTTCTAGTGAAGCCTCAATCAGTGTGTATTCAGCTCTGAAAGTATAGCTGTATTTAGAATAATTTGGCAATCTCAGGATAAATGATAAAATGCCTTTGCATCAAAGCCAAGTACTTTCATCTTGATGTTCTTATTCATCATTTTACTGAGTCTTATGTACACTGCAATTCTTAAAATGTTTATAATTATTGGTTTACCTACAAATAAGACACGATAAAATAAGACACAATAAAGAATGATAAGAGACTGTGAAACATACTAAGGAGAAGTACAATAAAAAGAGAAAAAAATATGGCAAGAAAGGACCAAAACAATAAATAGGTATAATAAAAATTATTATTCAGTCATAAAATTTCCACAAAAATGAAAAATATTAAGAAAAAATATTCAGCCTGCTTCAGATCTCCAGGTGCACAAAGTCAGGTGTGGAACAACTTCAAAATCCATTTTCTAATTCCAAGCCATCTTTGGTTATTCATTCCCTTTACTTTGAAATGAAAATATTGGAAAGTAGAGGTCTGAAAACTTTACAATAGATAGGAACAAAAGTATGGTCAGAAAGATAAAGCCATTAAGATAATCTATACTGTAAACTCATTTTGTCAGAAATTATGGTCTCTGTGTTTCATAATCTAGTGCTTAACACACCGTGTTCAGTAAATATCTGTCAATGAATACTGATAAGGAACAGAGAAAATAAAAGTGAGAATAACTGAAGCTTGAAGAATAGGGATGAGATAGCCAAAAGACAGAGGAGGCCAGGAGTAACTGATTGGATATTGATATAGATGCATAGATATAGATGATATGGCTATAGATATGAAACAGAAGAGACTAGCAAGTGAGACTATAGATAAATACTGAAATGAAGTTATATTGGTGTATATCGTAGTTAAAGATCCATTAGTATAACTAGTGGCTTCCTAAGTAATAGGAAAAAAAGCCAAATGTGAAGCAAGGCACAATAGAATATCCTAACAGACACTAGAATAATGTATTTACTTTCATTCATATTTGCTGAAGTCTATTATAAAAAAGTAAAATTCCATGTAAGTTTAAGAAATCCAGCATTTAAACAAGTCTAAAGGGAACATTTTAGTCTTAGATACTGACAAAAAAAAAATGAGTTTTCAGGTTTAATGTGACATTTACCAAACTTGACCAGAATCAGCTACTTCCATTTTGTTAAATAGTTTCCTAGGCCCCACCCCTTGTATGTGTGATTACTGAGAAGGTAATTATATAATAATAATTGGTGTATCTAACTGGAACTTCAGGTGATTTGAAAAAAATATAATAAATTTTAACTTCACAGTCCTGAAGGGGAAGATGAGTTCTGTTAGCAGGTAGTATTTATCGTAAAGAAACATTCTTCAGAACTGCTTTTGAAAACCATAAGTCACAGCTTGAAGATAATCTAGATCAAGACAACTCTCATTTAATTTTTCACAGTCAATATTATGTGAGTGAATTTCATATCTGTCATTAACTCAAGATAGATACAAAATTCTGATAACATGCCCTCCTAGGTAACGACTTACTAAAAAAGACAATACCAAGTATAGTATTCAAAAGGTCTTTGGTTCATGCATTGTAAATAATCTTAACTTTGTGTTTTATAAATTTCTGTCTTCATCATGTTGTTGTAGAAGAACCTTGACTCAGACTACATGTATGCATGAACATTATGAACTTTTATTTCAATAGAAACTGACCAATCTCCCTGGTGGACTCATTCACTTGAAAACACAAAGTGGTTGACCCAGCCAAATAATATGTTGTTGATTCTGCTGACTATTGGTTATTTTGGTTTAATGACAAAGTTATTTTCAGTATAATTATATGCTTTGATATCACAGACTCAAGGACCTTTCAATATTAAAAGCAAAATTAATTACCTACATGAAACTATAAAAGTTTTTAGATTACCTAAAGGAAACTGGAATAGCATTTAATGTGGAATTTTTAAAAATTATTTGGCTCTACAGGTTAATTACCTATAAGTGGTCCAAAATTCAGATTAGAACCACTTCTTCTCATCATGAAACATGTGACACTTTGAGGATTATTCACTGAATAATTACTTCTAATATTTCAAGAGATCATGTACGGTATTTTGATGGCTTGTTCCCTCAGTGTAGTGACCTTAAGTGTACAGTTATCAACTTTTATGTGGTCATGCCTTCAAGTTATATGCTTTATCATCACTGAGTATTTATATGTGTAATTATGGGGATTATTAACGATCTTCTTCAGTATGATGGATCCACGTTCTTAGACTGTAAAACTTTGAACCTTTAATTTTACATTTTATTTCTATTATTTGACATCAGTGAAAGAAAAATGAGGCTTTTGAAAGGAATTCATTATAAATATCTCTTCTGTTACAGTTATTCCACTTAACTGTTTCTGCTATATCAAAGGACAAGCAAGACTTATCATTTGTAGCATTTTGAAAACCATAAAATATATTCTGGGAAACTTGATCATTTTTCAGTAACTGAACTAGAACTACCACAGACATTTAATATGTTCAATAAAAGTTCAGATAAAATGAAAGCACTACCATGGTAATATATAACTAGAAACTAACATTTCAACGACTTCTTGAAGTACTGAATATAACATCAATTGCAGAAAAATGATCTTAACAGTTCATCAGGCAGCTAGAAAAGGGAAATTTCCAAAATAATCTTGTATGTCATTCTCAGGTATTAGGTTATTAATAAAATGACAAGCCCTTCTCAGGGTGTAAAAGATTTAGAGAATGATTTATAAAACTAGGGTTATTTAGGTTTCAATGACTTAGAATCACCTTTTACTATCACTTTTCTGAGAACATTCTACAAATTCACTGCTTTAAAGGCTTGCTATAACTACACATTTTAGAGTTTTAGAATACTTGTATGTGAACTTAATTATATATTCAATTACATTTTAGAGAGATGTTTCTTTTTTAAAAAGTAATTAATGATGAGGACTAATTTAACAAAAATTAAGGCATACTCCGTATTATGGTAAAATACATATTTATAAACTATTAGATTTCAATATATAACTAAAATTTAGATATTATAATGTGTTTTGTAATCTATTATTGCAAATTTTTATATTTTATACTAATAAACACACAAATTTTCAGTCCATATGGTTTCCCAGTGATGTCCTATACAGAGTTTTGAAAATGCTCTGAATCCTTAAATATTGTACATGCACACACAAACACTTAACTGTCTGGAATTTACAGAAGTTGCCAAGGGAACCATTTAAAGCCAAGTACATACTTCTTTACTTGTATTGAGGACACACAAAACAAGTGAGGCTAACAAAAGAAATTTTCACAGTTTGTCACAAAACAATAAGCTCTATTTTTTTCTGTGGTCTTTCCATCAAAAAATTCTAAAAAATAGGAGAGTTCTCACCTTTAAGGGATTTAAATATTGTAGAGGAAAAAAGAGTCGGGTGTCATCTGTGTTTGTATAATTACTAAAATAATTTGTATTCTCCAAAATAAAATCATAAAATAGTTGTATTATAAAGAAATTACTAAAATAGACAAAAGCAGTGACATTTTGTACATTCTAAATTTTTAGGAATGGTTACTATACAAAAATTTTCCATTTACTGCATCTTGCTGTCAAAAGTTTTTCTAGTAGTCTCTAAAAGTTTCTATTTAACTTTATTCCAACTGATACTCATTGGAAAAGCAGGCTTTACAAGTTAGCCTCTCCATCAAATGCTATTCTGACTGTGTCTTGGAATCATGGATGCATAACTTCAAGTCGACCCATGGTCCCAGAGAACAAAAGTGACCTGGTTATCAGATAAGATAATAGGGCATTTTCATATAATTTTAGTGGGTTTAAAAATAGGTCCCACTTTTTTGAATGGTAACTTGCAACTTCTATCAAAATTAGATATACTCATACTCTTTGAACCAGCAATCCCATACTTAGGAATTCATCCAAGTATTCTCAACATGCATGTCTGAGAATTTTTTATTGCATTACATTATAATTCAAAAGGTCAATTAAAACAACTGAAATGTATTGATAGCAAGGGACTGGTTAAATATAATTATCCATACAATAAAATAACATAGATTTTTTAAAAAGGAGAAAGTATATGTTGTGATATGGATAGTGTTGGGCATAATCTATTAAGTGAAAAAGCAAGTTTTACCAATATGACACTGGTGAGGTAAAAAATATATATTTACTTATATAATTATATTAAATTTCTGGAAAGATATATAGGGAAGGTTAGTCTGCCTGTCTTTGAGAAGGAGGCTTCAGATAATGTGGGCAAGCTGTGAGAAAGGGAAATTTTACTTTTTACCATTTTACATTTTTCAAAGTGTATGTTTTACTTTGAAAATTTTTTATCTGAAAGGTAACTTGAATTCTTCAATCTACCTTTACCTGTTCAGCCCAGATGAGCATTTATCTTTCAAACAACTTACCTCAAAAGACATTAGTAGCTTTATACTTGGTACTGAAGTCTATAATGCTATTTTAATGACAATTTAATGTTCTTCAATAGGCCCATTGTTTTCGACAGTATAGTAAAAAATCTTATATTCTGGCTACCACTTTATCTTCATTTTTCTATTCCAAGTTTTCGGTGCTTCTATTCCTTACTAATTCAGGAAGAGATCTGCATATCCTTTTAAAAATTCTTCTCATGAATAGCCCCCTTAATAAACAGAATATACATGCAGATTTATGACCAAACGGTAGTCTAAATTCCCAAATTCTCACTGCCTTTCTACATTTTTATCCATTCTTACCTTCTAATGAATTTTTTTGTAAAATTAGATCATGTTCAGTAAATTCCTTGATCTAAGCAGGAATTAAAAATATCATTCACCTGATTTTCATTTTCAAGAAGAAAATTAGATAAAAATTTAGGATTGTGTTGACAATCCCTTGAAATTAGATGACCTGCTTTGGAGATACAGTGCCTAAAAATAATAATTGAAAATTTGCAAATGGCTTTGACACCCTGGAAAATATCTCACTTCTGAATCTTCATCTTTATATTCTGTGTTAAAAAGGCTATGCTAGTTTTCTTTTGTACTTCTTCATGTTTATTTGTGACTCCTTAAGTATTATGTCATTCAATGTTCACATCAAGTAAACAAGGTCAGTAATGTCATTCCTAAATATGCAAGTAGAGAACTTTGTCTTAGAAAACATAAATGAATTACTCAACGTGTCTGGGTTTATGAACTAACTCACCTTTTATTTCAAAACCACTTTTACCTTTTTTTATTTCTCACATGAATATCATTTATTTTATTTTTTTTCTTATCTGGTTATTCCAGCTAAGACTTAAAGTACTATGTTGAACAGAAGTGGTGAAAGTGGGCACCTTTGTTTAGTTGCTGATCTTAAATGGGACATTTTTGACTTTTTACCATTGATTGTAATGTTAGCTATGGACTTGTTGTATATGGTTTTAACTACATTAAGGTCTATCCCTTGTATTCATAATTTATTTTAATATGTTTTTAATCATAAGAGAATGTTGAATTTTGTTGAATTATATTTTTGCATCTATTGAGATAATTATATAATTTTATTCTTAATTCTGTTATTCTGGTGTATTACGTTTATTGATTAACATATGTGAAATATCCTTGCATCTCAGGGAAGAAAAAATTTCTGTTGGCCATTGTATTTGATTGTTTTAATGTACTACTGAATTGGGTTTGCTGGTGTTTTGTTGAGAAATTTTTCACCTATGTTCACCAGGAATATTGGCCTGTGTTTCATCATCTTGTAGTCTCCTTTTCTAGCTTTGGTTTGAGGGTAATCCAGGTCTCATAAAATGGGTTTGGAAGTGTTCCCCTCTTCTTCGATTTCCTGAAAGAGTGTGAGAATTGCTAATTCTTTAAATGCTTGGTAGATGTCACCTGTGAAGCCATCTGTTCTTGGGCTTTTCTTTGTTGGCAGCTTTTAGAAGTTAAATTGTCTCTGTTTTCAGAAGACATGCAGATGATGCTATACATAGAAGACACTGCAGAATCTACAAAATAATGTTACAGCTAACTTTTCAGGAAAGTCATAGAATACAAAATTAACACACAAACTCCATTGAGTCGATATACACCAAAAAAAGACTATCCAAGAAAGAAATTAAGAAAACCATTCCATTTACAATGGCATCAAAAATAATAAGGTACTTAGAAATAAATTTAACCAAGGAGATTAAAGGAGATTATGAAACCAAGGAGATTATAAAAACCAAGGAGATTATGAAAACTATAATATATTAATAAAATAAATTGAGAAAAACAAATGTAGAAAAGTATACTGTGTTCATTAAGTGAAATAATTAATATTGTTAAACATCCATATTACCCAAAGTAATTTACAGATTCAGTACAATCCTGCTATGATTTTAATGTTTGTCCTCTCCAAAACTCATGTTGAAACTTAGTCCCCACTGTAACAGTGTTTAGAGGATGGGAAATTTGACTATGCTATTTGAGAGGTGGGACCTTTGGGAGGTGACTAAGATTAGATGACAAAATGAGAGTGGAGCATTAGTGTCTCTATATGAGGATAAAGAGACAGCTGCATTAGCAAACTCAGCTCCTCTTGCCCTGTGATGTTTTCTGTCATTTTTGAAACAGCACAAAGCGCTCACCAGAAGCAACCAAATGCAGCCACTTGATCTTGGACATCCTAGCCTCCAGAACTGCAAGAAATAAACCTCTTTTATGTATAAATTTCCAGTCTCAGGTATTCTATTATAAGCACAGAAAATGGACTAACCAAATACCTATAAAAAATAACAATGATGCTTTTCTCAGAAGTAGAAAAAACAATTCTAAAATTTATATAGAACAACAGAAAACTCCAAATAGCCAAAGAAATTATATTAGTCCATTAACACACTGCTATAAAGAACTACCTGAGACTGGGTAATTTATGAAGAAAAGAGATTTAATTGACTCACAGTTCCACATGAATGGCCACACCTTAGGAACCTTACAATCATGGCAGAAGGTAAAGAGGAAGCAAGGCGTGTTTTACCATGGCAGAGCAGGAAAGAGACAGAGAGACAGAGAGAGATAGATAAAGGAGAAGTGCAACACTTTTAAACCATCAGATTTCATGAGAACTCACTATCATGAGAACAGCAAGAGGGAAATCCACCCTCATGATCCAATCACCTCCTACCAGGTCTCTACCCTGACACATGGGGAAGAGACAATTGACATGAGATTTGAGTGGGGACACAGAGACAAATCATATCAGCAATTTTTTTAGGTTTCCTTTTTTTTGTTTTTTTTGAGACAAGATCTCACTCTGTCATTGAGGCAGGAGTGCTATCGATATGATCACAGCTCACTGCAGCCTCAAACTCCAAGGTTCAGGTTGTCCTCTCACCTCAGCCACCTGAGTAGCTGGAAATACAGGTGTGTGCCACCATACTTGGGTATTTCTTTTGTAAATTTTGTAGAGACAAGCTTTTGGCATATTGCTCAGGCTGGTCTCAAACTGCTGGACTCAAACAAGTCTCCTGCCTCAGCATCCCAAAGTGCTGGATTGCAGATGTGAGCTACCAGTATTAGCCCCAAAGTGTCTTGAGAAAGAAAAGCAAAGTTGGCAGAATCACACTTCCTGATTTCAAGATACATTACAAAACTATAGTAATCAAAACAGTATGGTACTAGTTAAAAAACAAAACAAAACATACATATAGACCATAATAGAGAACCCAGACAAAACACCTTGGCATATACAGTCAACCCTTCTTTGATAAGAATGTAAGAATACATAATAGTAGGAAAGATATAGCCTCCTTGAAAAATGATCTCAAGAAAACCACATACCCACATGAAAAATAATGACATAGGACCTTTATCTTACAACACGTACAAAAATCAACTCAAAGTGGATTAAAAACTTACATGTAATACCTCAAATGTTAAACTCCTAGAAAAAATAATAGGGAAACACCTCACTGATATTGGTCTTGGCAATTATTAGTTCAGATATGACACCAAAAACATTGGCAGCAAAACCAAAAATGTATGAGTGGTGCTTCATCAAATTAAAAAATGTCTATTCAGTAAAGAAAACAATCAATGAAATTAAAGGCAATCTACAGGATGAAAGTAAATATTTGCAAATTACATATATTATAAGTCTTTAATATCCAAAATGTATAAAAATCTATACAAAAATTAATGATAAATAAGTATCCCAATTTAAAAATAGGCAAAGGATCTGAATAGACATTTTTCTCAAAAAAGGCATACAAATGACTGACAGATACATAAAGATGTCTTCAACATCACTAATCATCAGGGAAATGCAAACCAAAACCTAAATGAGATATCAGCTCACACGTGTTACAATGGCTATTTTGAGAAAAATGAAGGATAACAAGTGTAAGTTAGTACAGCCAATATGAAAATAGTATGGAGATGTCTCAAAAAATTATACATAGAACTGCCATATAATCCAGCAATTAAATATTATGAGCATATATCCACAGGAAATGAAATCAATATCTTGAAATCTGTACTCCCATGTTGTTTATAACACTATTCACAATAAGAGAAAAACATATACTGTTTGGTTTTAACTAGTCTAAGTTGCAGTTACAATCTACTAGATATTCTACTATGTTAAACTTCATCAGTATTACAAATACATGCAACCTTTCTCTTTAACTTAACACCCAAACATAATTTTTGGTGTGACATTGTCTCTATTTCTAATCTTTCTAAAGTTTTCATGTATTAATGTGCATCAATCTGTAAATTAAACAATAACATTCCACAAAAGTAGTGTCCCAGACTCAGTGTTCTAAGTGTGTATATTGACCAAATATATTTTCGACCAGGACATGAAATAGGTTCATATCAAATGTCGTGGTGCAACAAACTGAAACCCATAATTCACAAAGTGTTTTGTCCCTTAACATCTCCTGGGTTTAAGTTACACGACTGAGTTATCAAAATGAGTTGGAGTATTTCACCTTACCACCCAACTATTTACCAATTTATTTTACTCCTTTACTGTATTTACCTTTCTTGGGTCATCTTAAAACATTTTAATATATTCTCAACTGCCACTAAGAGTAAGTTAATGACATTCTATGATAATCTTCTAAAAAAAAGAAGTCTAATTTTGTCATTGAAGTTAAGCAGCAGCTTGATCATTTTCTTTTCAAATTGTTTACAGTCTGGTAGGACCATAGTTCTTATAGACATAAAAATGAAATATAATTGAAGTGCAAATATCGGTATTTATTTGGTTCTAATATCACAACACTAAACTAATGAGTGACTAAACCATTTGGGATTTACTGACCTCTTTGGAAATATGGTGAAACATTGGATGGTGTTCCCATAACAATGTATATGCAGTTTACACAGTATTTTACATATTGTTTCAGAGATTCTGTGAAACTCTTAGACACTCCATTACAGTGGTTCTCAAAGCATGGTGTTGGACCAGCAGCATCAGGACATCCTGTTAGAAATGTTGTCTTGGCACAAGAACAGAAAATCAAATACTGCATGTTCTCACTCATAGGTGGGTGTTGAATGATGAGAACACATGGACACAGGGAGAGGAACATCACACACTGGCATCTATTGCGGAGTGAGAGGCTAGGGGAGGAGTAGCAGGGGGCAGAGAGATTGGGGAAGGATAACATTGGGAGAAATAGGTAATGTAGTTGACGAGGGAATCGAGGCAGCAAACCACCACAGCATGCATATACCAATGTAACAATCCTGCAAGATCTGCACATGTACCTCAGAACTTAGAGTAAATATATATATACAAAAAGAAAGAAAGAAATGCTGTCTTGGGCCCTATTCCAGATCTACTGAAACAGAAACTCTTAGAGTAGAGACCACCAAGTTATCATATAACAAACATTCGGAGTGCTTCTGATATATGCCAAGGTGTGAGAATTATTGTAGAGGGTCAAAGTCTAAGTCTTGTATCTCTGAATTAGATCCTAAAATATTTTTATTCTTTTCTCTGTAGAAGATCCAAAGATATCTGACAAAGAATGGTAAAGTAATGATTGTGGTTGTTTGATCCGTTAAGAAGAGAACAATTACATCTACTATGAATTAAATTTTTGAAATTATTGATAACAAGACTATGTAAAACATTTTTCTGCTCTTTCTTATCTCTTCATTCAGATTTCTAAATCATAATTCAATTACAAGAAAAGAAAAAAGAAAGAATATCAGTAAAACAAATGGTTGTCTGGCCTGTATTCTATATCAAATAATTTGAGTTTATTTGATAAGTATACTTAGTTGTGAGAAGAGGGTAATTATGGGAGCTGAGGAGATAGGATATGTTACCTATATTACATGGAGGATACCTAATTTTATATTTCCAAAAGTGTCTCATGAACTGATGCATGAAAAATAATATGCCACATTATTCATCAGCCTAGTAACTTCAAACAAAATAAAAATTTCCATTTTTGTTTCCTCGTAATTGTCTGAATAGAAAAGTGACTATACAAAATCTGGTAGTTTCAAAAGATATACCTAACCATAATATGTTGCTGATTAATAAAGTATGCTGGAAAAGGAGGTGGAGGACAGAGAGGAGCGAAGAACGTCTATGAATTATCTTGAGGAACAAACTTACTTTATTCTCTTCCTTTTCCTAAATTCCCTCCCACCCAGTTAAGGTTGGAGAGAGGCAGTTCCTGCATGCATAACCCTCAATTAAGGTAACCTGAGAATCAGGAGAATCTGGAATTTATGGTTTTGACTTTAGTTTGATGAGTAGCAGCAACCTCTTAAATATTAAGAAGCCAGTGGAATCTGTCGTGACATATCCAAAGGGAAGACTGGGGAGAATGTTCACAGTATAATTTGTCTCACCCCAAGCACCCTGAGTTCCCTGTATGTCAAAGGATATGCTACAAGAGTTAGCTGACAGTGCAAGTTGACTTGCTGTGCACTATCCAGTTCTACAAAGAGGTCAGTTGTTGAAAAACGTGAGCTTCATCATCAAGACTGGAATGAACTTCCTAGGAGAAGAAGCAGTGCGAAGTTGTGAAGTCACTAAGCACGTGACTGTATAGGGCCTTTGGAGCACCTGATGTGCCATCCCTAGAGGCAGCAAAGGAAAAGCAGCAACAACAGCAACATCAAAAAACACTGAGATGAAAGCAAGAGCAAGAATGAGAATAAGAATCCCCTTTCAGGGTACTGGCTTGGCTTCTCGGTAGTAACTACTTAGAATGAGCACCCGGCCAGAATAAGGGGGATATATTCACTCTGACCACCTTGACAGTGTAGCTGTGAGGATGAACTCAGAAAAAATGTTAAACAGAAACTGGAATAAAAAAGATGTAAAGAAATCCCTATTTTCTAACTAACTTTTTTCCAACAAATATTTATGGAGCATTTATTACACATATCTTGTATTCATAGCACATAGCATTATATACGCACTAGCTAACCAAGAAATGGAAATACAAAACCCTGTGAATTATTATTTTTAGAAATCACAGAGGAATTAATAGGCAATTTATCTCAGTGTCAGAGAGATCTCACCAAGTATAGCCAATTAAGAAGTAAAAAAATGGGAAGGCAACGTTTGCTTCTATGGTTTCAACGCCTGTGCCTTCGAAACTCATGTAGAAATGTACTTGCCATTGTAATGGTGTTGAAAGGTGGGAACTTTAAGAGGTTATTGAGCTGTGAGGGCTTCGCCTTCACGGGTGGGATTACTGCCATTCTAGAATGGCTAGTTCAGTCCCTTTTTATCTCTTGGTTCTTCTCCTCTTCTGTCTTGTGAGGAGCAGGTGCAGGGTGGCATTCAAGATGTCGTCTTGGGAGAAGACACAGGCCCTCACCAGACAGGCATTAAACCTGCGGACATCTTGATATTGGACTTCCCAGCTTCCAGTACTGTGAGCCAAGAAATTTTTATTCATTATCAACTACCAAGTCTATGATATTCTGTTACAACAGTAGAAGCGAGCTAAGATATTTATCTTTCCTGAGAGATGCTTTATGACTTACAGTGTTTATATGTTAAAAACAACCACCACCACCACCACACGTTAGAATATTCTTTTAAAAACTCAGATACTTAATTTTATACCATCCCTCTCATCATATTGAAGTTAAGCAGCGTGAATGTTTTTCTTTTCAAATTGTTTCCAGTCTGGTAGGGCCACATTTCTTACAGACATTGAAATGAAATACAACTGAAGTGTGACTATCCTTTACGGTATTTAATTGATTCAAATACCCCAACACTAAACTGAGTGATTAAACCATTTGGAAATGTGGTGAAACATTTAACTTAAAATTATAGTAATTTTAAGTTCATTTTGTATAAAATATTTATAATGTCAAACATATTTATTGCTTATAATAACAGTTCAAGTACATAGAGATAAAAATATTTTGAAAGTTAAAATATACTATACTTGAAAAATTTTTTATTCTAGCTATAGACACAATATACACACACTTACATATATTTACATTTTTACATAATTAGGGAGCCACTTTTGGCTCATCAATTTCTGCTTCCCTTCCATTACAAAAAAAATTTCTCTTCCATGGACGATTCCTTACATGTACCTGGGATATAACCATAAAACCTTTTAGCTTTTTAGCTTTTCCACCCATTTCATGTTCTAGTTTCTCATATAATTAATCATCACAGTGGTCAGAGTAAATAACCTGTCTTTTTCAAAGTTCTACAACCTTAAATAATTGTTTTCCTCCTTAAGTCTTTTGTTGTTTCACCTCAACTGTATAAAATTTATATCTTTGCTGTTTATGACAGTCACATTCAAACCAAGTTCCCGCTCTTCAGGGTAAATACAGATTATGTATTTTCAGTCCTAGAAATGAAGATTATCTTTATTTAATATGCTCAACGCAGTTCTGGTCTAATTGGGACTTTTCTTCCAGATGATGTGGACATTTACTGTGCCCTCAACGACAGTATAGTCTAACCAGATTTGGTCCTCATTAGATTGGCACAATATTTACCACATCTTTGACTGGATTGTTCATCTTTCACTTTAAGCACAGTCTTTATTAATGAGTGTAACTTGAGGCTTTGCGGGCTGGATAACAAGTTATCTAATAATTCCTCTCTCTCTCTCTCTCTCTCTCTCTCTCTCTCTCTCTCTCTCTCTCTCTCTCTCTCTTTCTCTTTCTCTTTCTCTTTCTCTCTCTCTCTCTCCCTCTCATAAATCTCTCTTCCACAAAACTCTTAGGGTGGACGATTTTATTGGAACAGTAAACTCACTGGGCCTCCAGGGCACCTTTCCCCATTCTTTGGTGTTAGAGAGGCCAAGAACTTAGGAGCTCTGGGAGCTGGGTACACTCCCCCAGTTACAGTATTAAGCAGAAAGTGAGTGAGTGAGAGGCAAAGTGTTAAATGTGGACATATAAAGGCGTCAATAAAATGGAAAAGCTGAGTAAGTGGCTGGAATAAGGTAAAGTTACATTTAGATGGGCTCATTAGTCATGAGTGTGAAAGGTAACAGAGAATTAGATAAAATAGGTGGATACTATTACAGGTATTGAGAGGAAAGGACAAAATACAGAGGCAGAATGGGGAAGTATAAATCTTAGATGATAAACATACAAGCAGAAGTACACTTAAGGCACATGTATATATGAATTATTTTGATTAAAGGAATCATGCCATCCAATTCTTCAGCTATGTGACACATTCAAAACTGTAATTTATTGAGATATTAGAGAACGGTAAGGAAAAAAGTGACTGAATTCAATAAATCAATTTCTGTTAATGTTTTTGAAATGAACTTATAGATGATGATGATGATAATGCTGATAAGTATTATTATATAAATGTAGTTACAGAGACCTTTAAAATTTACTGACTATTCAATGAGGACAATCACTGACAGATAACAAGAGCCATTGTTAGAGAAGTTATTCTTACTAAGTATTATTCATTGTATTGAGTGAAAGTATAGGAACTTCTATTTTATCTTTTTATTATATTATTACCTACTAGACTAATAAAGAATGCCTGCTTTTTGTGTATAGGAAGTATTCAAATATTTAATAATGCCATCTTTGACTCATAATGAATAAAGTAATTTCTAGGATAAACTTCTGGTAACTCCATCCATCTTGTTTCAGAACACATAGTATTCTGATTATTATAGTCTGTAATTTTGTTTTTCAAATTTCCCTTGAAAATATGTTATGCTAAATGTATGCAATATTCCAGAGGTAGTATAATTAAGGAATTATATCCCTTAATTCTGAATATTATATTTTTAGTTTGGCAAGAGGTAGCATGAGCAAAGCCCAGAGCTATTTCACATGAACTTTTTTTGTGTCAAATCTTCTATTCATATAGGTATTTTGTTAAAATAAAAGCAAAATTCTTCATCTCAAAAATTGTCATATTGCTTTTAGTCCAATATGATAGCTTTAATATATAATTCTACTAGCCAATATATTAGATTTTCATTCACTTTTATATTTGTAAATATCACAACAGCTAAGAGTGCTTACCAAAGTATAATAGGTAACTATAGGAAGTGTTCCTCAGTACAGAAATTAGGGGCACAAGAAAGTAGAACAAACACTCCAGGGAACTTTAAATTACTACCCTAGACAAGGACTATTTGACTCAGGGAACAGCTCCTTGACCAACAAAAATAAAATTCACAAACATTGCATTTACTTATTCCACTTACCCTTACTGAAAAGAGAGAGTTTATTCTCAGAATCTGTATTCATTGCCAAGGAGAGAAGAAATTTTTAAATATAACTGAGGAAACATAGCAGATTTACAAATATTGATCAAGTCAGACAATCATTTATAAATATGTATGTACAGTTAATCTTTCCAAAAATTTGCAGAAGATTTCATATAGGGTAAATTTGCAATACGCAAATATTCATTTATTTTGCAAATATTTATCGACTACCTACTCTGCGTGTCATTTTTCTAAACAATAGGAATGAAGTGTGAACTGGCTAATAAGACAATAGTCATCAAAGTGAAAACAAAGAAACAAAATTCATGGAAATAAAAGATAAATTTAGTTACAATTCATACCAGCTGACATATTAAAGAGCATTTTTTACAAAATAATAACAGATTGCTTTAGCATGTTAAAAACTGCGATTGATAACATACATGTTAAAGAATGTGAATGATAACAAAAATGTGTTTAGTAAACAACACCTAAAGAGCTGAATAATTAAACAGATATCACTCAGAACAAAAATAGAAAACCAAACACTAAGACAAGTAATTCTCATAGAATTCCTGATAAAAGATAAAAAGAGGAATGCTATCATTATGATGTGTTATTTTTAGATGTACTTAATGGTAGCTTCTGTGCATAGGAAAGAAACAAAGAAGTAACTCTGGTTTAAAAAAAATTTGATTGCTACAATCACCAATTCAAAACATTGATTATTTCTAAAGTAAATTTATAAAAGCTATTTTATATAAAATAAAACATTTCTAGAAGTGTTTTAGAATTGTATTAATCAAACTTTCACTTTTCCATTTTAAGCTGTGTCTAAAATATTCGAGTGAGATGTGGGACACTGTCTGTGGAAGTCTGATCTGCATACTCTGACTCAAGGACGGATGAATGAATGCATTCTCACATCATTACAGTGTTTCCAGTGGGCTAGGCATGGCCATTGGCTGCTTTCAGAGGGCAAAATGCAACCAGTAGACCCAGACCCTCTGTCTGTCCACACTTTTATTCCATCAAGATTTTACAACAGAGGTTCTAAGTTAACACACTTGTGGGTAATTAACATGGTTTAGAGAATGGCTTTACGACTGACAAAAGCTTCAGGTTCTGGGGCCCAGAGTAAATGCTGTTAACAGATAATTCCCCTTTGATCTTCCCTGGGGAGAGGCCACCCAGCACAAAATAAACATGAGTAAACAGTTAGAGTGGAGACAAATGGGTATGAGGTAATGCCTTTGATTGTCTCTATCTCTTCCTAATTTAATGGACTGGCCAGCTGCCATTACCATCAGCCTGCCCCAATAAAACCTTTCAGTCTTCCAAAAGATTTGAGACTAATCTTTCTCTAATATATCTCTAATAGTTTCTGTAATATTTTGCCAACTAATCCTGAGTGAATCTCAACATTGTAGGTTTCATTCCTTCCTTAGTGATTTTATTTTGCAAGTTTAATATTCCTAGTCACCACCATTGCAAATTTGCAAGTTGCATATTCCTAGAAACAATTGCAAAATTCCAGACTTGACCTCATGTGATGGGTTACAATCAGAACACAGGCACACAACACAGAGATTATTCAATGTCCCCAAAGGATAAAAGACCCTCCTGCCCCTCTTCAGCTGCGTGATTTCATTTCTACACATGCCTAGATTCTCCCACATAAGCACGCTCACAAAGGTTAATAAAATGGCACGTGTGCAGCCCTGACACACCAATGGTTGGTTTCCAATGATACCCTACATGGGCCACAGACATACACATTACTCACTGTGGTTTTTTTGCTTATTCTCTTCTCTGAGTTTTAAAGATATTGTTGAAATGTTAAAAGGGCCCTGCAGATAACTCTATGGGTAATAGTAATAAGAAAAGCAAGAAGCATTAACATTTACCTACAGCACAGAAAGTCAAGCTGTTGGAGAAACTATATATATAAACATAGTATAGTGATATGTATGAAATACGTTACAGAAGAGCATGATGTTGGAATAACCCCCATATGTGAGTCTCAAGAAGAGAAGAGTAAATTGTTGACATTCTATGCTAAAAGTGATGAGTGGAAGTAATGGAAAACGGGAAACACATATAAAGATAAAAATAAAGATCTTCATTATGTATTGAAAGAGTGGATCCATCAGCATCACAGTAAACAAATGTGACTTAATAGTATCCTGATCGTGAAGAAAGCAAAGATCCATCACGATGAACTGAAAAGTGAAGGGAACTGTGAATATTAAAACATTCATTGCAGAAATTTAAGAAAAGATGGGGCTTCAATTTTTAAAGATATGTAGTGATAAAGCACCTGCTGATCAGTGGACACATTTATTGACAAGTTTGCTAAGGTTATCACTGAGGAAAATTTGACACCAGAACAAGTCTATAATGTTGCTGAAACATAGCTGTACCCCAAAAAGACCCTGAATACATGTACTGAGACAGCATCTACAGGAATTGAGGATATCAAAGACAAAATATCTATGCTGGTATTTGCTAATGCAGCAGGCACACATAAGAAGGCACTTGCTATGACAGACAAAAGCTTGAGTACTATCTGTTGTCAAGGAGTGAATTTCTTACCATTCCATTGTTATGCTAGCAAAACGTCTTGGATAACCAGAGATATCTTTTCTGATTGGTATCGTAACCATTTTTTACTCTGCTGCAGTGGCTTATGCTTACTGCAGGAAAGTCGGATTGAACGATGACTGTACGATTTTGTTATTGCTCACAAATGTTCTGCTCAACTTCCAGCTGAAATTATCTCATAAAAATCATGTTTATATTATACATTTTTTCTTGAAATGTGACTTCATTAATGCACTCACGTGGCCAGAGTATCTTTAGATCAATGAAGAATAAATGTAAAAATACTCTTGAATCAGCACAGCAGCAGCAGTGAACAGAGGAGTAGGTATGGAAGGTTTACAAAAGGTGTTTAGCATAAAAGATGCCATATATGTTGTTTCAAATAGTTGAAACACAGTGACCGAAGATACAGATGTGCATGCCTAACATAAACGTATCAGTGATCATGATGAACAAGATGGTGGCTTTGAAGGATTCCATATGTCAAGTAAAAGTCTGACCTCCTTACATATGCCAAATACATACTTTCGAAGTCTTTCAGTAAGCTGTAAGAAGTGAATATCAAATAATATTTTAACATCAATAATGAAGCTCTAGTTGCTCATTTATTGATTGATGGTGAAAATAGCTTAAATGGTTCTGAATCAAGATGATCGTGATAATAATGATGATGAAGATGACATTATTAATACTGCAGACAAGTGCCTATAAAAGACATGGTACAAATGTGTGATGAGCTTATTGAGAGACTAGAACAGTGTGCAATTATAACAGAACAAGGAATCACGTCAGTTTATAAAATCAAAGGGAGACTTGTGAGACAAAAATCATTGTTAATGAGGCAAATTACTCTGGAGGAAATATTGTAAAAAGATATTCAGCAAAATGCTTCCTCATTCCAGAGACCACTTCATAGTTCTTCAAATGCTTCTTATGTTTTTTCTTACCTAAAGACACTAGGGTCCATAATCAAAATACAGCTGGAGACTGAAAGCCTGCTGTCATTTGTTGTTACTGCTACTGTAACAGCTGGTACAGATATTCTAGTGATGCTACTGTACTGCTTAGTTACCCTGAACACGTTACATTCTCACTGCATTAATGATATATCATATTTTTTTCTTGCTAAGTTTTTATATGTGAATAAGTGTAAGAAAATCATTGCTTATCCATAGTATATAGCTTTATAGTCAGATATTATCGTGATTCCAGACAATCATAGACTGCTCACATGGGTCACTGAGGTAGTGACACATTTTCTTTCGGATTCTTCAATGTATACCAACTTTGTTTCATTTATAAAATTGTTTTAAAATATTGTGTAACATTACCTACCCTGAAGGTAAGGTTTTTAAATTGTGAAAATATAAAATGAATATATGAAACATAAATTTGTTTACACTTGGATCTCATCATCAAGATACCTCATTATGTATATGCAAATATTTCAAAATATTAAAAAATCAACAATTCAAAACACCCTGATCCCCAGCTTTTCAGATAAGGGATATTCAATCTGTATACAAAATCTTGTAAAAATAATTATTTCTTGTAATTCTAACAAGTAAAGTTAAATATAGTGATTCTTAAGGTTTTTTTAAAAAAAGTAATATACTATTAATAAGCTACTAACATTTAACATGTATGTGTGCAATATATAAAATATATAAATATTGAAAATGACTCTACCTCAGTGTATAAAACTAAAAATCTTAACACATTGATATTCTTAATATTATAACCAGCTACAAAAAGCTACTTTATGCCAAATGATAGACATCTCTTCTCTTTATGTGTTTCCTTGCATTTATTGCCTAATTTTTTAATATTTAATCCAGATACTTGCCAGTGTCCTTGAGTGAATATGATCTGTACAAAGAATAGTTTATTGACAGAAATAATTAGCTGTACTAAGGAATATTTGAGCCTCCTTAGGACATCAATTTGCTAAATGATGAGCTAAAGTATTATATTTAAACAAATCTTTTAACAATTGAAATCCTATCTTGATAAGTGATGCTAAATGTAGCATTACTATTAGCTTGGGATCCAGATGTCTAATAAAGACAGTTCCTGTGTATTTCCAACCATCTTTATGAACAACAGTTATTTATCTGGAGGTCATATGTATGTGTAAGTATTGAGTATAAAATTAATAATTGACATACTGACATTGAATCAAAACCATTTAAAAGACAATAATCTGTCAATAACCTATGTATAGCAGACCTCACTGAATCCACTTATATTTACATGATATAAAATCATAACAATTTTTTGCTTTATGGCCTTTTGGTTAAGATCAAGTGTAAAATCATAACAATTGGCTTGTTAATACAGCAGAATATCATTATCATCTTGGGAAAAATTCTAGAGGAAGGAACTGCTGAAATATGATTTGATCTATGATGTCTTTTTTTTAATTGTAGTTTAGGTTCTAGGGTACATGTGTACCCCAGAATCATGCAGGATTGTTGCATAGGTACATACATGGCAAGGTGTTTGCTGCTGCCATCCCCCTGTCACCTATACCTGGCATTTCTCCCCACATTATTCCTCCCCGTCCCATCCCTCCCCTAGCCACCCTCCCCAACAGACCACAGTGTGTGATGCTCCCCTTCCTGTGTCCACTTGCTCTCACTGTTCAACACTCATCTATGAGTGAGAACATGTAGTGTTTGATTTTCTGTTCTTGTGTCAGTTTGCTGAGAATGATGGTTTCCAGATTCATCCATATCCCTATAGAGGACAGGAACTCATCATTTTTTTAAGGCTGCATAGTATTCCATGGTGTATATGTGCCACATTTTCCTTTCCCAGTCTATCACTGATGGGCCTTTTGGTTGGCTCCAGACTTTGCTATTATAAACAGTGCCACAATGAACATATGTGTGCATGTGTCTTCATAATGGAACGATTTATAATCTTTTGGGTATATACCCAGTAATGGGATTGCTGGGTCAAATGGAATTTCTATTTCTAGATCTGTGAGGAATCATCACACTGTCTTGCACATGGTTGAACTAATTTACACTCCCACCAACAGTGTAGAGTAGTCCTATTTCTCCACATCCTCTCCAGTATCTGTTGTCTCCAGATTTTTTAATGATTGCCATTCTCACTGGTGTGAGATGGTATCTCAATGTGCTTTTGATTTGCATTTCTCTAATGACCAGTGATGATGAGCATTGTTTCATATGTTGTTGTCCTCATATATGTCTTCTTTTGAAAAGTGTCTGTTCATATTCTTCACCCACTTCTGGATGGGTTTGTTTGTTTTTTTTCTTATAAATCTGTTTTAGTTCTTTGTAGATTCTGGATATCAGCCCTTTGTCAGATGGGTAGATTGCAAACATTTTTTTGCCATTCTGTTGGTTGCCAGTTCACTCTAATAATGTTTCTTCTGCTGTAAAGAAGCTCTTAAGTTTAATTAGATCCTATTTGTTTATGTTGGCTATTGTTGCCATTGCTTTTGGTGTTTTAGCCATGAAGTCCTTGCCTATGCCTATGTCCTAATGGTTTTGCCTAGGTTTTCTTCTAGATTTTTATGCTGTTGGGTCTTATGTTTTTCTTTAATCCATCTGGAGTTAATTTTAGTGTAAGGTGTCAGGAAGGGATCCAGTTACTGCTTTCGGCACATGGCTATCCAGTTATCCCAAAACCATTTATTAAACAGGTAATCCGTTCTCCATTGCTTGTTTTTATCAGGTTTGTTAAAGATCAGATGGTTGTTGCTGTGTTGTGTTTCTTCCAAGGCCTCTGTTCTGTTCCATTTGTCTATATCTCTGTTTTGGTAACACTACCATGCTGTTTTGATTAGTAGCCTTATAGTATAGTTTGAAGTCAGGTAGTGCGATGCCTCCAGCTTTGTTCTTTTTGTTTAGGATTGTCTTGGCTATGCAGGCTCTCTTTTGCTTTCATATGAAGTTTAAAGTGTTTTTTTCCAGTTCTGTGAAGAAGGTCATTTGTAGCTTATTGGATCTATAAATTACTTTGGACAGTATGGCCATTTTCATGATATTGATTCTTCCTAACCATGAGCATGGAATGTTTGTCCATCTGTTTGGGTCCTCTCTTATTTTGTTGAGAAGTAGTTTGTAGTTCTTCTTGAAGAGGTCCTTTACACCCTCTGTTATTTATATTCCTAGGTACTTTATTCGCTTTGTTGCAATTGTGAATGAGAGTTTGCTCTTGATTTGGCTCTCTCTGTTATTGGTGTGTAGGAATGCTTGTGATTTCTGCACAATGATTTTGTATCCTGAGAATTTGCTGAAGTTGCTTATCACTTTAAGGACATTTGGGGCTGAGACAATGGAGTCTTCGAAATATACAATCTTGTTGTCTGCAAATAGAGGCAATTTGACTTCCTCCTTTCCTAATTGAATATCGTTTATTTTTCTTTCTTGCCTGATTGGTCTGGCTAGAACTTCCAATACTATATTGAATAAGCCTGGTGAGAGAGGACATCCTTGTCTAGTGCCAGATGTCAAAGGGAATGCTTCCAGTTTTTGCCTGTTGAGTATGATATTGGCTGTGGGTTTGTCATAAATAGCTTTTATTATTTTGTGATACATTCCATCGATACCTAGTTTATTGAGAGTTCTTAGCATAAAGGGCTATTGAATTTTGCCAAAGGCCTTCTCTGCATCCATTGAGATAATCATGAGATAATCATAATCCACTACATGACTAAAGACAAAAATGATTATTTTTGTCTTTTTGATTTGCATTTCTCTAATGACCAGTGATGATGAGCATTGTTTCATATGTTGTTGGCCTCATATATTTCTTCTTTTGAAAAGTGTCTGTTCATATTCTTCACCCACAAAAATGATTATTTTTGTCTTTAGCTATATTTATGTGGTGGATTATGTTTATTGACTAGCACATGTTGAACCAGTCTTGCATCCCCAGGATGAAGCCTACTTGATCATGATGGATAAGCTTTTTGATGTGCTGTTGCAATCAATTTGCCAGTATTTTATTGAAGATTTTTGCATCTATGTTCATCATGGATATTGGCCTGAAGTTTTCTTTTTTTATTGAGTCTCTGCCTGGTTTTGATCTATGATGTCTTTTAAAATATTGCCTAAAAATGTTGTTCAACTTACTGCTTCAGTTTTCTAGGAAGAAGATTCTGGCTATGCCTACAAAAGTGCAGGAAAAGAGCTGAGCACAGTGGCTGACATATGTAATCCCGGCACTTTGGGAGGCCAAGGCGAGTGGATCACAAGGTCAGGAGTTTGAAACAAGCCTGGCCAATATGGTGAAACTCCAGCTCTACCAGAAACATCCAGGCATGGTGGTGGATGCCTGTAGTCCCAGCTACTCAGGAAGCTGAGGCAGAAGAATCACTTGAACCCAGGAGGCGGAGGTTGTAGTGAGCCAACATAATGCAATTGCATTCTAGCCTGGGTGACAGAGTGAGAATCGGTCTCAAAAACAAAAAAGTTTCATTTATAAAATTACTGTGCAGGAAAAGAAAGAAAGATAATCTGAATACAGTATTAGCATAATTCAAAAAAAGGGATATAAAATGTTAAGAAAATGTGTCTTCTGTATTGATTTTAATGAAAATTTACCTGATATTCTGCATTCTTACAAAGCTCTGAGAAAGTATACACTGACGCTTTTCTCCAAGATCATTTGACTGTGATGGTCTCTCATACTCTCAGCAAACTGACTATATATTTTACTGTCTTCAGCACAATGTTTCATTGGGCAGCCACCTGGAAAGTGGGCTTTCTACAACTCAAACTGAAGAACCAGAGTGGAATGAGTATTAATCCTTTAGATTATCTTCCCTGATGCTAGAATATCTCTTATTGTGATTATATACTATCCTTCTTTGAAGGCATATGCTATGGTAAAGAACTATCCACTTCTATTTATTCAACCATTATTTGAACACCAATAGCTTTGGAATTTCTTTACAACATAGTGCAAGAATAGGAAACAGATATAGCTCTTGGAATTTGAATTTCTGATCATTCTTTTCAAAAGTTTAAATGTTTTTAAAGCATTTACTTTCAAAATTCTGATCAATCTTTTCAAAAGTTTAAAATTTTTAAAGTATTTAATTTCAAAATTAAAATCAAAAGAATTTTAGGAAGAATAAACAGCAAAAGAAAAAGCTCTCTCTCTCTCTCTCTCTCTCTCTCTCTCTCTCTCTCTCTCTCACACACACACACACACACACACACACACACACACACCACTTCATCATAAAATGCCTGCATACCATATAAAGTTTTAAAGCACATCAAATATTTTATAATTTTTCTGCCTAACATCATAAGGTGCTGCATAACTAGGGAGAGTGAAGGGGAAATAATGAGGACAGATTAAGATAGAAAATGTAAGGCCTGAGGGAGAAAGCTGAAAGAAAGGATGAGAAAATGAACAAATCAAAGAGTAAGATAAAGGAAACACTTCATGTAAGGTAGCCAAGTTTTGATTTATCAAAACTATTCTAATAATAACAATATACAGAAAACTTAGAAGCAACTAAAATTTAATCATCAAATAAAATTTCTAAGGAAAATTTAAAAAAAGAATTATTTACTGTTTGTGAATTTTGCTTGGTATGATAAGTTTTGAAAGGGAAAAAAAGGCTGTAAAATATCTTCAAAAGGATATTCTAGTTAAATGTAAAAAACATCATTCCCTGTTTAATAAATGGTGTTGGGAAAACTGGCTAGCCATGTGCAGAAAGCAGAAACTGGACCCCTTCCTGACACCTTACACTAAAATTAACTCCGGATGGATTAAATACTTAAATATAAGACCTCACACCATAAAAACTCTAGCAGAAAATCTAGGCAAATCCATTCAGGACATAGGCATAGGTAAGGGTTTCATGACTAAAACACCAAAAGCATTGGCAACAAAAGCCAAAATAGACAAATTAGACCTAATCAAACTCCAGAGCTTCTGCACAGCAAACAAACAATTATTAGAGTGAATCAGCAACTAATAGAATGGGAAAAAGTTTTTTGCAATCTACCCATCTGACAAAGGGCTAATATCCAGAATCTACAAAAAATAAAACAGATTTGCAAGAAAAAACAAATAGGCTCATTCAAAAGTGGGCAAAGGATATGAACAGACACTTTTCAAAAGAAGACATATATGAGGCAAACAAACATGAAAAAATGCCCATCATCATGGGTCATTAGAGAAATGCAAATCAAAAGCACATTGAGATACCATCTCACACCAGTGAGAATGGCAATCAGTAAAAAATCTGGAGACAACAGATGCTGGAGAGGATGTGGAGAAATAGGAACACTTTACACTGTTTGTGGGAGGGTAAATTAGTTCAACTCTTGTGGAAGACAGTGTGGTGATTCCTCAAGGACCAAGAAATAGAAATTCCATTTAGCCCAGCAATCCCATTACTGGGTATATTTCTAAAGGATTATAAATCGTTCTATTATAAGGACACATGCACATGAATGTTCATTGCAGCACTATTTACAATAGCAAAGACCTGAAACCAACCCAAATGCCCATCAATGATAGATTGGACTGGGAAAATGTGGCACATATACACCATGGAACACTATGAAGCCTTAAAAAACGATGAGTTCCTGTCATTTGAAGGGACGTGGATGAACCTGAAAAACCATCATTCTCAGCAAACTTACACAAGAACAGAAAATCAAGCACTGCATCTTCTCACTCATAGGCGGGTGTTGAAAAATAAGAAGATATGGACACAGGGAGGGTAGCATCATACACTGGGGTCTGTTGGAGAGAACTAGGGGAGGGACAGAGTGGGGTGGGGAGTTGCAGAGGGATAACATGGGGGAAAATGCCAGATATAGGTGATGGGGAGGAAGACAGCAAACCACATAGTCATGTATGTACCTATGCAACAATCTTACATGTTCTTCACATGTATACCCAAACCTAAAATGCGATAAAGTATA
Source organism: Leontopithecus rosalia (assembly GCA_028533165.1). NCBI lineage: Eukaryota > Metazoa > Chordata > Mammalia > Primates > Cebidae > Leontopithecus > Leontopithecus rosalia. The sequence goes on from CM052649.1 coordinate 75,027,185, forward strand.
TATTTTTTAAAAAAACAAAGAAAAACATCACTCTCTAAGTCTAAACATCAGTAAGAACAGTGTTTTTCCTGGATAATGGTATTAAAATGACATCTTTATTTAATTAAAGGTACAAGAGATTTTTTCACTTTTAACAAAAAGTCAATGACTTTGCAAAGAGGATAAAAGACTTTTGCTGAAACGTTTGCACACTGTAAAATTCAAATGGTAGAATCAGATTAATGTCAAATAATGACAAACTGATCATCAAATTAATTCTAGTCCTCCTTTCTTGCAAAAACTGGTTATTTTTCTACATCTTTATTTAATAAAGTTCTAATTAACAATGTAAATTTTATTTTAATTTTTAAATATGGACTTATTCCAAAATGTACAATACAAAGATATATAATATCATAGATTTAAAGAAGCAATCAATAAATATGCCAAGACTTTATTCAACTAATTCCCCAAAGAAAAATGTTTCTAAATGTATACAATCTCTTATTTTTGTTAAAGTTAAATTATAAATTTTTTGATTAATTTTGTTTTGAAACCATAAACAGCATTGTGTTTTACCTTATTAAACAGTCAGCAAAAACTAAAATTGAAAATAAATTCATAAGAACATTTAGAAAAAGTCTCATTAACAATTAAGTAGATTAAGAAATACTCTGTAAAATGTCAATTTTAATCAGGCAAGAGGGAAAACAATTATCCCAGCTAGTAGAATCATTCTAATTTTGCATTGTTTTCTGCATAATTAGATGCCTGGGTATTCATTACTCTTTATGTGAAGCATTCTCCAGTGTCCCTTGTTAGAGGAGATAAGCCATAGCAGAGGTCTTTCTAGACATACACTGGAACATCCTTTTCTTCTGAAAGAGGAATGTTTTAAAACCTCTCCATGTGGTGGCCGTATTGGGGACTCATCATTATTATACATGTAAATATAAATGTAACTATAAAGATATAAAATAACAATCCCCCACATATGAGAAATGAAGTTAAATTTTCAGTAATTGACTAAATCAGGAAATAGTAGAAATGCTATGAAAATGGTGCGTGCTCAAAAAAAAATCTTCCCAGTTATTTTAATTTCCAAATTCACAATTTCTCTAGTTTATAGTTATCATATACCAAGTAGTAAGCTCACAAAATGTGAGTAGATAGTATGGCCTCTATGTACAATTATATGCTCTACATTAAGAAATTAAGATGCTTCTCTGACAAAACTTCTGGTACTTACTCATCTTAAACTTGAAATGAGTGCCACAAGAATATTAAGCTCTTTGCCATTGTATATTTTGATTGCTTCTTTCAATTCTCTTAAAAATGTAAATTTAAAATATGTTTTTAATTCCAGAATTTCTTGCTTTCAAATGCATATCCTAAGTGATTCCTCTCTCTCCCCCGTTTTTTTTTTTTTAAAGCTTTCACCATGTTGGTCAGACTGGTCTTGAACTCCCAACCTCAGGTGATCCGCGGCCTTGGCCTCCAAAGTGCTTGGATTACAGGTGTGAGCCACCACGTCCAGCCAGTGATTCCTCTCTTAACCAAACATAGCTCTCTTTAAGGATATTCACTTAACTAAACATAATGCCCATTCAAGATCTCTCAATGTGCACTAACCATGGAAATGGTAATTTTTTATTAAAGATATTTCCAATTATACAGAGAAAACTGTATAAATGAGATTAATTATACAAATAGTTCAGATACATCCATTAAGTTCCTGTAGTTACATCTAGTATTACTACGCTTTGCTGTTTTGTTTGGTGTATCCATTGTGCTAGTAAATCCAAATCAAGTTGATATTTGCCCTAGTCCATTGGGGATTTTATAACAAAATGCAATATATTGGGTAGCTTATAGCAATGAAAGTTTATTTCTTACATTTCTATAAATTGGGAAGTCCAAGATTAAGTTCCTGGCAGATTCCATGTTTGGTAAGGACCTGTTTTCTGGTTCATAAATGGGGCTTTTTTGTTGTGTTCTCACATGGTAGAAGGGGGTAGGGCATTAACAGGTCTATTACACTCAAAGCCCTCACACCTAATACTGTCACCTTGGGTGTGAGAATTTCAACATATAAATTTGAGGGGTACACAAATATTCAAAGCATAGCTATATTACCAAAAATGATTTAATATTTCTCAGTCTCCCTATCTGGAAACTGAGATCAGAAGTTCAATGTAATATATTTCTACCCCTATACTGCTTCTCTACTCCCCCATCTCTACTTGAATTCACTCTACAAACTCCTTTACTATTGTTTTGCCACTTCTCTTTGACTGTAAAAGTTCCAAACAGGAAATATTCTATCTCATTTTAATGATAACCATCCATTACAGTTGTTAGTAAATTTACTCTAATTGATCATCTATCAGATACATGGGTTTTGACTTATGAATGGTTATTGCCATAGAGATTTTCAATAAAGGTGGAATAGGAAATAAAGGAGACAATGAATACAGTTTGATAAGCCCAGACCTCCAGTAATTTGTAATTAATTGGCTATGACCCAGAATTTTAAATATCCTATAAAGATAAATGCCAGTTCAGAATGTCAGCAGTCATATAAATGTGATCCCTTTAACTGACAAAATTTAAAAACAAAAATATGTGATGTAATATACTTTAATATATTATGCAAAAAGTTAATGGTATAATGCAATAAAACATTTGTTTTGTATTATTTGTACAAACACTGCATGATTATTATTAGCTTCATTATCCTTACCCACTGCCACCATTTACTCGGTTTCAGTTAATAAAGATGGTATTTTCTAAAAGAGAAAATTCTGAATTGAAATGCAAGATGATTGCCTCTTGGAGACTTAAAGAACTATCAGATAATCTGTAAAAAATTCTGTCATTTTGTTTTTAAAATGTTAATTTATTGAGCTCTGCCTTCAATCACATTGTCAAATACATAGGCAGTGAGTAGATGACATGCAAAAATAAATCAAAATCTGTTTTTCTTCTTGCTTTAATGAAGAGCAGTGACAATTACATATTTCTCATCCATGAAGAATTTATCGACTTAAGCCAAATATGAACCATACATAGGTAGACACACACACACATACACAGAGAGAGAGAGAGAGTCAATTTTTATGATACAGCACTGGCAAGCTTGAAGAATTTATTTAACTCACCAAGAAAAACTTGTGGGTTTTTCTCCTTCAAAATTAACAAAAAGAAATAGTGGTAGGGAAAAAATATGGCATTTATGTTTCCATATATCTTGGGGAACACGGCAGTTTTAGTAACTGGATGCTATCTTCAGTTTATCAGCTTCAAAGCATTTTAACTTTCCTTAAATAGGAGTTTCCATAAAGAATTCTACTTCAAATGTATTCTTAGCTTGATTTATTCTATGCAGTTTAGAGTTTTCCAAGCAATGCTTGAATATAAATTCGATCAAATTCCCAATAGAATGTACAAATGCACAAATGAAATACAGTTCAAATGATATGACTCAAATATCTGGGGCCCAAGATTAACATAATTTTTGCTATGTAGTTGCATCTACTGTCCTAATAAAGTACACAAAAACATATTTGATCTCGCCAGGCACAGTGACTTACAACTGTAATCCCAGCACTTTGGGAGGCAGAGGTGGGAGGATCACTAGGTCAGGAAATTGAAACCATCCTGGCTAACATAGTAAAACCTTGTCCCTACAAAAAATGCAAAAAATTACCCAGGTGTGGTAGCACATCCCTGTAGTCTCAGCTACTCGGGAGGCTGAGGCAGGAGAATCACATGAACCTGGAAGGCGGAGGTTGCACTGAGTGGAGATCATGCCACTGCACTCCAGCCTGGCGACAGAGTGAGACTCCATCTCAAAAAAATAAAAATAAACCTTTGATCTATAATTCAAATACCCAAATATTTGAAGATAAAATATTAGGAAAAATATCTATGTTTTCAAGAATTGACCCTAGTATCAAAAATTGCCAATAGATGTTAGAAATTACTGCTATCTTTATAAGCAGAATGGAAAATATAAGCATTACATGTAGTTCTGTGAATTTAAAGCAAAATAGACAGCATATAGACTGATTCAGTACCTATACTACAGTTTCAATTGAAACATTTTCAACATTTTCCCTAATAACTTGGACTGAGTGATTGACTCGTTTTTGTGTTTTTGTTTTCAGTAATAAATGAATGAAATGAAAAGTACATGAAAATTTGTTGAAAATATTCACAGCAAATTCTAATAATCTTATTAGACAGAAATTTTATGATATAATGGTCTATCTGTATTATTCCTCTATGTTTCTGCAGCTGATATAGTGCTTTTAACATGAAAAATGATTTAATATATATTTATGAAGTGAATGAACAAATACGTTTTAGCATCTACCGTGTCAACACTGCAGTAAATGACATGAAGGCTACAGAAACACATGGTCTTTAGAGTGTCCAAATTCTTCTAAACGTTTTGAAATGAAGCAAATGTAGGGGGGGGAGTTGCTTTTAAGTCCATATTTCTAAATCCACACACACAAAGTAATCTGCTATTTTAAAATGTTAAGAATTTTATGTCATAAAGGAACAAATTGAATCTCAGACCTGAAAAAAGAAAAAACTTGACAGTAACCTAACTAAATGGAAGGAAACACTTAGGGGCTTTAATAATAATGTAGCTGGGATAGGATTTTGGTGAATCATGGCAAACCGGCCAGAGAAGGAAATGTTGACAGTGCCCATTCTCTAAGCTTTCTAGTGGGAGGTGGCTCTCCTAAAAACCTCAAATATCCTGACCCAATTGTTAAGATCAGTTTTTATGTGAAGAAACAAAGAGATTATAAACATAGAGGATTTGGTGTCTCATTGGTAAGACTATTCATACAGTAAGATGGATGAATCAGGCTATTTTAGCATTTTGTCTTGTCTTATTTTATTTTATTTTTTTGAGATGGAGTCTTGCCCTGTCGCCCAGGCTGGAGTGCAATCACACGATTTCAGCTCACTACAACCTCCGCCTCCTGGGTTCAATCAATTCTCCAGTCTCAGCCTCCCGAGTAGCTGGGATTACAGGCCCCTGCCACCACGCCTGGCTAATTTTTGTGTCTTTTAGTTAGAGACCGGGTTCCACCATATTGGCCAGGCTAGTCTCGAACTCCTGACCTTGTGATCCACCTGCCTCAGCCTCCCAAAGTGCTGGGATTACAGGCGTGAGCCACCGTGCCTGGCCCGTTATGTCTTTTTAAATATCTGATTTTTCTCTGTTTTGTAATATTATGCTCAAAATCCCCTGATTATTAGATAGCTCCCCATATAGATTTTCTATAGGAAAATCATATATTTGTCATCATTTATGTAGACCTAGAGTATGCCTGTTATTTACTAGTCTTTTCTCACTGAAAATTAATAAGTAATTTGATAATTATTTATTCATGGAAAGAAAATGAGCTAACAAGAAGATAGGACTATTCCCTATCTTCTATGAAAGTCTATGAAAGATACATATGTCATTATTAACTTTACAAGCAATTTCATAAGCTAGGATATTACGTGTTTACCTGTAAGAAATAGATTGGGTTTATATATACTGAGAAATCAAGGATCTGAACCTGTAATGCTGAAAGACAGCTCTTGGACCTTGGCAAATGCACCAGATAGTAAATGCCACTCATTAGACTATTGGGAAATAGGTTTTCCCAGGGTACTTCACATTCTTGCATAATGTTCCTTTTAAACATCAACTAAGAAATCTGTAACTGAAGCCAAATTGTGGTAAAATAAGAATCAACATTATTTGCCATTAGTAGCCTGTACTACCACTCGTTTCTTGTTGTTTTGTAACGTTTGTTTCTTACATAAATAATTCATCAGCAGCAACTTTTAAATCTGATGATCTAATGAAGTAACAAAAGACAATGGCTTATAAAGGGCAAATGGCACCTGGGGGTAATAGAGGGTGCTGCCTTCCTCTCTCTTCTACAGGCTGCCACTGCTCTAGAATTGGTAGAGGCTAGGCATGTTATGATGTCTGCATAGACTGGGTCACAGTAATATTCATCCTCTTCTGTCCCACTTAACCATGCCTTTTTAAACAAGGGTTATTTTTACTTTTCCTCTCAGAAAATCCCCAGTATGTTATTTTTAAATGTGTATTCTATAATTGGCATTAACATCAGACAGATTGGCTGGGTGTGGTGACTCATGCCTGTAATCTCAGCACTTTGGGAGGCTGACGAAGGTGGGTTAGTTGAGTCCAGGAGTACGAGACCAGCCTGGCCAATAGCAGATCACATCTCTACAAAAAATACAAAAATTAGCCAAGTATATTGGTGCATGCCTATAGTCCCAGCAACTCAGGAGGCTGAGGTACAAGAATTACTTGAGCCTGGGAGGCAGAAGCTGCAGTGAGCTGAGAGGGCCACTGCACTGGACAAGAGACTGAGACCTTGTCTCAGAAAACGTTTTAAAAAATGGATAACTGTTAATTCCAATATCATTTTTGCCATTATTTAGTGTGTAATCAGAGGAAAGCTGAGGATCCTAATAGACTTCACTCTATGAAATGAAAACAGTATTTGCTATGCCAGTGAGGGATTACCAGGATGTTTTGAAGATCCTCTTAGTGATCAGCAAGGTCCTTTCGTGGTTACTATTACACATGGAACAGGAACATCTTTTTAGACAGAGATATTTAGTGAAATTCAAAAGTATACATTATAATATACCTTATATTTTGAGTAGAAAAAGTATTTAAAATGATAAACTATAACCTTTAATGTTGAGGAAATACTTTCCCTACTCTGGACAATTTCTAGTTCAAAGGAGTTTTTGGTTTATTTTTAAATAATGTAAGTTCTCTTATATTCATGTGCTTAATAAGATATTTGGGTTTCTGTCCTACATAGTGACAAGAAAGTTTTCTAAGCACAGTTAAGGAGGTTATTGTTTTTCCATTTCGTTTTGTTTTTTACAATATTTTTAAATAAATGGTTTGAAAACTTGTCTCTAGTTTCTTCATATCTATAAAACGTAATGGGTCTTTCATAAATTACAGATCTCATGCAAGAAAAAGATATAACTAATAATATTATTTGTTGAGTGGAACATGTCAATATAACATTTCAATTTAAAAATAATTCTATAAAATATAGCCCTGGTTTTTAAATTCACCTCTATTTTTCATGAATTACTTTAGTGAAACACTCTTCCAAGAGTTGATTTCAAAACATTATTCGTCCACTCTATGTCAGAACTGTATTGATGTACTAGTAGCTGGAAGGGGTATTGGGAAAGTCATCAGTAAAATAAATGACTAAAGACAGAGCTCAAGTGTATGACATACACAAATTGAAGGACAGACTGATGTTTTTAGTTCACAAATCAATCTAATCTGTTGTCTAAGAAAATATTTCATTTGACTAAACTTGGAATAATATTTTTAACCCAGGTTTTCTCAAAGACACAACTTATATGGCCTAAAGAATTGCCAGCTCATAAAAAAAATCTCCAAGATAAAATGACAGTCAGAGGAGAAGGTCAATTGGAATGGAATGAAGAGTGTCTGTCCTCTTGACATGGCAGTCTTTTATTGCTATCTGCTGCAGATAGACTTAAAGATTTTACAAGATCAGATTCCTGAAAGTGATCAATCTCCAAGAAGTAGAGTCATTAAAGGGTGTTAAGATAGCAACATCAAAGCCATCAAAAGTACATTTCTTACTGTTTAGTACCTTGAACCCTGGATGGAACTGCTTCAACAAAGCAGGTTTTAGAAAACAGATCCATAGTGAAGTAGCTCTCAGTGTTAAATTCTTAATATTATCTTGACATATTTGGTAAAGATAAGAAAATCATAATAATTAGTACCAGTAGCTTACATCTTCAGCTGCTGATATTATTTGGCTATGTCTCCATCCAAATCTCAGCTTGAATTGTGTCTCCCAGAATTCCCATAGTTGTGGGAGGGGCCAAGGGGGAGGTAATTGAATCATGGAGGCCATTGTTTCCAATGCTATTCTCATGATAGTGAGTGAGTATCATGAGATCTGATGGGTTTATCAGGAGTTTCTGCTTTTGCTTCTTCCTCATTTTCTCTTGCTGCTACTATATATGAAGTGCCTTTTGCCTCCCACCATGATTCTGAGTTCTCCCTAGCCATATGGAACTGTAAGTCCAATTAAACCTCTTTTTTTCTTCCTAGTCTTGAGTATACCTTTATCAGCACTATGGAAATGGACTAATACAGTAAACTGGTACCAGTAGAGTGGGTTTTTGGTGAAAAGATACCCAAAAATGTGGAAGTGACTTTGGAACAGGGTAACTGGCAGAGATTGGAACAGTGTGAAGAGCTCAGAAGAAAATAGGAAAATGTGGGAAAGTTTGAAACTTCTGGAAAGTTTGCTGAATGGCTTTGCCCAAAATGCTGACAGTGATTTGAACAATAAGGTTCAGGCTGAGGTGGTCAGACAGAGTTGAGGAACTTTAACTTGTTATATTTTAGCAGAGACTTGTGGCATTTTGCTCCTGTCCTAGAGATTTGTGGAACTTTAAACTTGAGAAAGATGATTTAGTGTATCTGGTAGTAGAAATTTCTAAGCAGCAAATCATTCAAGAGGTGACTTAGGTGCTGTTAAAGGCATTCACTGTTATAAGGGAAGCAGAGCACAAATGTTTGGGAAATTTGTAGCCTGACTATAGAAAAGAAAAACCCATTTTCTGAGGAGAAATTCAAGCCAGCTGCAGAAATTTGCAAAAGTAGCAATGAGCCTAATGTTAATCCCCAAGACCATGGGGAATGTCTCCAGGCCAGAGACATTCACTGCAGGACCTCCCATCACCCAGAGGCCCAGGAGGAAAAAATGTTTTTGTGGGCTGTGCCCAGGGTACTCATGCTGTATACAGCCTAGGGACTTTGTGCCCTGTGTTCCAACCACAGCAGCCATGGCTGAAAGGGGCCAATGTACAGCTCAGGCTGTGGCTTCAGAAGCCCTAAGCCTTGGTAGCTTCCATGTGGCATTGAGCCCGTGAGTGCACAGAAGTCAAGAATTGAGGTTTGAGAACCTCCACCTAGATTTCAGAAGATCTATGGAAATGCCTGATGACCAGGCAAAAGATTACTGCAAGGGTGGGGCCCTCATGGAGAACCTCTGCTAGGGCAGTATGGAAGGGAGATGTGGGGTCAGAGCCTCCACACAGAGTCCCTATTGAGGTACTACCTAGTAAAGCTGTGAGAAGAAGACTGCCCTCCTCCAGAACCCAGAATGGAGGATCCACTGCCAGCTTTCCTGTGTGCCTGGAAAAGCCACAGACCCTGCCAACTTATGAAAGCACCCAGGAGGGAGGCTACATCCTACAAAGCCACAGGGGCAGAAGTGCCCAAGACCATGGGAACCCACCTCTTACATCAGCATGACCTGGAGGTGAGACCTGGAGCCTAAGGAGATCATTCTGCAGCTTGAAAATCGGATGGCCCCACTGATTTTGGACTTTGGTGGGCCCTTTAGCCCTTTTGTTTTGGCCAATTTCTCCAATGTGGAATGGCTGTATTTACACAATTCCTGTACCCGCATTGCATCTAGGAAGCAACCAGTTTACTTTTGATTTGCAGGCTCATAGGCAGAAGGGACTTGCCTTGTCTCAGATGAGACTTTGAACTGTGGATTTTTGGGTTAATGCTGAAATTAGTTAAGACTTTGGGGGAACTGTTGTAAAGGCATGATTGGTTTTGAAAATGTGAGGACATGAGATTTGGAGGGGCCAGGGGCAGAATGATATGGTTTGGCAGTGTCCCCACCTAAATCTGAACTTGAGTTGTATCTCCCAGAATTTCCACATGTTGTGGGAGGAAGGTAATTGAATCATGGGGGCTGGTCGTTCTGGCACTATTCTTGTGATAGTGAATAAGTCTTATGAGATCTGATGGGCTTGTCAGGGGTTTCTGCTTTTGCTTCTTCTCATTTTCTCTTGCCACTGCCAAGTAAGAAGTGCCTTTCACCTTCTGTCATGATTCTGAGGCCTCCTCAGCCATGTGGAACCGTAAGTCCAATTAAACCTCTTTTTCTTCCCAGTCTAGGGTATGTCTTTATCAGCAGCACGAAAACTGACTAATACAGATGCATTTAAAAAACTCAAGGCTTTCTTTGTGGACACAAAAGTTATGCAGTTGATGCAGAAAACAATAATTGAGAATGCAGCTTTCTTGGTTTCTTTTATTTCTTGGTTCTTACTGCTGTTCCTGATAGAAAATTTCAAGATAACATGATGTAATAGCAATTCTATAAAACTGAGATTTCCCAAGAGGTTTCAACAGAAAACCTGCCCAGATTAAGTTAAAAAATAAAAAAGCTATCAATAAATTTCTTCACAACTTATTGCAAAGAAAATCCTCAAAATTTACAACATTAACATATTAAGTCTCAGAGTGTCTTATTTTGTTTTTTTAATTTCTCAAATATGTTTTTTAGAACCATAATTTTCATGAACACATATTGGCATCCATTGGCATTATGATTTCTAGTATTGTCAAAGCTACAATAATAAGCATCCAATAGAATAATGCCCCAAAGACAAGGGAAGAGAACATTCAGGTTTACTTAAGAACTTCAGCTTCAATACCTCTCTCATCTACAAATAATACATAGCAATATAATATGCTGAATCTGAGGAAATAGGTTATACATGAGAAACTGAAATGTATCTAATCTAAACTAAATGTAAGCTAATCTAAAAAAGCCTTACTCAGAGAATTAAAGTTTTCTAAAAATTGAAAATATATGTCCAGTGTATGTTTTATCACTAGATATGATGAAGGAATGCCTAAAACTATAGTATCTCATCTTTTCTGTACAATATCAATAGAACACACTGAGAAGATTATTTGTGTTATAAAGGATAATCCTGCTATTTGGACTATTTGCCAAGTTACCACTTCTGATTTTATATTCAGGGAAGGAAACAGATGACAGGCATTATATTTAATTATTCCCATACTACTGTGTGCTGGAGAAAAAACCCAGTGCATTAGCTTTGTAATATTTCACAAGGACAAAGCAGGGCAATAAACACCTGTTTTTATATGCATATTTCATGGCTCCTGAAATTTGAAACTTATTTTTTGAAATATGTACAAAGATAGGAGTAGGAAATGCATTTTTAAAGGGCACAGTCAGCATTCAATGTCTTAAAACCATTATAAAACCATTACAGTCTAGAGATTTAATATTGCTCCCCGAATCAGTCCAGATAAGAAGTATCAGCTTTATTTTTATGTAAGGAAGAGATATTTAAATAAACTAGTGAACCAGGATGAATCACAAACATTTTTCTATAACATTTTAAGTAGCAAAGAATAGTGAAGAATACACAGAACTACAGATTCATTGTATTTTAGAGATCATTTTTCATCTAAAGAAACTATGAAGGCACTATCAAGATTACACTTGTTGATACCACCAAAGTGGAATTTAGCAGGAAACAAGAAAATGACATAGTCTATTTCTGCTAGGCTTATTAAAAATCAAAACAATCTTGTCTATACTATATTTCTATAATTTTTATTTTGTATAAAGCTTTTATTAAAAGAGTTGTTTCAAAAGATGACCATCAATAATCAATGAGCAAAAGCTCTAGGTAAGGGACTAACCAGGACCTGGACTTCAGCATTCTGTCAAAAGCTTGAATTTAAAAATAAAATAAAATATATTTTTTCTACTTGATTGATTCTCCATGTAAACATTAACAACTTCTAGGAAAAAATAATGAAGTTAGGTAGTTAATTGTAAAATAAATCATTAAAAAATCTAGAATGTAAAAAGTAACTTAACAGGCTGAGCACAGTGGCTCGTGCCTATAATCCAAGTACTTTGGGAGAGCAAGGCAGGAAGATTGCTTCCCTCCTGGCAATCCAGGAAGTGAAGACTAGAATGAGCTGTGATAGCACCATTGCACTCCAGCTTGAGTGACAGAATGAGACCCTGTCTCAAAAGAAACCCAAAGAAACATATTAATGGAATAAATTAATAAACTATTAACTTACAGCTATACCAAATGTGTTAGTCTTATACCTAGATAAACAGTACTAATAAGTTATAAAGATAAACCTACTGTGATCATCTAGTTGTCTATAATAACTATGAGTATCATACAACATAGATGAAATAGTAAATTTTTATTTGATTAACAATATCTAATAGATATTCACAAAGGTTTAATTACAGTATAAACTTCTTATAGAAATAAAAAATGATTACTTGTTTGAGAGCTTAATCACGAAGGTAAGTGAATGAGGTCAAAGCTATTAGCTCTCTGCAGAATAAATAATCAAAAGAGTAATTTAATACATGAGTCCAGTTAATATTGGATATTATCAGTTTTGAGATATTATGAATGGATTATAACTTTTAACTTTACTTAGTTACCTAATTCTCTAGGAAATCCCATTTAAAGAACCAAAGTTGATGTAATTATATTAGTTCACAGTATTAATAATATATTATTATTCAAATAACTAAATGTTAGTGTTAGTTAAAGGTCAAATAACTATAGTTAGTGACCTTTATATTACAGCATTGGCTTAAAAAAATTCGATACTGTATAAGCTTTATGTATCTGACTTCAAACTAGTATCTCTGCCCACTTAGATAATACAATATTTTCATAATAACATTTTACAAATAACCTTTGACTTGCTAAGAATAATTGCATCAATTATTCTTTTCACCTTTCATGAAGAACCATTGCCTCACCTGCTTTTTCAATTATGTGACAGCTCTTTGTAACTCATGAAAAGCAATTGAAGCTGATCAATGCCAGAACTAATCATATACAATTCCATGAATAGCGAATATTGTTAAAGAGGAAAAATCTATTGAATCATTTTAGAAAATATAAAAAAGACTCAATTATATACCTAATTTTATTCCCATGCCTATCTCATTCAAGTGGTTCAATAGATGCACGGAGTACTGCAGATTTTATGTGTTTCTTTTCTTTCTTTCTTTTTTTTTTTTAAGACAGACTCTCACTCTGTCACCCAAGCTGAAGTGAAACGGTGCAATCTCTACTCACTGCAACCTCCACCTCCCAGGTTCAAGCAATTCTCCTTCCTGCCTTGGCCTCCTAAGTAGCTGGGATTATAGGTGCACACTACCACGCCCAGCTAATTGTTTTGTATTTTTAGGAGAGACGACGTTTCACCGTGTTGGTCAGGCTGGTCTGGGACACCTGATCTCGTGATCCACCTGCCTCAGACTTCCAAAGTGCTGGGATTACAGGCATGAGCCACCTCACCTAGCAGGTTTCTTTAAATGACCAAAAGCTACTCATCTATTTACATATCTTTTCAAACTTGTACTTTTCATTCAAGAAAAATGATATGTTAACATTAATGCTTCATAACTAGAGGATTGACATTTCAGCATTTTAAAAGTGATACATTCTCTGATACTCTTTTCGTTTCAGTTATTCAGTGGAATAGAGAGGTTTCCAAAGAATGGAGGTTGATGAAGTATTCATAATTTTCAGAACTTTCCAGCTTTTATCTATGTTTTATACATTCCCTTAATAGTTAAAGTAGTATTAAGCAGGTAGCTAACGCTTCTTGAATTTTTAAAAAATATTTAATATCCACACTCATGTTAATGTATCACAAATACCAACAGTTAGCAGATTCAGGGATTTTTTTGCCAATATCTTATAATTACTTATTCTACATCAAATTATCTTCTTAGTTAATATATTCAGATTATTCTTTAAATATAGAGGAATTTAATTTTTTATTAATTGTTAGTCTATGAATTTACCTTCACACCTCCATAACCCTCTGAATGATAACAATTAAAAACTTTGCTTTAAAATGATAGCATTAAGAAAATAAAAAGACCAGACACAAACTAGAAAAAACTTACTATTAAATCTCTTACACCCAGAATATACAATAATGTGGTTTGAATATTTGGCCCTTCCAAATCTCATCTTGAAATGTGATCCTCAATGTTGGAGGTGGGGCCTGGTAGAAGGTATTTCATTCATGGTGTAAGATACCTCATGAATTGCTTACTGCCCTCTTCATGGTAATGAGTGATTGCTCACTGAGTTCACACAATATCTGGTTGTTTAAAATGTCTGTCTCCTTATCCTCCTCCTCCTCCTTCTCCTTCTTCTTTCTCTTTCTCTCTCACTCATTCTCACATCATGTGATATGCCTGTTCTTGCTTCACATTCTGCCATAAGTAAAAGCTTCCTGAGTCCTCAACAGAAGCAGAGCAGTTGCTGGTGCCATGCTTCTTATACAGCCTATGCAACTCTAAGCCAATTTAACCACTTCCTTATACATTACCCAGCCTCAGATAGTACTTTATAGTGTCTAGTGATACAAAAATTGCCTCACACAGAAAACTGGTACTGAGGAGTATGGCACTGCTATAAAGATACCTAAAAATAAGAGTTTGTTGAGAATTATGACTAAAATGCTGATAGAAATAGGAAGAGTGAAAGCCAGGCTGAAAAGGTTTTAGATGGAAATGAGGAATTTATTGGGAACTGGATCAAAGGTCACCCTTGTTACACCTTAGCAAAGAGCTTAGCTGCATTCTGTCCATGCCCTGGGAATCTGTAGAAATTTGAACTGATGAGCGATGTCTCAGGGTATCTGCCAGGATAAATTTCCAAAGAACAGAGTAAACAGGAAATTTCTGTAACTTCTAATCAATTTTGCTGTAAACCTAAACTTCCCTAAAAGATAAAATCTATTTTTTTTTTTTTTGAGAAGGAGTTTCACTCTTGTTACCCAGGCTAGAGTGCAATGGCACGATCTCAGCTCACCGCAACTTCCGACTCCTGGGTTTAGGCAATTCTCATGGCTCAGCCTCTGGAGTAGCTGGGACTCCAGGCACGCGCCACCATGCCCAGCTAATTTTTTGTATTTTCAGTAGAGACGGGGTTTCACCATGTTGACCAGGATGGTCTCGATCTCTTGACCTCGTGATCCATACACCTCAGCCTCCCAAAGTGATGGGATTACAGGCTTGAGCCACCGCGCCCAGCCGACAAGTTCTTAATGACTAATAAAGAGACTTGGACTCCCGCACAATAATTGCGGGAGACTTTGACACCACATTGTTAATATTCGACAGATCAACGAGATAGAAAATTAACAGGAACATCTATGATTTGAACTCAGACCTGGAACAAGTAAACTCAGTGAATATTTATAGAATTCTTTACCCCAGGCCTACAGAACATACATTTTTCTCAGTATCACATTACACTTGTTTTGAAAGTGACTACGTACGTAATTGGAAGTAAATCACTCTTCAGCATTTGCATAGCATTTCACAGACTAAAATGAAATATTGATTGGCTGTTTGTTATTTTCTTCCCTTATTCCCTCCTTTCTGTTAAGCACAATTATCGGCATAAAAGAGGTTTTTAATACCTATTTTTAGATTGCATTACAGCCTGGGCAATAGAACAAGACTCCTGTTCTCTCTCCCCCTTTCTCTTTCTCTTTTTTTCTTTCAAAAAAAAAAATACCACCTTTAAAGTTTATTCCACTTTTCTTATCCAAAAAAAAAAAAGAAAAGAAAGAAAGATGACATTCAAATAAATAAAATAAAAAATGAAGGAAAAGATATTATGGTGAACATCTCAGAAATAAAAAGTATCATAAGGGGCTATTATGAACAATTATATGCCAAAAAGTTTGATAACATAGAAAAAATGGATAAAATTCTAAAATTATATGAAGTATCAAAGCAGAATCAGGAAGAAATAGCCTGAATAGAAAAATAACAAATAAAAATATTTAATAAGCATTTAAAATTTCCCGGAAAATATGAAAAAGCTTGGGACCTAATGGCCTCACAGTAAATATCCAAAAAATTAATATCAAGTCACCTTAAACTCTTAGAAAAAGTAAAAGAAGAGGTAATACTTCCAGATTCATTTTATGAGGCCAACATCACCCTGATATCTAAATCAGTCAGACACCACAAGAAAAGATACTATAGGCTAATATTTGTGAAAAACATGGTTGCAAAAATTTCACTTAAAATTGGTAACATTTAAAGGATTAAACATCACGATCAAGTGGGATGCAAGGATGACTCAACATATGCAAATCAATCAACATGATACAATACATTAATGAAAGAAAAGCCACATGATCATCTTACCTGATGCAGAAAAAGTACTGGACAAATTTTAACACCCTTTTGTGATTTAAAATCTCAACAAAATAGGTATAAAAGAATCTTACTTCAGCACAAAGGCCACCTATGAAAAGCCCATAGTTAGCATTATGATCATTGGGGAAGAACTGAAAGCTTCCCTGTAAGATTGGTACAAGGCAAGGACGCCCACTCTCACCATTTCCTTTCAACATAGTATTAGAAATCCTAGCCCAAGCAATTATGAAAGCAAAACAAATAAAAAGCATCCAAATCAGAAAGTAAGATGTAAAAATGTCTCTGTTTGATGATAACTTGATCATTTATAAAGAAAACCATAAAGACTCCAAAAATAAAACAAAAGAAAAACCTGTTAGAACTAAAATATGAATTTAGTAAAGTTACAAGATACAAAATCAACACACAAAAATTAGTGTTGATTCTATACACAAACAACAAACTTTCCACAATCAAATTAAGAAAATAACCCTGTTTACAGTAGTAACAGAAGTAATGAAATACCTGGGAATATGCTTAACCTAAAAAGGGAAAGACTCATCCACTGAAAAATATAAAATATTGATATAAATGAAATTAAAGAAAACACAAATAAGTTGAAAGACATTCCATGTTCAGGGACTGAAAGAATTAAGATTGTTAAAATGTCTATACTGCCCAAAGTAATCAACAAATTCAGTTCAATCCCTATCAAAATCTATATGGTATTCTTTTGAGAAATAACAAAAAATATTAAAATTCATATGGAACCTAAAAGACTCCAAATAGCAAAAGTAATCTTGAGTAAGAACAACAAAGCTGGAGGCATCATACTTTCTGCTTTCAAGCTGTATTACGAATCTATAGCAATAAAAATATTTTAGCATTTAGACCAATGTTTTGACATTTAGACCAATGTAATAAAATAGAAACCCAGAAATAAATTCAAGCATATATAGCCAAATAGTGTTTTATAAAGGTGCCAAGAACACACAAGTGGAAAAGAGTGTCTACTCAATAAATTGTGTTAGGAAAACAGGGTATCTACATTGCAGAAAAATGAAACTGGATTCTTATCTTACACTATATACAAAAATCAACTCAAAATTGATTAAAAACCTAAACCTAAGACTAGAAAAGGTAAAACTACTAGAATAATACATAGATGTAAAGCTCCATGACATTGGTCTGGCAATGATTTTCTGGATATAACCCCAAAGCACAGGCAAACAAACAAAAACTGACAAATAAGAATGTATCAAACTACAAAGTTTCTGCACAGCAAATATCCAACAAAGCAAAGAGAAATGAGAGAATATATGTGCAAAGGATACATCTAGTAAAAGGTTACTATCCAAAATGTTTAAAGAACTCAACTCCTTTGCAAGAAAACTTACCCCAATTTAAAGGACAAAGAACCTTAATAGATGTTTCTCAAGAGAAGACATAAAGTGGCCAAAAATTATATGAAAAAATGCTCAACCTCATGAATCATTAAGGAAATGAAAATTAAAATAACATGAAATACTTCCTCATACCTGTTAGAATGTCTATCAAAAAGCTGATAGATAACATGCTGTCAAGGATGTGGAGAAAAGGGAAAACTCTTACACTGTTTAGATGGAAATGTAAAATTATTGCAGTCATTACGAAAATTAGTATGCAGGTTTTTCAGAAAACAAAAAATAGAATTACCATATGAACCAGCCATCCCACCACTAGGTATGTATTAAAGGCAATTGAAATTAATATTTCAAAAAGCTATCTGCACTCACATGTTGGCAGCAACATTATCATGATAAACAAGATATGGAATCGACCTGTGTTCATCAACAGATGAATGGATAAAGAAAAAGTGGCACATATACACAATGAAATACTATTCAGCCTTAAAACAGAAATAAATTGTCTTATTTGCAACAACATGGATAAACCTGTAGGACACTACATTATGTGAAATAAGCCAGGAACAGAAGTATAAATACACATGATCTTATGTATGTGGAAGCCAAAAAATCTGAACTCATAAAAGTAGAGAGTAGAATGGTAGTATACACATTTCAATACATAATATTGTAAATAATAAATATATACTTTTTTGTTAATTAAAATATTTTAAAAAGTAAAATTATATTTTGTTAGACACACATATGCATATAAACATACAATAGCATAAATTGACAATATTATGGTTATCTCTAGTGCTAATTTTTTCCCTTACATTTAAAAAATATTTTCCACAAATATGATGAACCTGCTTAAATATAAATCAAATTAAAACGGCAATATTACTATTTTAAATATATTACACCAAACACTGAAAATATAACAAACATTCATCCTGATCTTTTGTCATAAATAAATCTAATAAAAAAAATCTACACCCCTCACATTTGGTGTTATAAATCAAAAAAACATATGGCAGTTACTTTTCTTTCTTTCCAATTCTCTTTTGCTTTGTAAGGACTGTGAAAGTTTTGTACTCTCTCTAAAAATCAATACATAAACTCTTTTATTCCATTATTTACACATGGTAATTCTTCAACAAATTAAGTTTCGAAGTCATTTTTCCTGCTCAAAATTGCAGTTGGGTTTAAATGTGCTTTTAGAGATATGTGTTTTATTTATTAGTCAAGAAGAAAATACAGTAAAACTTTGCTTGACACTTTTATGCATTTCTGAAACACTTGCAAATTTTTTTCTTCTTTTGCTTTTAAGCATAAGGAACTATATTTTTTAAAGAATGCATTATTCACGTAACCATTCATTCCTCAAATCCATTCGGTCAACCAGAGTAAAAATATATTAAACAAAATATTACATTCACTGTAGGGGAAGGAGCTGTTCTTTAGTTCCATCAAATCTGGCTAAATAAAAAACGACAAAGTATATTTCTCAGTTTTCATAATGGAGAACTATGGGGTCAAAAAACTAAATTCTGGCTGGCAGTATATCCTCTTTCCTGCCATATTTGTAACCAACAGAACTACAGTTACTCACTATGAGTCTGAACTTTATAACAGTTTTCTTATTTCCTGTATATGATACGTGCATTTTGTAGTCTGTTTCATTCTATACATTACAAATCTAAAGTCAAAATTTCAATCTCAAACTTGAATTGTTCATTGCCTTAAGCTTTCATTTAGGATTTATTAATATTTAATTTTCTTACTAAGTACAAGATTGATATTACTATAAATCTCACTCCTTTCACATAAAAAAGGCAAAGAAAGTCCATCTCATTGTATGTGTTTTTTTTTTCAAACTAAAACATTGGTTCATAAAGATATAAATGGGAGGATTTTCTATGTCTCAAAAATAATTAATATTTGCTTTTATGTGAAAGCAGCAATAATTGTCTTTATTTTGTTTTCCTAAAGGCAGTTTGTGCACATGTGTATAGGAAAGAAACAAACAAAATGAACAACGACAAAAAAGCTTACCTCTCCCTAGAGAGGGTTGACTTTTGTCCTCAGCTCCTGGAACTCATCTTTGGGCCTTTGGAGTGTTCCACCTGCTAGAGTGTTTTGCTTTTCCTAAAAGCCTTTGGCCATAGCAATAGTTTAACAATGTGACTTATAGTGAAACTTTGGTCCATGTTGTATTTGCTCTACATCCGGAGGGTCTGGAGGCTAAAGTAAGCCATAGAATCAGTCAACTATATCTATATGATTGCGCCTCAATAGAGCTCTGTGCAACAAGGCTTGGGTAAGCTTCTCTGGCTGCAAATATTTCATGCACATTGTCACACTTTACTATCAGGAAAGTTAGGATTGTCCCTGACCCCACTCGAAAAAGACAACTAGAAGCAAAACTTTCATGGACACTGTTCCATGCATCTCTTACCCTGGTTGATTTTAATCTGTATTTTTCCACTGTGATAAACTGTAATCATGAAAAAATCAGCTTTCACTCAGTTCTATTATTCCTTCTTGTGAATTATTGCAACTCAGGGTGGTCTTAGGAATCGTCAAACTTGCAGGTAGTATCAGAAATGAGGTTGATCTTCTGGACTGCTCACTAACTTTACAGTGTGATAAGATGAAGATTGTGTACATATCATCCAATGATATACTAGTGTGGTTTATTTTAATCTACAAAGAACAAACTAGTTTATCCATTCTGGAAATTTTTATCTCTCAGGTTTTGTTTTTTATTCTAAACAGACACACTTAAAATTATATGATACAATAAATACCTTCTGAATACACATGATCCATCCTGTTGAGGAATGAATAGTAAATGGTTTTCTGAAAATAATTTTTTAGAATGCTTAGACAAAGAATTAGGTATGTGGGTAATAAATATAAAATATCAGAGAAAAAAAGAAAAACAAAAGACACAAATCTATCTATATCAATACCTCTATTCATGTATAATAAAACTTATAATGAATTAAGTCAAAGGCAAAATTATATGTTTAATTGACTTAGGAACTCTCAGCTTCCATGGAAAGAGTTAATTTTGCAGTTGAAAAACTAAAAGTGAGTTAAAGAAGCTGCTATATTTATTAATCCAGGTAAGAGAGAAAAGACTATTTAGGCTTTGATTACTTACAAATTTATTTTGACATATGTTATTATTTTAATCTGTATACTCTCTTATGATCTATTGTGATTAGAAAAGATTCATATTTTTCTTTCAAATTTTAGAGTCTAAGAAATCTAAAAGTGGTCTACATATCAAATTATTTCACACTTTTTATTAAGTCTTACCAAATCTTCCATCACAATAATAAGATTAAGTGTCAAACTTAAATTCTTGTTAGTAGGGCCCTCATGTTCCTCTCTAAATTCTGAAAAATCTCATGGTTCCTCTGGTTTATTCCAGTGTCAGAATCTTCCAGAAAATGTGTTACTACATAGATCCACAGTGCTAATATATATGTTCCTTTTGACATCTTATCTTATTATAAGTATCTTTCTTAAAATTTATTTTGAAACTTATCCAGAAATCTTTAATTCTTTTTCCTTTGTCACCCACTTACCCATCAGTTTTAAAACCTTATCTGAGCACATTCTCTTCTTCTCAAATTTTATTAAAGGTCTCCCTCATATAACCAACATACCTTCTTCCAAAAATGTGTTTTTTTCATCTTCATAAAATAAACGCCATATCATAGGTAATTTTTTTAAATAAAGGCTTATTTATTTATTTTGAGAGGGAATCTCGCTCTGTTACCCAGGCTGGAGAGCAGTGGCATGATCTTGGCTCACTGCATCCTCCTCCTCCCAGGTTCAAGTGATTCTCCTGCCTCAGCCTCACAAGTAGCTGGGATTACAGGCACCTGCCACCACGTCTGGCTAATTTTTATATTTTTAGTAGAGATAGGTTTTTACCATGTTGGCCAGGATGGTCCTGATGACCTCAAGTGATCCACCAGCCTCGACCTCCCGATTATAGGTGTGAGCCATTGTGCCTAACCTTTAAATACTTTTAATTTACTACTCATTTATTCCTCATGCCATCAATTTATAAAATAGCATTACTACTCATTATTTGAAGGCTATGAGCTAAACAGTAGAAATTATAAAAGTATTACTGTAGAGTGGTTTTAAATTAGAAATTTTCTATATAATGCAAATATATATGTAGTGTAGATGTAAATGATGTATATGCAATAGCTACATAAAGATAAACCAAACAATAGTAAATTATGAGGTTCTAATTGGTGGTAAATTCAGAGAAATTCAGAAAAGAGCAAGGCTACTTTTAGCTAAAATAATAGTGGGAAGGTAGGTATTTCTGGCAAAGATAACATTTTAATTTTTAAGGTAATTTGAATATTTACTTGGAGCATTGGACTTTTACTCCAAAAATCTTCAGTTCCTGTGAAGAAAAAAATGTGCCTTTGCACATCAAAATAACACACATAAAACTTTTCCCAATCCTAAATCCATTCAACCAAGTTAATGAATTTATCCTTACACAGTGACTCTAAACATCTTGCTATTGTGCCTTTAGCACTATTCTTTAGTCACAACCTGTTTACTTCTCAGTGAATAATTAATTCCTTGGGTCCCAAAGAAGAGTGTATACATGCCTGTTACAAAAACAAAAAAGCAAAGATAAAAGGCAGTGATGATTGCACTGTGCATGAAACAGCTCCCAATCAAGCTACATTTTGCATTGTTCCTGCAAAAAATAACTTTGGTAGGTTTTTTGTTAACTCAAATATGCCCACAGCTGTTTCCTTCTTCTTGTCCTTACTTGTGACTTAACAATTATTTCACGAGTTCTGGCGTGTGGTAACCCCATGCAAGTTTCCTAGCTTTCCCCATTCAGTCCAGCTTTTGTGTCTTCCCTCCATCCACTCTTGGTGCCTTCCCTCCGAAGATGTGTTAGGAGCACGCCAGTGGTCTTGGTCCTTCATTGGGAGTTGTTCCACCTGGCTGCATCTAGTCCATAATGTTTTGATTGAAACCACTAACTCTTTATGATATGGCTGATGTGGGAGTTAGAAAAATTTTTCCGTCTCTATCAAAGTTGAAGCTTAGAATTATGAAGTAATCAAGAATTATATTTCAGAAACAATGGCCTTTTTACTTGCCATTTGTCATTGCATACATTATTAAAAAATCATTGTAAATGCTAGATAATGGCTCATATTTATTTATGTTAAAACTTGCCACTACTATGTGGGTATACCCGTTCTCTCTACTGCTACAATGTAAGAAACTTTAGATATGCCCTTGGCATTTGGCAGAGAGAATGTAATTTACTATTGAGAGCTATCTAAGTCTCCTTTATTTTGAAGTCCTTCATTTCTCTCATTATCAAAATTTCCTCTGAAGAAACAGCTGCAGTTTTAAAAAACACTATATCTTGTTCTATTACTGTGTATCCCTTATTTTAGTTATTTGCCTTAAACGTGAATTGCATAATGAGAATTTCATATGTCTTGGTCCTCCAGCATATGCTTCTACAGAAACTTGTATTCATAATAATATGTCTGATGGAATTAATTAAATTTGTAAGATGTCTAATTTTCCTGTTAAGAGTTGAAGTTACATAAGAACCAGTACTGTGATTATTTTTTCTACTCCTTCCTTCCCAGAAACTAGAGCAACGCTTGGCACATCATTCATGCGTTCTCTCTCTCGTTTTGAAAATAAATGACAAAACAGAAAGATGCAAGGAGAAGCAAAGATAGGTACCATTGCTTCAGACTTCCTAGTCCTACAAAAAGTACTGCCTTGGCCTCCCAGAGTGCCAGGATTACAGGTGTGAGCCACAACAAATGGCCAAGCTTCTGTTTTTTATAAGCTACCAAACCTATGGGACTTTGTTAGATCAACCCAACTGACTAGGAAAGTCAGTTAAAGGAATCATACAGTATATATAGTTTTAGGGTGGCTTTTTTTCAGTTACAAATATGATCTATCACTTATCCATGTCTTAACATGACTTGATGGTTTATTCTTTATTTAATAGTATCCAATTGTATAAATGTCCTACAGATTGTGTATCCATCCTGTGAAAGGCCATCTTAATTACTTCCAATTTATTATGATTATAAGTGAATATGTATCCTGGTTTTTGTATGGACACAAACATTTAAATCAGTGAACAAATAAAAAATTAGTTGCTGTTCAGTGATTATTTAAGTCTAGGACCCAAATGTCCTGTTCACATGATGAGTATGAAAAAATGTCAAAATTCGGTTTAAACAAATATTATCCAAGCTGTAAAGTAAAATAAGATATGGAATCAGATTTTATTTTCTCCAACTTGTATCAAGAGTTTTCATACGCTTTTGAAAATGTTATTATATTACAACCTTTATAATGTATTTCTTAGTTTCTTTTCATGCCTCACTTATTTATTCATCAATTAGTTTATTTTTATTATGATTCTGTAGAGCAAAGCTTTCACTAATCCTCCTTCAGAAGTAACATTAACTCAGGAAAAACAAGCACTCAGGTATTGGAAATTAAGGAGATAAAAAAATGTTGAAATGATAATTACCACCTACTTCCAAAAATGAAGGAACCAAATGTAGCCCAGTTATCCAATAAGAAAATGCATGTTCCTCCTTAAGAATGAACCTACATTACACAGGGGTTCTGTCACTTTATTGATAGAAGCCTTCAAGTTGTCAATCCCAGTGGGTCACAGTGATATAAAAAGCAGCAAAATGCAGACTCCTTCTTTGGCTCTCTCAACCACACTGCAAACTGTGAGAACAGAGTCCACTGATCTAACATGAGAAAGGGTGTATGAATCAGCTATGCATTTGCCCTACAGGTAGTAAAGTATAAAGCTCTAACAGAACAGTATTTGTGCTGCTCTCATTTTTTCTCTTTTTTTTAAATTTTATTTTACTTCCATACTCCAATAATCAATGACTTAGGAAGACAGTTCATTATTCAGTTGAAAGAGAAAAGACGACTTCACTTTATGTAATTAGTGTAAAAACACAAAAGAAACAAAAGACTAAAACTCTATGAAGTGAAAATAGCAAGGCATCATTACATACCTACCAATAATTACCACATACCTACTAGAATATCCAAAATCCAGAACACTGACAACATCAAATGCTTATGAGGATGTGGAGCAATAGGAACTCTCATTTATTTCTATTTGCAATGCAAAATTATACAGCCCCTTGAACATAGTTTGGCAGTTTTCTACAAAACTAAACCTCCTTTTATTTATTTATTTATTTTTTTTGAGACAGAGTCTCACTCTGTAGCCCAGGCTCAGAGCAGTGGCGCAATCTTGGCTCGCTGCAACCTCAAGTGTTCAAGTGATGCTCCTGCTCAGCCTCCAGAATTGTTGCCACCATGCTAGGCTAATTTTTGTATTTTAAGTAGTGATGGGGTTTCGCCATGTTGGCCAGGCTGGTCTGGAGCTCCTGACCACAAAGTGATCCATCCACTTCGGCCTCCCAAAGTGCTGGAATTACAGGCAGGAGCCACCACGCCAGGCCAAAACTAAACCTACTCTTACCTTACAATCCGGCAGTCATGCTCCTTGGTATTTACCCAAAGGAATTTAAGACTTATGTCCACACAAACATCCACACATGGGTGTTTACAGCAGCTTCATTCATAATTGCCAAAATATGGAAGCAACCAGGATGTCCTTCAGTAGGTGAATGAATAAATAAGCTGTAGTCTGTCTAGAAGTGGAATATTATTCAGGGTTAAAAAGAAATGAGCTACCAAGCCAGGAGGAGATATGGAGGAATCTTAAATGAATATTACTATGCAAAAGAAGCCAACTAAAAAGGGTATACACTGCATGATTCCAATTATATGACATTCTCTAAAAGGCCCTTCTATGGAGACAGTAAAAAAATCCAAGGTTGTCAGGAAATGGCCAAGGAAGGGATGAAGAGGCGGAACACAAAGGATTCTTAGAGCAGTGAAACTACCCTATATGATACTGTAGCAGTGGATACCGGCCATCATATATTTGTCTAAACCCATAGAATACACAACACCAAGAGTGAACTCTAACGTAAACTATGGACTCTGAATGTTAATGTGTAGATTCATCAGTTGTAATAAATGTATCTCTCTGGTGGGAACGTTGATAATGAGGGAGGTTATGCATGTGTCAGAACAGAGTAAACAGGAAATTTCTGTAACTTCTGATCAATTTTGCTGTAAACCTAAACTGCCCTAAAAGATAAAATCTAATTTTTTTTTTTTTTGAGACGGAGTTTCACTCTTGTTACCCAGGCTAGAGTGCAATGGTACGATCTTGGCTTACCGCAACCTCCGCCTCCTGGGTTCAGGCAATTCTCCTGACTCAGCCTCCTGAGTAGCTGGGATTACAGGCACACGCCACCATGCCCAGCTAATTTTTTTATTATTAGTAGAGACAGGGTTTCACCATGTCGACCAGGATGGTCTCGATCTCTTGACCACCCGCCTTGGCCTCCCAAAGTGCTGGGATTACAGGCTTAAGCCACTGCACCCATCCCAAAATCTATTTTAAAAACTACAAATTAAACTTATCTTCTGATCCCAAAGCAGGATCTCACAATAACTGTTTCAATATAAGGCCTATATTTGGAAACTGTTACAAACTTCTAAAAATTGTCACATTTTATATTTTAAATTAATCACATATATTGAGTAAAATTACATGAAGAACTCTCAAAAATCATGGGCTTTTGTTTATTTGTTCTGTACTTATTTTTGAAATTTATTTTATAATGGCCCATCTCCAGGATAAAATTGAAAAAGCTAATTCATGTCCTTTGGGGTCAAGAATTTCAAATAATTCCTCATGAGTGACATTATCTTCCCAACTCTGTTACCCTTTTCATTCAATCTGAAGAGATATTGAATATTATTAAAATGATTATTTCAAAAGGACTTTAAGATAATTATTACATCTCCATCTTTCCAAAGACAAGGTCCATTTCATTCTCCATTAGAAGGACACCAGCTCTTCACAAAATGATTTCCGTATCCTGAATGTTGAATGAGGTGCTTTTCTCTTCTGCCTACTTCACATATCTATCCAGTGAAAAACAGAGTGCCATCATGAACTTTGCAAAGAAGGCCAATGATTGTATAGACAAAGGCTGAAACTTTAACTCACAATATTATAACTTTCATCACATAATTTTTTTCAGTCATCTTCCTTTCTAAAAATAAAATACGAGTGTCTACTTCAAGGGACTCTGGATCAAGTCCAATTAGCTTTCTATTATTTAAAAACACTATTGACCTTTAAAATCCTCTCTGCAAATATTCAAACCAAGTAGTACAGCACTTGTTAGACAGCCTTTTCCAGTTTATTTCAATTATTTTTGTTCTGCTGGATATTTAACTCCTTGAGAATAGAGAACCTAAGGCTGGTATATACCCAGGCACATCTGCTTCCCCGATGCCAACATAAATCCTCGTACATTGTGACTAATCATTTATGTTTAATTGTATTGATTCTATACTAAATTCAGATGGCCAGATGTAGATCAGCTTGTTAAAACAGATATATGATAATGTTCTATCTGAATTTATAGAGCTTTAATCATGCCAACATTGAGCCTGTTCAAGTATTTTCTTAAAAAATGTTTATGTGGTTAGTCATTTCTGATATTCCTGTTAATTTAGCACCTCTCTTTTGAATCAGAAAATACTTTGGTTCAACTTTCTCTGATCTGTTTATGCTGTTAGGCAACCTATGGGTAATTCTACAACTACTTAACCTGTATTCTGCTTTTTCCTATATAGAATTTTTCTCTTCCCCTCCACTTTCTGATTAAATTTTCCATTCTTAAACTGTCCTTGCTTCTTTCCTTTGCGGTATTCAAAATTAGGTATAGAACACAACTAGATGGAAAAAAAAAAGAGTTCATTTCTTCCCCAAACTTTTCTTTTCTTTCCTTTTTTTTCAATTGTATGTTTGTTTCTGGGGTACATGTGCAGATCATGCAGGATTGTTGCATAGGTACATACATGGCAACGCTGTTTGTTGCCCCCATCCCCCCATCACCTATATTTGGCATTTCTCCCCATGTTATCTCTCCCCAACCTCCCCAACCCACACTGTCCCTCTCCTAACCCCCCCAACAGACCCCAGTGTGTGATACTTCCCTCCCTGTGTCCATATGTTCTCATTGTTCAATACCCACCTGTGAGTGCAAACATGCTGTGCTTGATTTTCTACTCTTGTGTCAGTTTGCTGAGAATGATGGTCTCCAGATTCATCCATGTCCTACAAAGGACATGAACTCATCAATTTTTATGGTTACATAATATTCCATGGTGTATATGTGCCACATTTTCCTTGTCCAGTCTATCATCAATGGGCATTTGGGTTGGTTCCACGTCTAAATGAACATATGTGAACATGTATCTTAATAATAGAATGATTTATGATCTTTTTTTTTTTTTTTTT
>CM052649.1:75055273-75084553 GCA_028533165.1 Leontopithecus rosalia
GTGCAATGGCGCGATCTCGGCTCACCGCAACCTCCGCCTCCTGGGTTCAGGCAATTCTCCTGCCTCAGCCTCCCAAGTAGCTGGGATTACAGGCACGCGCCACCATGCCCAGCTAATTTTTTGTATCTTTAGTAGAGACGGGGTTTCACGATTTTGACCAGGTTGGTCTCGATCTCATGACCTCGTGATCCACCCGCCTGATTTATGATCTTTTGGGTATACACACAGTAATGGGATTCCTGGGTCATTGGAATTTCTATTTCTAGATCCTTGAGGAATTGCCACACTGTCTTCCACAATGGAAACTTTTATAAAGTATTTTACTATCTATATAAGGTCATCAGATGAATTCATTTAACAAACATTTATTTTCTGTTCTGTGCCAAAGTTGTGTGCTAGGTGATGTGAATTAAGAAATAAAGTTTTGCTCTTTAAAAGGAGACCTAATGTAATCAACTCTATTGCACATATCTAATTGTTCTTTTTCACGGAAAACTTTCTGATTATTTTCCTCTCTGTATTGTTTTCTGTGCTTTTATGGTTATCTGAAAATTTCAAATTTAATTTAATTTATTAATGATTAGACTTATTAGGCTTGTTATATTCCTTTCTAGTCTAGGTATTGACACATTCTACCATTACATAATAATAATAGTAATAATAATATTTATTGAGTGTGTATTATGCCACAATATTAAACACTTCATACACAATATTTCATTTAGAGTTGTTAATAAGAACTATAATCCCAAATTTTAGAAAAGATAGGTGACTCGGGAAAATATACACAGCTAGTAACACAGATAGGAGCAGAATTCCAAACTCAGGTATTTCTAACTCTGGACACATTATCCTAGCACAATAAACAGCCATCTTACTAAATTAAAACAACATGCAACTTGGCACATTTTCTTCTCACTCATTAACAAAAACCTTTTTAATAGCTATTTTTGAAAATGGCTTTTACTTATCTTCTCTGCTTTCCACTTTCTTATGGATAAGTCCATTTAAAGAATAACAAATCAACCAGAACCAAGCAAACCAAAAAGGCCAGAAATGGGAGGGGAAAAGAATCTCAAGTGCCAACTGTTTTTGTTGTTATTTTTGTTTTTAAGTGAGTAATACAGTAGGCTTTTTACTTATATATTTTAAAATCCCACTTACCCTTGTGAGAGTAAAACCAGTGCCTTCTATCCAAGACCCTGTCAAAAATGTCTTTGATAGGCATGAGACTATGCCACAATGCTTTAATTTCTCTTTAAGATAGATGCAATTGGTATGTGCCTTAAAGAAAAATTAAGCAATTCATCATTTTCTGTTGAATGCCTAAAGAAATTTGGTTGAATAGTGGTAAGTAAATGAATAATAATATAAAAATGAGGCAGTACTGTGTATTATTGGATAGTTTATTCAATCAAATACTTTATGAAATATGTAATTTCTCATTATCAAAAGTCTGGATTAATCAGATAGTCTTATTCATTGTGTAAGTCTCTATAGAGCATGTATAAATATATATTGAGTATAGCTTACTTTATACCATTATGGTATGTGGTTATATTTATACACATAGACATATATGTGTGTGTCTACATATGTGTACACTGATACATATGCAGACATATAGTTTTAGAATGCTCTCTAGTTTCACATGTTCCATAAGTTAAAATTTTATTAACAAATTCTCCCTATATAAACAGTGCTTCATCAAAATAAAAAAAGAATGTCAACATTTTCTAAAAAATTTTAGTTATGAAATATAATTATAAAATTTTCAACCAAAATAAAAATAAAATGCATTACCAGTAGGTAATGCATTGGACGATAATTATCATTGTACTAGATAAACCAAAACTGTTCAGCACAAAGAAACATAATAGACTCAGAACGCTTTGAATATTAACAAACTTTCTTGAACACAATAGCTGCTGAAATCATGTTAAGAAAAAGAGAAAATATCCCCACATTTGAAAAGTATCAATAATGGATTAATATAGAGCATAAATGCAAAGGAAATAGCCTGTGAAAACATCAGCTTATCATTTTCTTCATATATCAAACAATACACATTCTGTAGAATAAATACTGGGTTGGTACATACAGGTTAACCATGTGCATAACTACACAGTCAAGAAAATCTAATCACTTCTGTGAATGCACTCTATGCAATGTGGCAATAAGATCACACATAACCATCTCCAAAAGAAAATGAGAGAGAATGAAACACCAAAATCAGTAAGTGAGGAGAGAAGCAGAGTTGTGAGTAGGAAGGAGAAGGGCATTATGGGTATCAGAAAGTATAACAAAACACAGCTGAAATCTATAAGCAGCTCAAAACAGACATTTGGAATCATAGAAATAAAACTAAATATTTCCCTAACATTTCAAATACCAGAAAGTATTCTTAAAGCTCCATTTCTTTCCTTCACATTGGTACAAAATGTATTTTCTACCATGTCTTCCTGCAGGTTTCAAGTTTGATTTTTTATGTGTATATAAATGGAAGCCTTAAAAATTAACTTCAATTCTGACTAAATCATAATCAGAATTTAATGGAATAAGCTTTAGGAAAAAATAAGATTTATTCTTCATAGATTATTTCAAAGAAATAAGCATGATAAAGGGAAGCATGGTGTCACCAAATTTGTATGTTGTGAAAATACACAGTCATCTAAGACGAACAATCAGAGGAAATCAAATAGAGTTTTAGAGTTAATAGGGAAGAATCAACAGGAAATGGTGGTAAGATAGGAATTGTAATTGACACTTCTAAACCAGTTAGAGAAAGTGGATATTTTGTTCTGTCAATATACCAGCATGGATTGTCAGAATCACATGTTGGTTAGATATTTTAATGACTCAAATACTGGTTGAGCTAAAGACCAGTCATCAGGCTGGCATAATATTTAAGGTCCTAACAGTATGTTATGACCTTCATAATATTTATATAACAGTAGTCTAAGCTGCTAAAAAAAGAGTCAAAAGAAATATTTTTACTATTGATGTGAAAATAAATCATACAATTTAAAGAAATAAATTTGCCGTAAGAAGTGTGTCAAATTAAAACATTATGCAATTATAATCAACTCTGTTGATTATGTGATTATCCATTTTGCAGATACTACAATCAAGACCTTAGACATGCTCTTCTTCCTAGCTGGACTAAGCAATTGATTAAACTCCCTACCTGCTGCTTTCTGCTCTTGCCCTGCTGCATACCCAAAGAAGAAAGAAAGGAAACCAACCTTGTGTACTATCCACAGGGTAACATAAGTAGGTAGTGTTCAACCACTGGTTCAAAAATCATTAACCTACATGAGTCTTGCATAATTTAAAAATCTCTATGAATGCAAATCAGTTTTGCTAGATGATAAGCATTCTGAGAGGTTGAGCATCTGCAATTAGCAGCTTTTGTCTTTAAATGAATTTATTAAAGTGAAATTCACGTAACATAAAACAATCCATTTTAAAGTGAACAGTTCTGTCATGTAATATATTCACAATGATGTACAATCATCATCTCTATCTCATTCCAGAATAATTCCATCACTCCAAAGTAAAGACTCTTACCCATTATGCAACCTCTCCCTATTCCCCCCTCTCTCAAACTACTGGAAATAACCAATCCATATTCTGTCTCTTTGAATTTACCTATTTCAGATATTTCCTATAAATAGAATCATACTACATGTGACCTTCTGTGTCTGGTTTCTTTCATTTGGCACAATGTCTTAGAGGTTCTTTCATGTTATTTCATATATCAGTACTTTATTCCATTTTCTGACTGAAAATATCCCGCTGTATGTATATACCACAATTTGTTTATCTATTCACTTATTGATTAAAAATTTGGGTTGCTTTCACCTATTGGACATTTTGAATAGTGCTGCTATAAAATGCGTGACCATGTACTTTTTTTAGTATCTGTTTTCAATTCTTTTGTGTACATACTTAAGAGTGGAATTTCAGATTCATGTGGGATTTCTGTCTTTATCTTTTTGAGAAACCATTGCACTGTTTTTCATAGAAACTGAATAATTTTACATTCCCACAAGCAATATACAACAGTTTTAATTTTTTCACACCCTTGGCAAAATTTTGCATGTGTTTTGTGTGTGTGTGTGTGTGTGTGTGTGTGTGTGTGTTTACAACCTAATGTATGTGAAGTCATCCCTCATTGTGGTTTTGCTATGCATTTTCCTAATTACTAATAATATGAGCATCTTTTTAAGTGTTTGATGGTCATTTGTATAGTTTCTGTGGTAAAATTTCTATTTAAGTCTTTTACCCTCTTTTTAATTGGGTGGTTTGTCTTTGTTGAACTGTAAGGGTTCTTTGTATAATAAGAATATTAGGTTTTATCAGATATATAATTCACAAGTATTTTCTCCTTCATTCTAGATTGTCATTTTGTTTATTTGATAACATTTTTGGTACATAAAAGCTTTTGATTTTGATGAAATTCAATTTATCCATATTTTGTTATTTATGATACTGATATTATATCTGAAAATTCATTGTCATATCTAAGGTTATGAAGATTTGCCCCATGCTTTCTTCCAAAAGTGTTATGACTTTCACTCTTATGTTTTTGGTCCATTTGGGGTTAATTTTCGTATACGGCATAAAGTAGAGATTCAACTGTTTTTGCATTTGAAAATCCAGTAGAAATTGCATATTAGCTTGAGGATTGGCATTTGCATTTCTGAAAAAACAAGACTTCTCATCATAATAAAGATTACATTGAAACTGTAAATCACTTTGGGTAGTATTGATATCTTAACATTACTTTTGCCATTCTATGAACACAGATGTTTTTCCATTTGTTTGTCTTATTTAATTATTCACCAATAGCTTTCAGTATATTAGCTAAATTAATTGCTAGGTATTATTATTCTTTGGAATGTTATTATTAATGAAATTGTTTCTGTAATTTTACTTTTAGATTACTTGTTCCTGCTATATAGAAATGCAACTGGTGTTTTCTGTGCTGCTTTTGTAATCTTTAACATCACCAAATTTGATTACTAGCTCCAGAAACTTGTGTGTGGATATGCACACTCACGCATGTGTGCATATTCTTTAAAATTTTCTGTATGTAAGATCGTATAAACAGTTTTACTTCTTCCCAATTTGGAAACATTTTATTTCTTTTTCTTGCCTAGTTGTTCAGGTTAGAACTTACAGGATAATGCTGAATAGCCATGGTCAGGATGGGAATCCTTGTCTTGCTCCTGATACGAGGGGAAAGCTTTCAGTCTTTCACTATTGAGGATAATGTTAGCAATAGGCTTTTCATAAATATCTGTGTTTAAGCTTTTATAGGAACAAATATAACTTCCAAATATAGCTTCCAAATAAAAAGATGCCTGTGTTCAAGCTTGAAAACTCTGTAATAGTTTGAACTGTTATAACAAATTACCATAGACAGGAAGGCTTATAAACAACAGAAATTTATTTCTCACACTTCTGATGGCTGGAAAGTCCAAGATTAAAGTGCTAGCAGGTTTGGTGTCTAGTTAGCTGCTTCCTGGTTCAAGAATAGCTGTCTTCTTCCTCCAGTGTCTCTTATTACAAAGACACTGATGTCCTTTCATGAGGGCTCTGTCCTCATGACCTAATTAATCAACTAACATCCCATCACATTGGGAATTGGAATTTCAATATATAAATTTTGGGGGACAAATATTCAGCCAATAGTAATGTCTTTTATCATGTTTTGAAAATTTCCTTCTATCTCTTTTTTTTTTCTTTCAGACAGGGTCTTACTCTGTCACCCAGACTGGAGTGCAGTGGCTCAATCATAGCTCATTGTTACTGAAAACTCTGAGGTCTCTGGCCTCAAGTGATCCTCCCACTTCAGCCTCCTAAGTAGCTAGGACTTCAGGTTTATGTCCCTATGCCTGCCTAAATTTTTTTTTTCGGTAGATAGAGGGACTTGCTGTGTTTCCCAGGCTGGTCTTGAATTGTTGACCTGAAGCAATCCTCCTGCTACTGAGATTCTAAGCATAAGCCATTGTATCCAACCTCCTAATTTTTCAGAAGTTTTTTTCTTTATCACAATAGGATGTTGGACTTTGTCAAAAGACTTTTAGCAGATGTTATTTTTGAGAAATTATTTTATTTTTTGAAAACACTTAAAAAAACTGTCTGAAAAGCTATAATGATAATCTAGTTCTTGCAACTTAAAAAACAAATGTATGTGGTAGAGAATTGCACTGGCATTCCTGAATCAGTAAGCTGAAACTCTAAGAAGACAATAGAATAAAGCATCTAATAATCAAATTGTAGTCATCTAGTTGAATATAAGTTACTAGATAGCAAATTATATGAATTTAGGAAGTACAAATAAAATCTGAAGAAATTTAATTTTTTCTGTCAGAGAGTCAAAGGTTATATAGATAGAGAGGATAGATTAGTTAATATTAGATACTCTTGTGTTTTAGTAATGCTCTTTTTTTTAGTTCACAGAATTGTCATCTATCAGGCAGAATCAAATAGTATTAGTTTAAAAGAGATTTCTACTGTTGAATACAAATACCAAATTTTAAGTATCATTGGTACATAAAAGAACTCAGCTTATTCATACATATCAAAGGATATGTAAATAATTTTCATTTTTCTTAGTTACAAATAAAGCTGATATAAACATTTCTGTATGTTTTTTTATGTGAAGATGCTTTTGTGGTGTTAAACATCACCTATTTATTATCTCACAGCTTTTATAAGTCCAAATTTTATGTACAGAATCTCTCAACTGACTTCTCTGCTTAGAATCTCACAAGGCTGAAATCAAGGTGTCAGAAGAACTGCAATGCTCACAAGACTCTGGAAAATTTGTTGTCAAACACATTTAGGATGTTGGCAGAAATCAGTTTACACTCCCATTTTTCATGAAGTCCCCTCCATTTTCAAACAAGGTTTATTGAGTCCTCATACTTTGAGTCTTTCTCATTTTCTCTTACTTCGATCACAATAAAGCTCTGCTTTCAACAGATCATATGATTATATCACTCCCTGAATAATTTAGAATGGATTATCTCCCTATTTTAAAGTAAATTGATTAGTAAGACTTATTTACAATGGCAAGATCCCATTTAGTAACACTCAGGAGTGTAATACTGGAAGATGAAGGTCATGAGGGCCAAAATTCTGTCTACATAATTTGGGCCATAATAAGTGTATGTGTAGCTTACTTTAAAATAAAAACAAAAAACAGAGAACACTGCATAGCTATTTTCTTTCTTGCATAGTCTTTGACAAGCAATCTGCTGTAATTATTTTTTTCCCACCTTATAACTAATGTCTCTTTTTCCTTGATTGTCTTCACAATTTTTCTCTTCATCTCTGCTATGTACTGTAAATGTTTTACATTAAATTTTACCACCACCCTATCAGTTTGAGTATAATGTGTCTACATGTACATTTTCTTTTCCAAAAAACTATTTTCTGTTTGTTTTGGCTTGGTTTGATTTTCATTCTGTGTGAAGTTGTCTTAGCCGGAATTTTTCATTTCATGTCCCTTTCATTATTTTGGAAATCCTCAGCCAGTGTCTTTTCAGATATCTTTTATCTTCTTGTTTCTCTCTTCTTCTGTATTTCTACTTAGGCACGTGTGCACATTTTATATCATTCTATATCTCGTGATGGTCTGCTCTGCTTTCTTTCTTTTTTTTCTTCATTTTCTGTTTTAATTTATATAATTCCTATTGACCTCTGAAATGCAAAAGCACAGTGAAGGGGTAAAGCTGTGAGTGGTGCTGGACTGTCAAGGAAAGCTCCCTCACAATTCAAACAAAACCCTAAGTTGGGGAATTTAGAGCTGATGATTGACTAGAAGTATCTATGACAAAACAATGGCCAAATAATGAATAATTCATGGCAATTTTAACTCACCTATAATTACTATTGATACAATTTTATCAATTCTTGTCTTGCTTCTGTTGAGTTTAATGACGACTCCATCAACATCACACTTCATCTCTCTTACTATGTTTTTACTTTAATTCTAGTATGTCACTCATTTTTATTTTTCATTTTTTCTCTTGACTGAAATACCCCCCAGTTTCTTCAGGCATGTTGTATTTTCTTTTAGGGGCTTTAATATATTACTTAGAGAGCATTTTTTAAATCTTTAACTTAGAGTTTCAATATCTGGGTCATCTCTGAGTCTTCTGTTGAATTGAATGCTTTATTTCTTGTCTGTTGGGCTTTTCTTCTTTCTCTCTTGTGTATCACATATTTTTTCATTGTATGTCAGACATAGTTCATAGAACAACAGAGACAAAAGAAAGGAGTATTCGTGATGAAATGACCATGCCTTTTTTTCTACTATGACTGGAAGGTGAGTTAAAATTGCCATGAATTAATTATTCATTATTTGGCCATTGTTTTGTCATAGATACTTCTAGTGAATCATCAGCTCTAAATTCCCCAAGTAGCACTTTGTACTTAGGGTTTTGGTTGAATTGTCAGGGAGCTTCCCTTGACAGTCCAGCACCACTCACAGCTTTACCCCTTCACTGTGCTTTTGCATTTCAGAGGGTGTCTCTCCATGCGCATTAACTTTTCCCCAGTGGTTACTTCTTGTTACTTACTCTCACTGGCATAGTGGTAGAAGATGAGGAGGGTTATCTCTTTTCCTGATTCAGCCTCATTTTTATGTAGGGCCTTTGTCCCTGGTACTCAGGTATGGGATTTTTTCAGTTACTGTAATTTTCCTCCTGTGATAGTTTCATAATGGTGCTATCCCATCTCTTAGTGACTTAAGACTTTGTTATTTACGAAAGATTGGATTTGAGAC
Source organism: Leontopithecus rosalia (assembly GCA_028533165.1). Lineage (NCBI taxonomy): Eukaryota > Metazoa > Chordata > Mammalia > Primates > Cebidae > Leontopithecus > Leontopithecus rosalia. Next base: position 75,064,077 of record CM052649.1, read on the forward strand.
ATCTCTGGTTGTTTTTTTTTTTTGTCTTTTTAGCTGTGGTTGCTTTCCTTCTCCAAGCCTGATCCACTAGAAAAATGCTCTCCTGGCCACCGTCAGTATTTCTCATGCTCACCCAGGCAGGTTGTAAAGTTGAGCTTGACATGTATGCTGCTCACAGTGTTCTACACTTGCATACTAGACTCCACTCAGATGTTTGCGACATATTAAAATTACAGTGAACTTGTTCTTATCTGCTTTCAGGCTTGCCTTGTCTACTCTTGTCTATTAACATGAGAGTTAGTACTTGTATCCTAACTTTAAATTTCAGGCTGGCTTGCTCTGTGACTTCAATGATTTGGATTCAAGAAAAACTAATTTTATATATTATCTAGTTTTCTCTCATTGCTATGGTGGGAACAACACTCTTCAGTTTTCTATGTATTTGGAAGAGGCTTCAAGCCAATTATGGTATTTATACAAAATGAATGATCATATGTTTGGATAAATATGTCCTTGAAAACAGCATTGTGTTTTTATTTATGTCCTTTTTTTATGCCTTGTCTTTGTCCAGAGACTACCTCATCTCAAGATCACAAGATGGATTCTAGGAGTAATGGGGAATCAAGCTTCATTATCATATTTAACATGAATGATGTTCCATAATTTCATCTCTAAACACATTCACAATAAATAAAGGTGGGAAACATTATTCCAGTAGAGATATGAGGCAAAAAGCTCAATGTCAGGATAATCTGAAGATTACGAAAATGCCAGGGAAGCAAAATGCGTTTTCCAATATTAGGTTTCTTTGCAAAAGAAAAAGGCTAGTAGGATATAAACCAAAATATTACAAATGATTTGACTCTATAGGTTAGAATCTTAAGTGATTATCTTTTTATGGCAATTCTACAAGTGAATTATTACTTCTCAATTTCAAAAATGAAGAGAAAGGTAGTTTCAATGAACGAAAATAAGTTATTTCTTTTTTTAAAAAAAAAAGAAAAAAGTTTAACAGAATTCAAACATAAATAGTCTATGTTGGAGGAAGCAGCAAAAGAGAAAGATCTTAGAGAGTACCCACATAAAATGGTTATAAGCAACACATAAACTGGGAACAAAAAACTTCAGCAAACTGTGGGAGGCCTCTGGGAAGGCAGACTTCTCCATGCCTCATGGTCCAGTGCAGGGTGACCTAGGCTCTGTTACCATAAACATTGTGCTCAAGGATGTAAAACCCCTTCATAGCACTAAGACGTAACCAGGCTTGTAGGATCCTTATGAGGTCCACGTTCCACCAGCTGCACATAGATTCTAGGCTAAAGATAACCACACGTCTTGTTTTTGAAACTCTGGAAACTGCCACTGTTAGCAATCTTTAGAATGATGCACCAGTACCAGCTCACTGATTTACCCCACCATCATGTCAGCCTCTCCCCACCATCACTCCACCACCTATCCTTTAGATCAAAGTAACTGTAACCAATAAATACTGTGGAACATCAGAGCTCAGGGCCTTTGCAGCCTCTGTTTATGCACTGGCCCCCTGGTCCCACGATGTGCATTCTTAACCTGTCTTTGTCTCATTCCTTTGTCACCTCTGAACTCAAGCTACTTACGGTTGGTATGTGGAGACTGATTCCCTACATTCTAACTGTTAAAAATCTGGGGTTTCTTTAGTTTGTCTTTTGGGGGTTTTTTATTTTGTTTTGGCCTCTTTCATTGATAGCATTTGCCTGAGATATATCAGCAAATATCCTAGCCTATGCTATTGATCTCATGTAGATCACTCACTCACAAATGTGTATACTTGCTTCCAGTCTTTCAGCAGACAATCTACATTTATGCTCTGGTAGAACTTTATTTTTTGTATTTTCAACCCAGAAATACTCATCTTTCTTTTTGCACATACTCTTCCACATGTACTCCTTATACCTGTTGATTTTTTACTGCATCCAAACCTACTGGCTGTAAGTCTTGGCATTATCCCTAACTACTACTTTGTCTTGATTTTCATAATCAAACATGTATCATGTTCTGCAGATTCTATCTCTAGAAGGGAACTTATTCCCAAGACTCATTTTCTACTCACTACAACTTTCTTCTTTAATAATTTCATCCTCCCCACCTGAATCATTGCAGTTTCAGTCTCATTGATTATAATTGCTCCTCTTCTATCATTTAAAAAAATTTTTTTAAAGATATCTTTTTAAAATAAGTGAACTCATTGCATTCCATGTTTTAACAAATGCAATAGTGTCTTATATCTTGCAAAATTAAGTAGGGCTCTGATGTATATAGTCTTTCCTAGACTCTCATTCTTTTATTTGTCTATAAGTCTTTGAGTTATGTTAGTCACAGACTGAATGTTTCATGAAGACTACGTTGAGCTAAACCCTAACCTTAAAAAAAATCTAAGCTAAATGCTCTTCCTAGCATACCCAGCCTTTATGGTTACCAGGAGAATCAACTCTGACTTCATTTTTGCCAACACATCTTGAGTGTTTAAAATATGCCAGATGTTGTACTAAATATTTTATATATTTTATGTCATTAATTCTCACAACTGACTTATGAGATGTTAACTACTATTTTCTTAATTTGATTGATGAAATATTTATTTACAGAGAGATTAAACAGCCTATATTCATATAGCAGGAGATGGTAGAGCCAGTACTAACATCCAGGCTGACTCTAGGATACAAGCTTTTCATCACAGAACTATTCTCTAATTTATTGATCACTAGACTGCCAAAGAAAATATTTAATACTTCTAAATATTATGCCTTTTTCTATTAATTTGAAATGTTTAATTTTTCTTCCCAATGATTTGCAAGTTTTAAAACAAGAATTTTTATTCTATTACTCAAGTCTATAATTCTTAGCAATACATCATATATAGACAGTATTAAATAAATGTCAGGTGAGTTAATCATTTTTTCTTATACAGTCTTCTAATCTTAATTAATATTATAGTTAACTGATGGGTCAATATTACTAATTCTTATCATGCCACTAGTTTGCACAAAAACTTTCAATGAATCTATATTTCTTTTATATAAAAGCCCCAATTGCTCACGGTAGCCTTGGGTAATTCCATATTCTACAGTTAACATTCCTTTTAAATGTCATATTTCACTACCTTTCTCTACAAAGACTCTGCTTGTCCAAAACTTGCTGTTTTCAATATACTCTTACTTTCTCCCATCTTTTTGGCTTTGGTTCGATAGGTTCCTTACACCTAAAAGGCCCTTCTTTTTTCACCTACAAATAATCAAATTCAAAATTCAACTACTCAGTTTTACTCATGTCAGCCATCTAAACAGCTATGTTATCTGCACCATTTCAACAGTCCGATGTCTAATTTATCATTGTTTCTCCAACGTAAAATATGTCAGTACCTTGCAAATAGCAGGATATTCAATAAATTGTAAATAAGAAAGTTAAGTCTAGTATAAATTGCACATATCCCAAACTTAAGCAACATGGCAGAACTTATTTAAATATTTTATATGAGATAGTAAAACATATCATTAAAATAGAGATAATAGTCTATTGAGGAAAATTGAATGGACTTGGATTAAACCTAGAGAATGCAGTAACTCTAATACATCTTATTGCATAAATTTTAAGTAATCTTACAACACAATAAATTGAAAAGTGCATTAAAAAATTATGTCTTTAGACCAAAGGTTAGCATGGGGAAAGATTTTATTACAGTATGGAAAGAAATAATCATTTAGTGGGAGTATGCACAAACTCCATTACTACTCATAAATATTTCTGATTAGAGAAAATAATCTTTCTAGATATGTAGAAGGACTTGCATTTTTTACAGTGTATAATGTAAAACAAACATATGATAATAGAAATTCAGAACTGAATTCACTTAACATTCAAATCAGATTTCTATTTCAAAAGTTAATGAGAAACTACATAGAAGAATTATATAGGTGTATTGGGGGAAAACCAATTAGTTTAATATGCTAGATGGATTGTTGAATTTGAATTAAGAAAATAAGTTAAATGTCGAAAGGAAATGCTGTAACTCCCTTTAAGGTATTCTAAGTTTAGTCTTAGAATTCTAAACTTTTACTAGTAACTTGACTTTGTAGACAATTCTATGCAAAGAAGTAAATTTCAGAGGTCAGTTTTGGCTTATATTTCTAAACTGATGTACTGCTTTTTTCCAGTCATTTAAGAAGGAAAAAGATTATAGTCATTCATCTTCCTAATGATATCTGCTTTCCACACCATACTCTGCATCTCTAAGCTTAATTTTTCAAATAGCAAATAATTCAATACAGAAGTGACCTTTCTAAGGGAATATTTTTGTGGCAAGATAATTATTGAAGTATCCATTTATGATTTATTTTTATATGTTACCTGTTTCTTTTCTAGTAGGCTCTGCTCTGCTTGCCTTGTGAAAGATTTGTGGTGGGTCTTCCAGGCTTTTGTTTCTAAACAAAATTTACTGACGCCAATTGAGGAGAACATATTTTTGAGGTAACAGAAAATACAGTGAGAAAAGGAAAATGGGAGAATAATGATTTATGGAAAGTATTGCCTCAAATTTCAGAATAAAATAATCACACTTATTCACAGCCATACCTCAGGCTTTATAAGATAGAGAAAAAGGGAGAGTTTGGGTCATCACCAAGGACAGACAGAATAACAGTGGAGAAATGTCCTATCAAAGCCTACCTTGAGAAACATTGCTCTAGCACTATGGTGCTTCACGCAAGATAAGACATTATTTGAAAACCTAATATTCTTCTGTTGATTGGGCTGAGGTGTGTGTGTGTGTGTGTGTGTGTGTGTGTGTGTGTGTGTGTGTTTAAAGATGAATTTAACTTCATCAGCAGCCATTTATCTATTGACTATCATCCTCCATTGGCTGAGGATGTCTCAACTGGTATTAATATCTTCCTATATTTTTAGTTGTATACATGGAATTATCCAGCTGCCATTTTCAAAATCAGCATTGAAAAATATATATCAGCACAGGAAACAAGGTACTTTCAGAAAACACAAGTGTAGATGTGCTGTTACCACCAAGGAGCAGGGAGTAGGGAGGGGAAGCCTACATGCAATTGCCCTTTATACATGTGTCTGAAACCAGAAACAAAGCCAAGAGAACAAGGATGTTAATACAACCAAATTGGCAGTTCAAAAGAGTTCTGGTAGCAGTGTGGAAGGTGGGTTAGAAATTTTACTGCATGTTGTTGGACAAAATTGCCAAGATATGACGAGCTGAAAATTGAAAGTATGACAGCAGGAAAGATGTATATATATATATATATATATATATATATATATATATATGGACAATTTTATGGAGATATACAAGACAGGTCTGAGAAACAAATAGATATGAGTAACAGAGTTGAAAGCAGGTTTTTAAGAATCTGGTAGATAGTTGAGATGTTCTCTAACATGAAAAGGGCAGAGCACTTTTCAGAGAAAAGTTTGTAAATTGCATATTGGACATGTTATTCTGAGAAATCTTTGAGAAGTACAAATTTAAGGTTTCAGAGCCAAAGAGAGTATTCTGAGCTGGATATAGTAAAATTTTAGATATTTTTTTAAAATTTTTGAGAAAGAAGTAGTTTAGTATAAATAATTATCAGGAATTACAATTTTAAAAGTGTAAATGGTCATAAATTGTACTGAATCTGTATGTTTAATGAATTAAGTCACTGAAGCAGAAATAGCTAATGTAGTCCAATATCTGAAAAATGAGAAGCTTGTGCAGAGAGCAAGATGTATAAAGATATTTTCTTATGTTGGCACACAGTTTTAAATTTTCAGACTTGGGAAATATATCCTTATTTAATATCCAAATCAACTTTATAAAGGCACTTTTGGGGATATTATTTTTATTTGGAGGATAGAGAAACTGCAGGCCAGAGAAAGCAAAATGTCTCCCTACAATTAATAAAGGGAATTCATTACATAGATGTGGTGTCATTCTCACACCAGCACCCCATCCATTATGCTATTTTTTCAGTAAATTATAGATTATATGATAGTTACTCAATAATTCTTCCCTGTACATTATAAATGTTATTTTATCTGGATTCAAGAGTTGATCTAGCAATGACAAACTACCACAAATAGGATGGTTAACCACACAACAGAAATTTTTTTGTCTCATAGCCTCATATTTACAGAGATATCTGAAATCAAGAGATCTTCAGTCCTAGACATACCTAAACTCAAGATGTTAGCAGAGCCATGCACCTTCTGAAACTTATAAAGGAATCCCTTCTGTAAGATTGATGTAGGTAACTACATCAGAACAAAGAAAAAAACTAAAAATGTAATAAATCTTACACTCTATTTATTTCCAAAAGTACTTCGGGTAGTTGTTTACTCAACAAAAGCAATCCAAATTAATGAGGTAATTGGAAATTCAGCAGTTAGAAATCCATATTTTTTCTTTTTTTCTTTGTAAGTATAAAATAAATGGGGTCTATATCACTGCTTATAAATCATAGCTACTTTAAATAATGACTATCCATGCGAATAATGTCTAGAAATTATAGTAGGAAAATAAACATCTTTATTCACTTGCATAAATATTTATCATTCAACAGTATGATATGCCAATTACTATTACTAAACATAAGCAGCACACTTACATGCACAGTTAAAAGAGAAATCAGCAACTCAATGGAGTCAAAGATACTCTGAACAAACACAATTTTCAACTAATTTTAATTATGTTGGCATATTCTGCTTCAGTGCCAGGTATGTGGAGTCCGTTGGCTTTTGATACACAATACTTAACTCTTGGGAAACGATACTAGGAAATCTCTTGTCACTTCTCTTAAGCAAATCAAAGAATAAGCAAGGAACTGTGTCATCTATTCTTCTCTGTGAACTATTGCTTAAGGGCTATAGAGCCAAAGCTATAGTTGCTGGCTTTTAAAAGTTAGTACTTTGAAAAACTAAGATGGATGAAATCAAATCAAGTTTTCCTTTCATCCATTATAGGTTAAATAATTTTTGTGCGATGATCTAAAATTCTACCAATTATAAATACAGGGGAAACATGGTGAAATGGATAAAAGCTAGAAATGCGTGAGTTCACAGGTAGGCTCAGTAGTCTTTCATGTAGATTTTCTTCTATGAGCCACTTAACGTCTCATAATTTTAATTAACTTACAAATAGGGAAGATACCTTTACCTTCCTCATAAGTCTACCATTACAACTAAATAAGACAATCCAGGTAAAGCAACTGACAGACAGTAAGTGCTACATATATTTTGGCTGTAATAATCATTAATGTAATGGTTCCATACAACTGTTTCTATGAGAAAACATTAATACCTAGCAAATCCTCAGAAGATAATTCTTTCAAATGTTCAAACTGTGTACATTTTTATAACACTTATTAATTATCATTATGTAAATATATTATTACTCTGGATACATTTCTAGATTATACCTCAACCCTCCACTTAAAAACTGTGGCTCCACAATGGTCCCAAGTAACCAGATAGATATAAAAAGTATCAGTATGCTTAACATAATCTAAGAAAATATCACTTTTAGTCCCAACTTGTAATTTGTACAGAGGCGATTTCAGGCCAAACTTAATTCAGTTTAACAGAATAAATTATACAGAATATTTCCAAGGATTTAAGAGGTTAGATAATGGAATGCAAGGGAGGTGAGGCTGCTGGAGGAAATGGGGGACTCCAGAACAAAACTGAGATGTTTAGATGGAGGATGAGATTATATGATATGGTAGGCAAACCAATTTTCCTTTTCTAACTACACACAAAAGCTGTTAGAAGTCCGATGATTGCATTTTCCAGATAATAAAATGCTAGGTTCTGCTTCAAAGTGTGTCCTGAGTGAAACCATGAGCTGCCCATGAGGGTCTGGTTAGATCCACAGCATATAAAAGGGATGCTGTTTCTCATAATTGTTTATAAATTACTATACTGAGGGAAGATAGTGGGTGGAGGGAAAAAAAATTAAGGAGCAAATTAAATTTTATGTTGGTTTTTTACAAGTAAGCAGCTAATTTTAAACAATGGATTCAACTGAATTCAAATTACAATTTTTGTCAGACAAAACTGCTCATAATACATATAAGGATTTCTACTGTTAACATTGCTGTTGTTGATAGCAATAAAGGGTTGCCTATTAAAACTACAGAATTTTTTATTTAAATTGTCCAAGATATTAAAAGTAAACCTGTTACCTAAATTATAATCAGGTTTAACCATTGTAGCTACAGGTCATGGGAATTATAACCTATAAAATCCAATTTAATGGAAAAATCTAGTCATAAGGAAAAAAAATCATAATATTACTTTATGTAGATTCTATGACTGATACATCTTTAAATCATCTCATATTAAAATATAGGAGGGTTTAAGATTATTTATACCTTTTCAGGAATAAAAGATAATCTAATGGATACAAAAAAAGAGTCAAGTTATACATTTTGGGATTATTATTTCTTGTCCAAGATTTACTATTATGTGAACTTGGAGTGGAAGAGCATGCATGGGTGATGAAGTGGTCAGGAAGCAACTGATCTGTGAAGAGGTGAATTCAGTGAAATAGTGTTTGTTAATGTCTTTTTTCACAGCTATTGGTATAAATTGGCCTCTGACAACAGCTCAAGGGCCTTCTGACAAGGACTAAGCAACCACCCTTCAAGCTTTCAGTCTATCACCCCAATTCTTAGGAAAACCTGTCCTTAGGAAAGACGAGACCTTAAAAAGGAAATAAAAGAAAATTTGAAAGAAAAAAAAGAAAGGGGAGAAGTGGAGTTTGAAGGACATTACTGACTCAGTATACAGACCAGTAGAAAGAAATATAATAGAAAAATTAAAAAATAAGTATAATTTGAAAAACCAAAAACGAAATAAAATTCTTGACCTGATTTTAACCCACTACACTGAATAGTTTATGATTTATATATATTGTGATTTTTGTTATCAGGTTTCCTACTACAGGAGCAGGACTGACCAAGAACTTTTGCTGCTGCACTTTGAATTTCATCTTTGCGTTTTGCAGTTAAGAACAAGGATTCTAGACAGACCGTTCCTTAGAACCATGAGCCTCTTTTTGGACTGGATTTCACATAAGAACCGCCCACTGGTGTTGCCAAACCTTTCACATACTAAAAGGCCATCTAGGATTTTCTTTCTTTCCCCTCACTCAGAGGGGATAAGGCTGCATTTCAGTCTGACAGCTTTCCAGAACTTTCCAGGCTCTCTACCTATGCCCTTTTACTTATACATTCTCCTTCATATAATCCTTATATGTTCATCCTGTCTTGGTATTTTGTATTAGTCCATTCTCACACTGCTATAAAGCCCATGACTGGGTAGTTTGTACGGGAAAGGCTTTAATTGGCTCACAGTTCCACATGGCTGGGGAGGCCTCAGGAAATTTACAATCATGGTGGAAGGTAATGGGAAAGCAAGGACCTTCTTCACAGAGTGGCAGGAGAGAGAAGTTCAAACTGGAGAAATGCCAGACGTTTATAAAACCATCAGATCTCATGAGAATTCACTCACTATTATAAGAACAGCATAGGGGAAACCGTCCCCTTAATCCAATCACCTCCCTCCAGGTCTCTCCCTCAACTGCTAAGAATTGCACTTCAGGATGAGATTTGATGAGGAAACAAAGCCTAACTGTATCGTTTGTTTCTCAAAAGACTCAGACTAACACAAATTTGTGTTTCACTTAATTACTATGTAATCTATGCATTATCTTAAAACTTGCCGTTTCATGTCAGGAATAGGATAGTTACATAAATGACATTGTATTGTGGCTAGTCTGTTTTACCTGTAGAAAGTCAGAATCCTTGTCACTCACAGGCTATTTTCAAACTTTTTTTCAGCACCTACACTAGTGAGAAACTTTGTCTGAGACTCTTGACCTTAAAGGTAATATAGCCCATCTCCAGAAAGTCACCCACCTACACCCCAAAACAATTCTCTTAACAATATGCACAGTTTCATATCAATATCCTTATGCTTTTATCAACAAAAGGAAAAAACATGTGGGGGGAAATAATGTTCCAAAGAGAAAACACTAGAAAAAGATAATTTTATTTCCAGGAAAATTCAGTATCTAGAAATAACTTAAAAAACCAAGAAATGACATCTATGATCTCCAATGTAAATAACTCACTTCTTGGCCTCTCTGTCTATATTATGAATCCAGAAATAAAAATATGAACAATCACAATTATTTAGAAAGTTATATTGGCTATCTGCTATATTTAAAGCACTTGATAAAAGTAGACATTTAAAAAATGACCCAGAATCCTACTCTAAAGAGCTCTCAATCCAATAGTGGAAACGCCAAAATATATTATTTTATTATGTTACATTGTATAAGTTTATTAAATCTATTTATCCTATATAAACTTATACAATGTAACATAATAAATGTGTAACATACTATATGTGTTTATATTATAAATTTTATATAAACATATTTATTAAAGTGTTGTGGAAAGACAGAGAAACTAATCATTAATTTAGACATGAAGAGCTAAAGATAGTTTGACAAATAAGTTTCTATTTTAGCTAAGCCTTAAAGGAAGAGAAGAGGTTTACTAGGTGGTAACATTAAAATTCTAAAGCAAATCAAAAAGTTTGATAAATAAAAGAATTCTATAAAAATCAACAACTAGATAATAAATTCACTTTATTATAAGAAATTTTGGCAAAACTTTATACATGTTTTGTGTAAACAATATTAAAAACAAGTAAACTAATTACTCATAATATGAAAAGCTAATATAAATAAATGAGAAGAGCAATTATAAATTGTGAAAATAACACTATATTGACATTATTTTAAAAAAAACAAATTATGGTAGAATTCTAGGCAAGACTGGAAATTGTCCAAAAAATAGTAAATTGGAGAGTATACTGAGGAATTAACTTAGAACACATAACAGAAAGTCCAAAAGTTGGTATATTTATGTGTATATATAATTCATGTCTTTTATATACAACAGCACTTATAAGACAGGAGGAAGGGATGAAGAAAGTGTTAAAAAAAAAAAGCAAAATTTAAAGAGAATTTTCTCTAAACAACTGAAGACTTTTTAAATCAAAGAAAGGAATAGTATTCTTACATCGGAAGTGTATTCTGAGTTTAGTTCAAACAACATAGCACTCACATACACCCCCAACCCCAAAAACAATCGGAAAAGGAAATTTTAAAAATAATAATGAAAAACAAATAAAACAAAACAAAATAAACCAAACATTGTTCTGAAGATTTGGAAAGCTATCAAGGAAGCCAGAGGTGAGAGGCTCAGATACCAGAGAGAAGGGAAACTCATTGAGATGAGACTACAATTCTAGGCAGCATTTAAAAAGGCAATTAAGGATTCCTATGTAGTGTGAACTGAGAGACAAAGAAGCTGAGCATAAATGTGACAGCCAGCTGCACAGTTCCAGTCTCTTCAAGAGAAAGGGGAAGAAAATTATAATTTAGAATCCACTAAGAAGGAAGGGCTCAAGCAATCAATTCAGAATTTCTGTTTAGAATTCTGAAGAATTACTCCCTATGACAAAAATAAATAAGAAATAAGCAGGAAGTAAGGAATGAAAGCAAACCTTGAAACAGCACAATTCATGGTTAAATTGAGGTGATGACTTTTTGTTCTCAATGCTTCATAGAAGCTAAAGTAACTAGCCACTTGAAGGAAGATAAGAATTTCTGGAATGTATCAAACACAATGTTCAGCATCAATCAAAAATTTTGAGCAATACCAGAAGACAGTGAAGGGAGAGAAAAAAAAATCAAACAATGCAATAAAACTCTCAGTGATTTAGATACTAATGTTGACAGGTAGGCCTTTAACATATTAATATATTCAAGATTTTAAAATAACTAATATGTTAAAGATAAAAAGATGAAAAAATTAACTCTATAAAAAAATCAAATGGAAATACTAGAAGTAAAATTATATAACTAAAATTAAAAACAATAAATGAAGAAAAGATTGTGAGCTAAAATAAATATCAGTAGAAAATATCCAAACTGAAATAAGCATGAACAAAAATAAAATATGTAGAAAAGGGAATAAGAAAAATTTAGGGACTGTTGAAATGTTTTAAAATATTGTAATTTAGTTCCAAGATGGTGAAATAAAATGAATGAGGGAGAAGTAATATTTAAAGAAATAGTAGGCAAGAATTTTCCAAAACGAATAAAAGATATTTTTCATATATTTATGAAACTGTAGAAAACTCAATCAAGATAAATGGAAACAAAGCTACCAAGGATCTGAAAACCAAAGGCAAAGAGCAAAATATTAAATGTAGTCGAAGAGTTTCAGAAAGCAACAAGAAGACCAAGAGATATAATGAAAGCATGTGGATAATCTAACCAAGCCATCCTTCTTTAACATGCTGTCTTCTGGTAAAGGGAGAAAAACTATTAACACTTTCTTTCCTAACCCACATTCTGACTTAGATGCTGTTTCCTATACGTACTTCTCACTTACGTTTTTTAGTTTCTCTTACATTTATTTAGACACACACACACACACACACCCTACTACTAGTGCAAGGACCACCAGAACTTGAAACATCTAAGAGATAGTCGGAATTTGCTCTACAAAGCATGTGAATCTTAGCCACAACCACACCCAGGTTTTTCGATATTCTACTTCCAGTTCCATTTCATTTTCCTTCATCACCCATAACACATGTTGATGGGAGAATTTAAGAGACTGTGTGAATTTTTAGCACTTTAATTCATTTCTTTCCCTGGCCACCTGGTTTCCATAAGCGTTAATTATATCAATTAAGATTTCCAAATTAAGTTTCCCCAAAACGTTCTGATTCTACAGTCATTGTCTTCTATAAGGCAGATTTTTATTTAATTCTCTCAGTAAATTTAGAAAACATTGGTTTCAACAAATAGCTGTGGCAACTAGATTAAAGTAATATTTAACTGGGTTAAAGTTCCAGTAACGTGCTCATTCTTATCCAGTAAAAATGATCTTTTCTCATTTACCACATATTTCTAGTGACTATAGTGGTAACTAGAGACAACTAATAAAATTATTTCATCTGCTGTGTAGAAATAACTACATTCCAGATATTATATGATATTTAAAGAAATAATTCATATGGTTATATATATATATATGTATATATAGTCTGGTATAATTTCTTATATGTATGTGTGTGTATATGTATATACACACACAAACACACACACACACACACACACAAGACATTTGTGTTGACACTGTGAAACCTAGGGGTTGAGGGCCAAGAGCTCTTTTAATTCCCCCAATGTTGTTAAGGTGCTTGCCTTACTCAGGGTCCACCTGAGAATCTGAGCTGTCAGAGTAGCAGGCTGGAAATTCTGGAAAGAGTGGATCTTGTAGTCTTATATCCAAGACAGTCTGGAGACAGAATTCCATCCTCTTTAAGAGACTTCAATCTTTTTTCTTAAGGTCTTTAACTTATTAGATTGAGCTCATTCACATTATGGAGGATAATCTGTTTTAGTCAAAGTCAACTGATTAAATTTTAATCATATAAAAAAACAACTTCACATGGGAACATCTAGACTATCTTAGACGAAGCAACTTGGTATCACTGCCTAGCCATGCTGACAGATAAAATTAGCCTCCCAACTCCTCAGTGGAAATTCAGTTGACTTTCTCTTCTCTGGGTCTATGCCATTCTTCAAAAGTTACCAGAATGACTCCACCCTGTCAAGTCTTTCATCATTTCTTCTACACACCCAGCTTTTTATTTCTCCCTTTGTGTCACCTCTTTTTCTGCATGATACGAATGCATTTCCATATAATAAGACTCTATGTATAATAACTGATGCAACAGGTAACACTCTTCTGAATATTCTCTTGGCTTCCCTCAAGCAAGGGTACATAAGGCTTTATATATAAGGAAACTAGGTTATGCTGGGCTAAAAAGAGCCCCAAATCTTGGCCCAAATGACAACAAAGATTTACATACCTTCAACTACATTTATGTTGCTGAACAGCCACAGCTCTTTTCCCTAACTTCATTCCAGAACTCAGGCTCTCTTTAGAGCAGTAGTCCCCATTATTTTTGGCACCAGGGACCAGTTTTGTGGAAGACAATTTTTCCACAGACCAGGGTAGAGGGTGGGTGTTGGTTTTGGGATAAAACTATTCCACCTCAGATCATCAGTCATTAGATTATCATAAAGAGCACACAGCCCAGATCCCTCACATGCAAAGCCGTTTACAATAGGGTTCACACTCCTATAAGAATCAAATGCCCCGATGATCTAACAGGAGTCAGAGCTCAGGCAGTAAAGCTCACTCACCCATTGCTCACCTCCTGCTATGCAGCCTAGTTCCTAACAGGCTATTGACCATTACCTGTCCATGGCCTGGGAGCATTACAGTTCTTGAGGTAGAGGGAAAAGAGATTTTTAAATCATGCAGTAGCTCTGCCCTAAAATATGTGGACATTTATCACTTCTGTCCACATCTGTTTTGTTAGAAAAATTCTGAGTTCACCAGAGTGAGTCTTTATAATCTTCTCTAGGATAGACCTATTTGTTTCTGGTAAATTTCATGTATTTACAGCCAAAGACCTTGTCTAGATAGCAACTTTAAGGCTGAAGACTCCATTTTTCTTCTACTAGTCTTTGTATCCTGTTCTTCCCCTGGCCCTTAGCTTAATGAACACTGCCTTAAAGCAACTTTAATAACAGGTCTTTTTGTTGTGGGCTCCTGCTCTTGTTTAATGGAGAACACTTGAAGAAAAGTACTCTAGGAAAGCTTGTCACTCCATTATGCCCTGATAAGACTGCAACTTCAAAACCAACATAATAACCGTTACAATTTGTAGTCTTTTTCAATACTAGAAACTATAAACTGTGGAACTCTCAGTCAATTTTGACTGTGGGTCACAAATACAGAGTGACTCTTCATCATGATTTTTTTTTCCTATTTCAGGCTCAAATTTTCCAAATTTTGGGCTCTTGTCTTGCAAGACTCCTCAGAAAAGAAGTATCCAATATCTGATTTTTTTCTTCCATTTCCCTAACTTTGAAAACCCCAGTCATTACCTTGGTCTTCATCCCAGGCAGAACAATCTGACCAGTTGTTTCATTGATGCGTATCAGGTGTAAGTTTCTACTCCACGTTTGGTATATCCCTTCTAGCCCCATCTCAACTGCATTCCACAATACTAGCTTTGATATTTATTAAACTATGGTTTTGTGAACTGAATCTTCTTTCAAGTTGAGATTGTGTTCATCTAAATATAACAGAAACTTAACTATCTAAAACATTTTTCACAACTAGCATCTTCCATGTTTATATAATCAGCTGGAACTATAAGTCATAAAACTACTCCTAGTTACAGGACTTGCTAGAAAATCTGGTTTTAAGCTGAGCTCATTGCCCTTCTGAATACAAAGTGTTCTATTAATACAAGAGAATTAACACTGTGAAGGTAGCTAGTAATCCTGCCATAGTGACCACGTCTTTGCCAAAAAAATTTAAATGAATATAAATCTACACAATTATAAAATGTTTTAGCATCACAAGTATGCATGCTAATAACAACAGTTTGCAGAAACAGAGTTACTTCTTTCTGAACATTAACCCCATTATCTTATTGAATCCTTACAGCAAATTTGCAAGCACATCTTTATATTAATTTGATTGATGGCAAAAGTGAGGGTCATTTAGCTGGGAAAAGGCAGAGCCAGGGATCTAATCCATTCTAAAACTGTTGTACTCGAGAGAGTTAGAGAATGCATCAGGGATCTTTTATTTGCCTGGGATGGAGAGACGGCTAATGCTCAAACTTCTCTCTCCCCTGAAGAACGGGCTTGGTTTCCTCTTATACCTTGCTTAAAGGAGGGAGGGACAGCCTAGCTAAAGCAGAGTTTACAGAAGCAGAACAAGCAAAAGTTAAAGGGATAAACTACTACAGGAAGATATACAGCTGTAAATATAGGGGCTTTCAGTTAAAAGGATAAACTACTACAGTTAGAAGATAAATAGTTGTAAATGTGGGCACATTCCAAGGAGTGGCTGATACCATGAGCAAACACATCCCCAGGTGTGGCTGGTATAGCTTAACTCAGTATCTTATCAGTAAGGACATTCCTGGGTCTGCTTGGAGTCAGCTTAACCCAGCTAACATGCTCAGAGGATGCGACGAAAAGGGGTGGGGAAAGTGAGGAAACTAAAATGGAGTCAGTCCAGCTCAAGAAGCTAACATGGAGTCTGCATAGCTGAAGAAGCTAAGAAAGCCCTTAGGCTAACAAAGGGCAGGTTGTCACAAAAGCACAGTCAATTCTTTCCACTATGCATTTGCTCTCTGAATCTTACAGCCAGAAAGAAAAAAAGCTTACAAGCAACCTATGTTAAAAATAACAGGACCTATTAAAGCAAATAATCTCCATAGAATTCATTTAATAAGTAAATCAAAACTATACAACATCAGTGCTTCAAATATTTGTCAGTCAATTCAAGCAGAAATAAAAATGCTTTTGATTAAGCCTTATGCAAGTATTCACTTGAGACTTTTGAGGGAAAGACTTAAGGAACAAGTTAACTACCAATTTATTTGAATTTTTTATGGTTTATTCCCACATTAGGACAGATCATCAGAAAGCAGTATTTCTGGAATATGTTACGTTAGCTCCCTGTAGAAAGGCTGTCTCATTTGTAACCCCAAACCTTCACTACATTCGATTTAATGTTGTAAAAAAAGTATGATAGCTATTTCTGTTTCATTAATAAAAAAAAAAGCTATGAAGAAAGATGGAGCTCATTTTGTTACTTATTATGCATTTTATAAGACTCATATGATACATACATAAATATGGTTCTATAGAAGAAAATATTTGAAGATATTTTTAGCCCTAATAAACAGGAAATGTTGAATTGAAATGCCCTATTGCTATAACTAATTACATCGATAAAAGATGGCACTGTTGTCAATTTCTAATGTGTTGATCTCTTTTTGTATATTAACTTTCTTCTTTTATAATATGAGTCATTGTCAGTTCTTTCTGAAATTAACCTATGTAACTTACATAGCAACAGTAACATATATGACAGCTTTCTAGACAAATTTCCTTATATTCAGAACAGCCTTAAGAATATAAACTGTTTGAGAAATATGCTTTATCTAGTTGAAAGGGAGCTTGATTTCTAAAAATGATAGTTTGAGAATTTCTCCATGAATTCTTTCTTTTGAATAAATCCAGGTCCTGTTTTCAGAATGAAATTGCTTTACTATATGATTCTGAAATGTACATCCTTAAAATAAAAATTTAAAACTAAAAAGAGTAAAAGGAAAAATTATCTTCTAGAAAGTACCACTGTTGACAATCTAACAATTGGTAATTCCAGTTATTTATATTAAATATATGATTGTGCCTTAACAATTATATGATATGTGGTCTTTTGTAATCAGCTTTTTAATAAACTGGTGACATAATCAGAAACACTCACATTCATTTCATCATTTGAATATTTGCATAGTATATAATATGAGAAAAGCCTACACTAAACATTCATCATGGCAAATATAAAGAATATAGAAAATTAATGCCCAAACAAATCATACATAATATCCCATTATGTGATTTGTATAGTAATACATTCACTCAATCTTTTATTAATGGCCCCTATACTACTGCCAGTCTTCTCTGTAATGAACAACACTATACATGTATTTTGTATGTTCTTTTGGTCATATTTTAAAAATTCCCAGTACAAATTTTTGATTAAATATTATAAACATTTAAAATATGTTTAATGTTAATGAAATGCTCTTCTGAAATTTTTTCTTTATTTATTATTCTAGTGACATTACCTAAGAGTGACTACTTTTAACAACACCTTCAACTGCCCTTAGTATGTTTAATTTTTAAAAATCTTTTCCAATATAAAAATAAAAAATGATTTCTTATAGAGTGACGTTATTTGCCTGTGTTGGTTTACCATTAAGTCTCCTTGGAGATTTGTTATTTATATAAATTGGTAATAAGAATTCTTGCGTTTTTAGTTGATTTTTGATCTGTGAGAGCAGGGGACTTATCTACCTTGCATGTCAGCCATTTCTACTAGGTAGAAACCAGAATTATATTACAAAGTCATTGAAATTCATATTAAAATATCCTGGTACTCAAAATAACTGCTATTTTGATAAAGTCAATATACTTATTCAAAAACTAATATTGAACAATAAAGGTCCATGAATAACTGTCAACCTTAGTAGAGAGTAATAAAAGGTATAATCTTGTCCTCCCAGATATTAAGAAACATTATAAGACTATAGAAATGAAAATAGTGTTATTTTGGTAAAAGAATCAAAATACTGAGTGAAATATCAATATATAAAATGCAGCTTAATATTAATATATTATGAAGTTGGATGCCTACATCAATAAGGAGAGGACAGATTAAATAGTAGTTGGATTTTAGGAAAGCTGCTAACCCTATTATGGCTAAAGAAATAGCCCTGCAGTACGTAATATCATCAAAGAACTAATATTTAGAATATATAAGGTACTTCTAAAAATCAATAATAGCCCCATTAAAATTATAGGTACAGTTGATGAGTGGCAAATTTACAGAATTGAAAATGTATATTCTACCAGCAGTCCCTTTCCACCAGTGATTCATGATCATTTCTTTATTCTTATATTCCCAGGTAAAATACAGACTGGTGTGGCCATTCTGGAAAACTAATATTACTTATGCTAATTAATAACACATAGGCTGTATGAACTAGCAACTTTAACAAAAATACAAATACAGATTCATAAAGAAACACATACAAGGTTGTTTGCCAAAGTGTTTTTGGTGGAAATGAGATTTGGAGGCAATTTTGATGTCATTCAATGGGAAAGTAGTTAGATAATGAGGGATGCATACACTGTGCAATATTATGCAGCAATCAACCCATAAATTATAGACCCAGAAAAATACAGGACTCTTATAACCATAGGCTGTATCATTAAAAAAAAGGTAAGAAAAAAATAAAATATGTAACCAATGGCATTTACACAGATTAAAAATACATGCACCCGGATGTAAGGAAAAAATGGTCGATAGGAGGCAAAACTAAATTGCAGCTCCCTCTCGGACAGTCAGAACAGTGTGTGGAGACATATATTGTAAACTTTTGCTCCAAGAACCACCACAGGAACATACCAGGAAAGCCAAGAGAATCCACAGACCCTTTGAAGAAACAGATTGCTCCTGCAAGCCCTCAGAGACAGCCAAAATACTGTGAGTACCTAAAGTGTGAAAGTGTAAAAGAGGGATTGTTTGCCCTGAACACACTTCCTCAATAGGGAACCTGAATGTCCAGATCATGGAAAAGGTATTTGACCTTATCTGGAGCTGAGACAAATTTAGAAAGCCAAGAGAAATACAGGGGTAGAAGAAGCAGTGGGAAGCGACCTGTGGGCTCTCAGTCTCCAGGGATCCATTTCTGACTTTGTCTTGCAGAGGTCATTGAGGAAGGTTGCCAGAAGAGCTGGGGAAAGACCAGAGGGAGAAGGAAACATTCAGCTTCTGAATGCAAGGTTTCCTGGACAGAATTCAGGAGAGGAGAATCTGGAATGTAGACACACCTCAGAAGTTCTTGCAAGCAGGGAGGTGGGAAACCTAAAAGCCCTGCTTGCTCAGCCAGGAGGCTGGTAGCCTGGGCAAGTTCTCAGCCCTGCACAGCTGCTGCCCGGAAATAAACTCAGTGCTGCTTGAAGGGCCATAGTGAAAGATCAGCCTTTTGAGCTGCATGGGACCTGGGTGAGGCCTATAAATGCTGGATTTCTCCCACTTTCCTGGAGCCATGCATGATACAGCAGAGGCAGCCATACTCCTTTTAGGAACATAACTCAACTGCCTGAAAACCATGCTCTCATCACTCACAGCAGCCTCAGTAAGCCCTGCCCAAGGAGAGTCTGAGATCAGACATGCCTAACCCTGCCCCTATCTGATAGTCTTTCTTTACCCACCCTGGTAGCCAAAGACAAAGGTCATAATCACTTGTGAGCCTTAGAGCTTGCAAGTGATTATGACCTGTCCACCACCTGATTCTCCCTATATAACCACAGAAAACTGATTACTAAGCTAATCAATGAGTCACCAGAAAAAAATAAAGTCCAACTTAATGAAATTTAAAAAAAAATGATACAAGATATGAAGGGGAAAATCTTCAGTGAAATACCTAGCATAAATAAAAAATAATCACAACTTTCAGAAGTAAAGGGCACACTAAGAGAAATGCAAAATATACTAGAAAGTCTCAGTAAAAAATTGAACAAAGAGAAGAGAGAACCTCAGAGCATGAAGACAAGGTTTTCTTTTTTTCTTTTTTTTTTAGAAAAAAAAGGAGAGAAGGAGAGGAAGAAAGAGGAAGAAAAAGAGGGATGGAGAACAGGAATATTGCTTAATTCTAAGAATGGTTATTAATAATGGCTGATCAATATTTTGTGTATTGAAAGTGTA
>CM052649.1:75085053-75098346 GCA_028533165.1 Leontopithecus rosalia
GGGGTTGCTCTTCTTGAGGAATATCTTTGTGGTGTTCTCTGTATTGCCTGGGGTTGAATAGTGTCCTGCTTTGCTAGATTAGGAAAATTTTCCTGAATAATATCCTGAAGAGTATTTTCCAGCTTGGATTCATTCTCTCCGTCACATTCAGGTACACCTATCAAACGTAGATTAGGTCTTTTCACATAGTCCCATATTTTTTGGATACTTTGCTCATTCCTTTTTATCCTCTTTTCTCTATTCTTATCTTCTCGTTTTATCTCATTAAGTTGGTCTTCGACCTCTGATATCCTTTCTTCTGCTTGATCAATTCGGCTATTCAGACTTATGCATATTTCACTAAGTTCTCGTGTTGTATTTTTCAACTTTGTTAGTTCATTTATGTTCCTCTCTATATTGTCTATTCTTTTTAACATTTCATCAAACCTTTTTTCAAGTTCTTAGTTTCTTTACATTGGGTTAGTACAAGTTCTTTTAACTCCCAGAAGACAAGGTTTTCAAAAGAACCCAATTCAACATAGACAGAGGAAAAAAAAGAATCAACAAAACAAAATGAACACACCTCCCAAAATATTGAGAATATGTTAAATGATGAAACCTGAGAATACTTGGTGTTCCTGAGGAAGAAGAGAAATAAAAAGTTTGGAAAACATATTTGAGGGAATAAACAAAGAAAACTTCCCCAGTCTTGCTAGAGATCTAGACATATAAAGAAAAGAAGCTCAAAGTTAATACCTGGTAAATATATCACAAAAAGGTCATTATCTAGGCAAATACCAGGTTACATAAAGTCAAGATGCAGAAAAGAATCTTAAGAGCTGTGAGGCAAAAGCACCAAGTAACATATAAGGGAAAACTTATTAGACTAACAGCAGATTTCTCACCAGAAACCCTACAAGCTAGAAGGGATTGGGCCCTATCTTAAACCTCCTGAAAGAAAACAATTATTAGCCAATACTTTTGTATCTAGTGAAATTCAGCTTCATAAAAGAAGGAAAGATATGGTCTTTTTCAAGCTTCATAAAAGAAGGAAAGATATGGTCTTTTTCAGGCAAACCAATGCTGAGAACATTTGGCCGTTTACATTCAATGTTAGTATTGATATGAGAATGCTACCAAGCCAGTACTACAAGAACTGAAAAAAGTAACTTTAAATTTTAAAATAAATCTTTAAAATACACCAAAACAGAACCTCTTTAAAGTATAAATCTCACAGGACCTATAAAACAAAACACAACAAATAAATAAAACAAGACAAAAAAAGTATTCAGGCAACAAATAGCATACAGAATAGAATAGTAACTCATATCTCAATACTAACATTGAATGTAAATGGCCTAAATGGTTTACTTAAAGGAAGCAGAATTGCAGAATGGATAAGAATTTGCCAGCTAAGTATCTGCTGTCTTCAAGAAGGTCACCTCATACATAAGGACTCAAATAAACTTAAGGTAAAGGCAAAGGGGTGGAAAAGCTATCCCATCCAAATGGACATCAAAAGTGAGAATAGCTATTCTTATATGAGACAAAACACAATTTAAAGCAATAGCAGTTAAAGAAGACAAAGAGGGATATTATATAATAATAAAAGAACTTGTCCAACACAAAAAATCACGATCCTAAATACATATGCATCTAACACTAAAGCTCCAAAATATGTAAGAAAATTTCTATTTATCTTAAGAAATGAGATATACAGCAACACAATAACAGTGGGAACTTCAATACTCCACTGACAGCACTAGACAGGTCATGAAAACAGAAAGTCAACAAAGAAACAATGCATTTAAACTATACCCTAGAACAAATGGATTTAACAGATATTTACAGAACATTCTACCCAACAGCTGCAGAATATACATTCTATTCATCAGCACATGAAACATTCTTGAAGGTCATATATAGGCCGCAAAGGAAGTCTCAATAAATTTAAGATAATCGAAATTACATCAAGCACTCTCAGACCACAGTGAAATAAAATTGGAAATCAACTCGAAAAGGAACTCTCAAAACCATGCAAATGCTCCCGAATGATCATTGGGACAACAATGAAATAAAGATGGAAATTAAAACTTTCTTTGAACTGAACAATAATAGTGACACAATGTATCAAAAACCTCTGGGATACAGCAAAGGTAATGCTAAGAAGAATGTTCATAGCCTTAAAGGCCTACATCAAAAAGTTGAAAGAGCACAAATAGATAATCTAAGGTCACACCTTTAGGACCTAGAGAAACAAGAACAAACCAAACCCAAACTCAGCAGAAGAAAAGAAATAATAAAAATCAGAGCAGAACTAAATGAAATTTAAACAAAAATAATACAAAAGATAAAGCAAACAGAAAGCTGTTTTTTTTTAAGAAAAAAAAGATAAATGAAATGGATAAACCATTAGTGACATTAACCAAGAAAAGAAGAAAGAAGATCCAAATAAGCTCAATTAAAAATGAAACAGGAGATATTACATCTGACACTGCGGAAATACAAAAGATCATTCAAAGCTACTATGAATACCTTTATGTGCATAAACTAGAAAACCTGGAGATCGATAAATTCCTGGAAATACACAACTCTCTTAGATTAAACCAGAAAGAAATAGAAACCTAGAACAGACAAATGGTAATTTTAAAAATTGCCAACAACAGAAAAAGTCTAGGATCAGATGTATTCACAGCTAGATTCTATTAGACGTTCTATTCCACAAGACAGATAAAGAGGGATCCTCCCTAAATCATTCTATGAAACCAGTATCACCTGAATGCCAAAACACGGAAAGGACATAACCAGAAAAAAAAAAAAGGAAACTACAGAGCAATATCCCTGATTAATATAGATGCAAAACTCCTTAACAAAATACTAGCTAACTGAATCCAACAGTGTATCAAAAAGATAATTCACCATGATCAAGTGGGTTTCATACCAGGGATACAGGATGGCTTCATATATGCAAGTCAACAAATGTGATACACCACATAAATATAATTTTTTAGTCTATTTTTATGCTGCTGATGAAGACATACCCAAGAACCCGAGAGTGGGCAGTTTATGAAAAAAAATGGGTTTAATAGACTCACAGCTCCATGCGGCTTGGGGAGGCCTCATAATAATACTGTAAGGTGAAAGACTCATCTCACACGGTGGCAAGCAAGAGAAAATGAGAACTTGTGTAGGGCAACTTGTTTTTAAAAAACCATTAGATCTCATGAAACTTATTCAATATCACAAGAATAGCATGATACACCCCTGTGATTCAGTTATCTTCCACCCAGTCCTTCCCACAATGTGTGGGAATTATGGGAGCTACTATTTGTGATGAAATTTGGGTGAGGATGCAGCCAAACCATATCAATAATTAGAAACAAAAATCACATGATCATTTCACAGAATGCAGAAAAAGCATGTGACAAAATCTAGCATTCCTTTACAATTAAAACCCTCAGCAAAATCAGCATAGAAAGGACATACCATTAAGTCATCTATGACAAACTCACAGTCAATATAATACCAAATGGGGAAAAGTTGAAAGCATTCTCCCTGAGAACTGGTAAGAGTGGACAAGACAAGGATACCCACCCTTACCACTTCTATTCAACATAGTATCGGAAGTCCTAGCCAGAAAAATCAGTCAAAAGAGTGAAATAAACGGTATCCACATAAGTAAAGAGAAGATCAAACTGTTGCTCTTTGCTGATGATATGATTGTATACCTAGAAAATCCTAAAAACTCCTCCAAAAAGCTTCTATAAAACTGATAAGTTATTTCAGCAAACTTTTAGGATACAAAATTAACGTACACAAATCAGTAGCTCTGCTAGACACCAACAGTGACTAAGCTGAGAATCACATCAAGAACTCAATCCCTTTTACAAGAGTTGCAAAAAAAAAAAAATATTTAGGAATATATCTAACTAATGAAGTGAAAGACCTCTGCAAGGAAAGCTACAAAACACTGCTGAAAGAAATTATAGACAACACAAACAAATGGAAATACAGCCCATGCTCACGGATGGGTAGAATCAATATTGTGAAAATGACAACAGTGCCAAAAGCAATCTACAAATTCAATGTAATTCCCATTAAAATACCACCATTATTCCTCACAGAGGTAGAAAAACCAATACTAAAAATCATATTGAACCACAAAAGGGTCCGCATAGCCAAAGCAAGACTAAGCAAAACAAACAAATCTGGAGGCATTACATTACCTGACTTCAAACTATACTACAAGGCTATAGTCACCAAAACAACATGGTACTGGTATAAACCTAGGCACTTAGACCAATGGAACAGAATAGAAAGCTCAGAAATAAACCCAAATACTTACAGCCAACTGATCTTCAACAAAGCAAACACAAACAAAGCCTGCTTGACTAATTGGCAGGCTTCATGGAGAAGAATGAAACTGGATCCTCATCTCTCACTTTATCCGAAAATGAACTTAAGATGGATTAGGGACTTAAATCTAAGACCTAAAACCATAAAAAAACCTCCAGAAGATAACATCAGAAAAATCCTTCTAGACATTGGCTTAGGCAAAGACTTCATGACCATGAACCCAAAAGTAAATACAACGAAAACAAAAAGAAGTAGATGGTATTTAATTCAACTGAAAAGCTTCTGTACAGCAAAGAAACAATCAGCAGAGCGAACAGACAACCCACAAAGTGGGAGAAAATCTTTGCAATCTGTACATCCAACAAAGGACTAATATCCAAAATATACAAGGAACCCAAACAAGAATAAAACAAACACTCTTGTCAAAAAGTGGGCTAAAGACATGAATAGATGATTTTCAAAAGAAGATATACAAATGGCCAACAACATGAAAAAAATGCTCAACATTACCAATGATCAGGGAAAGAAGAATCAAAACCATTAATTCAATACTACCTTACTACCACAAGAATGCTCATAATAAAAAAAATCAAAAAAATAATATATGTTGATGGGAATATAAACTAGTACAACCACTACAGAAAACAATGTGGAGATTCCTTAAAGAACTAAAAGTAGAACTACCATTTGATCCAGCAATCCCACTACTGGGTATATAACCCAGAGGAAAACAAGTCATTTTACAAACAAGATACTTGTGCATCTATGTTTATAGCAGCATAATTTCCCATTGCAAAAATAAGGAATTAGCCCCAATGCCCATCAACAAGTAGATGAAGAAATTGTGAAACACACACACACACACACACACACACACACACAAAAACACCCCACACACATACAACATAGAATACTACTCACCCATAAGAAGGAATAAAATAATGGCATTCCCAGCAACCTGGACAGAATTAGAAACCATTATTCTATGTGAAGTAACTCAGGAAGAGAAAACCAAACTTTGTATGTTCTCACTCATAAAAGGGAGCTAAGCTATGAGGATGGAAAAGCATACAAATGATACGATGGACTTTGGGGACTTGGGAGAAAGGCTGGGATGGGGTTGAGGGATAAAAGACTACTAATTGGGTATGACATACACTGCTTGGGTGATTGGTGCACCAAAAACTCAGAGATCACCACTAAGAAACTTATTCATGTAACCAAACACCCCCAAAACCTATTGAAATGCAAATAAATAATACATGCATCCAAAGCCATAATATGAATTTGGAAAGGATAGAATCAAAACAAAGGGCACAAATTTAAAAAAATAAACTACTTAGAGTAAGAATAAACAAGAAAAGTCTAAAGAGGTTTGGAGATAAGCAGGAATAAAAATACAAAAAGGATACTACAAGGATCAGTGATTATAATTACAACTAGCCAAGTAAGAGGAGCAATTAAGAATGCTACATCTGTGGTCATTAAAATAGAAGATGTAAATAAATTAGTCAATCAGGTTAATGAGTTTCTTAACCTTATAGTTGTAATGTACAGTTGTAGACTTATAATGTAGCCAGCCTTACAGTTACCTTTATGGCTACTGGTAGTCTCATTTGAGAGGAGTGGTTATAGGGGAGTGTTCACACACACACAAACACACACACACAAACACACACACACACCTGTATATGGTTAATCTGTCTTCCCAACTACTTCAGCCTTGGAGATCATTTATAGATGGAGCAAATAAAAGAGCACATGTTACAGTTTAGTCTTTCTTCATAGCCAAGCCACCAACCCATATTCATTCATTTGAAATGGCAAATATAAATGTGTGTTTAGAATTCCTTCTAGTTATTTTTATCACATTCCTCAACTGATGTGCTAGTTTCATGCATCCTAGGTGTGCTAATTCTAACCAAAGACAGGAGGTTCCACGATGACTAAATAACAAATTATACATGCTTGAATTCACAGTTTATTGCAAAGTACCAACAATCATGCAATTAATATTCAACACGTGGGAAGTACTAAAAAGTGGGTAATGAATACCAGCTATGGCTCAGGAGAGCAGCACAATAACACAGGAGTGAAGTGGGTTCAGAAGCTGTTGCTTTTCTTGGGCAGAGTCTCCAGCTGCAGTTGGCAAGTTAGGAAAAGACCTCAGAGTTCTCACTGGCAGAATTCAAAGGCGTCTCAGACAACATCAGGTGCTTACTGATTTTATGGTCCTCTGCACTTATGTCCATTTTCATCATCTCAGCCATCCTATTAATTCACATTCTCTTGGTTTCAGGTCTAGGGTGGTATGGGGCAACAGCACGTGTTACCACCTCAGTCTATCACACACGTATTAATCATTTTGAGGGGAAAATGACTTCACTGTGGGTTCAGTCCCACTTGGCAGGAGTGGCTTTTTTGAGACATTAGAATCACAAATAATTATATCAAAACCTTCTGGAAAATGCAAGTAACTAGTTGGTTCTCAGCATCTGCCTTCAATTCAATCAAAATTTTACATGAATGTTTTTATATATAGGTAGCATTGAGTTTTAAACCCATTATGAATTTCAGCTAACATTTGTATTTTCTATTTTTAAAATGTATTAAATTCTATAGGGGGAACAGTTTATTTCTAATAGTCTTTTAGTCTAAAACTTTATGTTTCCTGGGAGGGCAAGCATATTGCATATATGCATATTGCACAAGTCAATTTCAGCTAGCACCTGATATTATCTGTCTCTGCATCAACCTATCCCTAAATTCACCAATAATTTCTACCTAATGTCATTGTAATCTGCAATTGTTCTTGTATTAGGCAAAGTCACAGTGTTACTTTAATCAGAGAGCATTAGATTCAAAAGACTCTAATGACATTTGTCATCAAAATAGGCTCTTGACACAATTTTGAACACAATTAGCTCCTACTTTAGTTCCTTCTCCAAAAAACACTACTTTTAGTTTCAATTTACTATATAGATTTATAGCTGTCAAGAAGTCATAGACTGTATCTCTTTGCTACTGGAAAAATCAGATTATCAGATTTTCAGAATGCTAATCCATTCTATTATATTTACAATTAATACCAACCACCATGGTCAAAAATTTTATCTAGCAAATGTTCTCGCTTGTTAATACAGCTGGAAAGAAATAGCCATAACACAGTCCAAAAATTTTGCATTCTCATTCATTTAAATCCAAAGAAATTGCTCTTGGTATTCTCTCAGATGTTTAATACATCATTGAAAACTAATTGTAATGCTTAAAATTAAATATTAATAGAAAATACCATTAAAATAGTTCAATGCCACTATAAATTGGAACACCGCTCAGCTTCATGGCTGATTAAAATATCTTCCCAGAAGATATCCTAAGAAAATTATCCAGGAACCACCTTTCTGGTAAATACTTTTGATGTTACAGCATTTCAGATGTTCTGTCTATTTAACACATTTATATTCATAATGAATAAAATACAAAACAATCCAGAGATTTCCATTTTATTAAGTTACAAAGGGTAACTTAAAAAATTTCCTGGAACCTACTTGATTTTCTAAAATAAGTTATTCTAGTTTAGTTCAGGGTAAATCACAGACATTTAATAAGTTATGTAAAGGTAATATCTAGTCACTGTTCTAAGTATGTGTTTATATTTCTTTGTCAAGAACTTTCTAATTTCACTTTCTAGTGTTTTGTTATCACTCTAAATATATCTACACATCTTTTTGCTTTTATATATTTTATATTGAAGTTATGTTTTCTTAAAGCTCTGCTTTTATATTGAAGTTATGTTTTCTTAAAGCTCTTCCTCTTAACTATATCTTTATTTGATTTTGCTTGGTTTGATTTGACTATATTTTTTGGAGAAAGGGGCTCACTCTGTCACTCAGGCTGGAGTACAGTGGTGCAATCGCAGCTCACTGCAGCCTCAGTTTCCCAGGCTCAAGCAATTGTCCCACCTCACCTCCTCCCAAGTAACTGGAATTACAAATATGTACCACCATGCTGGCTGATTAGCTGTATCTTTATATTTGACTTAATCTTCATTGAAAACATTCATATTTTCACTGTAAACCCAATAAAAACAACAATTGCTTCTTTCCTGGGTGTCTCTTGTTCCTTATAATATGGGAGTTTCATATAATAGACATTCAGTAAATATTTGCTGCATTAGAGAATGAATAAGGAAATGAACAAGTCTTTTGGAAATTCATTCCAGTGCCATGAATTTACAGTGAATTCTTTCTATTCAGTTCATATTAAGGAAAAAAATCCATAATTTTTCTAATAATTTTGTGTCTGTATAGAAAATGATGAGCACAAATTTTAGGGGGAATTTTCCTTAACACAATTCTATTTGTTTTCTTTGGAAATACTGAGAGAAATTTCATATTTCTACCCTTAACATCAAAATTCTTTCAGAATACAAAGCAAATAAATTTTCTCATCATATCCAATTTCAACAGTTTAAAGAAACTGGCATTTATATAGTTATATTTGCATAAATTTAAACAATTATGCTAAGTTAAATAAAATTATTAGCAATTGGGATTATTACTTCACTTATCAGTTTATTTAAAATACTTTAAGACAATAATCACATGCATTTTAGCTACTAGATTACAAAAATATTTATATGAAAAGTGTATTTTACTTTCTAATGTAAAATAAAAATTGTGACATTTTTATGTTGGAAATATTTATTTTTAAATTTTAATGTCAATATTTCTAATGTTAAAAAATAAATTACATTTATTATAAAGAACTTATAAGAAAGAGTTTTTGTTGCCTGTTCACTTTTTGTTGAAAGATGACATTATTACTACACAGACTTGTATTCACCTAGTAAAGACATCATTCATACACTCCATAAAGTTTTATTTTAAATTAAAAGGAGGTTTGCTCTGACATTAATGCCATTAACAGAATAGAGAATTCAAAAGTATGTCAAGAAGCAACACAAGCTTTTAACGCAGGAATAATTGGCACTGTTCTGTAGGTGATATTAAAAAGCCCAAGGTTACTGAAGGATGGAAATAATAACTGAATGGTTCAAGTTTTCTCACTAATGATATTTTATTATTACACAAGGAAAAACATTCCAATAAAGCAATCAGTGAGGAAAGGGCTTAAAACGATATAAAAATATAGCTTATAATTTAGCAATTTTTAAATGAACACACTCAGCATCTTGTATATAAGTGCTGCTAAAAAAGTACTGACTTAAAAATCAATAATATATTTTAATAATTTGATCATTTCCCTAATATATACTTTTTTAATATAAGAAGAATGAAGGCATGTAGTTTTTCTAATGTTCAAATAATTTTGTCACCTAGTTCTTTTTTTATTTACTCTTAGTTTCATTGTTATTTTTGATAAATTCTTTGTATAAAGCAACAAACTACTTAAACACCAGTGCACTATTTTACACTTTCTTTTTATTTAGAAAATCCCATTAACATTTACCACCTCATTTCATGCCAAAACCTGGGACCTATGTATTGCCCTAAAATATTTTCTCTTCAATACTGAATTACTTTTTTGGAAGCAAGTTTTTAATCAATTCTTTCCCAATATATTGATTATATTTTTATTTCATAAAGACCAATTTCTTAATCATTCGACTTATTACTAATATATAAACTCCCATCTTAATCGACTTTTTTCTTCCACCCAGCTTTTCTTCCTTTCTTCCTACCACCTAACTTCTTTCCTTCATCAATTTGTTCAGAAAACACAGATATGTGGCAATCTTCAATACGAAACTAAATATCTGGGTGTTCTTTGTTGCTCTACTGCCTGCGTTCCTTTTCCCAAAGTTAAACTGCACTGATGTGCCAGGAAAGCATAATATTATTTAACTTTAATAACTCTATTTTTGAATTTGTGCTCAAATTGTCTTTGTAGACAAATCTGACTTTTTTGATTTTGTTCAAAATTTAACAAAATCAAAAACGTTTCTAAATAAAGAGTCAATATCTGAATCGACTTTAATTTTCACATTCATCTTGCCAAATGTGGGACTTTAGTTAGGCCCTCTGTTATAGTTCTTCTTAGCATGAGAAATTGAAGATTGATTCTGCTGTATCCCAAAGTATTCACAAAGGAATATGCTGGGGTCTTACTTGCTCCCAAGCTTATACTTGTGATTTTATAAATATATACA
This sequence comes from Leontopithecus rosalia, assembly GCA_028533165.1. NCBI lineage: Eukaryota > Metazoa > Chordata > Mammalia > Primates > Cebidae > Leontopithecus > Leontopithecus rosalia. The sequence continues at coordinate 75,095,561 of CM052649.1, forward strand.
AAATCATGTACATATAAATATATCTATATATGAATATGTATATAGTCCCAGCGTGAATGCTCATTTACCTTACAAATCATGCCTACAAGGTGTTTTATGGTTTGCAGACAATCCTGAGAAGCAGCAGGCACAGCCATCGGCTCTATGTATAGCCAGAAGTATGCAAGAACAGGAGATAAGCTTAGAGGGAAACTAGAACTACTTTCTCAGATAATCTTATAGAATTTTCACCCTAAACAAAGGCATCCTTTGCAGCTGTGTGACCTCTGAGGAAAGTACAGAGACCAGAAATTCAGACTTTCAGTTGAAATGACGCTTCTCTGCTCTCTGCTGTAGGTGAGAATGGACTTCCTGGCAATGCTACTTTAAAGAATCCTCTCTCTTTTGCCTGTGCGTTGATAACTTTTGTCAGTTTCTGCCACTCTGATAACAGTAATAAGTAAATAAAGTTGTTTGGAATGTATTCATGTATTTACTAAGAACATTTTTTCCCCTAAAGGAAATGCAATGCATGTTTTTAGTTTTTTTCTATTTTCCTTCCAAATGGAAGAGAAAAAAGCCTATTCCATCATTGAAAATTTGTGAAACTTTCTCTTTTTGAACATTTAGAGCTTACTCTAAATTTTTATTAATGTGTTACTTAAATTTTCAAATTCAAGAATCAGACAAACTTGTACTAATCTGTCCTACTACTTACAAGTTATGTAACCTTGCACTCTCAATTTCTCTCAAACTCAGTTTCCTCATCCATAAATAGAATGCTACCAGTACGCACCTCACAAATCATTATGATGTTAAATGGGACATAATATGTTTAATTGATGCAATCAACATTATAATATTTTTTTATTATTGCATTAATAATGAAGAGTATTCATCTCAATTGTTTAATAAAGCTTTTAGTTTAATTCTAATATCTTCCAGCAATACTGAGTATGAGGATATTGTACTTATATAGACAGCTTTAAATAAATAATTTCCTTTTGTATTTGGTAAGCCTTTATTATTTGGAAGTATATATTTGATTAACACAAATACTCAAATTGAGACAACATGAAGCAAACACAAATCACTGTGATTAGAATGATTGTTGGCAAATCTCTATATCCTCAGAATATATTATGCAAACAACTCAAAGATTGAACAAATAAAGTGAACGCTGGAAATATTCTTGGGGATTTTGTTATCTACAATAAGCATGAAAAACTAATTCTTCCATTTTCTATTTTCATGACCACCTTTTAAGAGGTGTCAGAAATGCAATTGAAAAATAAATCAACATCACAAAGTAGAACAATTCAAAATGCACATATTTTTCCCTGGTTTATTTTTTCAAAAATCTCTGTGAAACCTGTCTTTCTCGATCTCATATTATGATAGCTGGAATTTGTTTTCTTAATACAGCTATTTCAACTGCATCAGATAATTTGGATCCTAAATATTTTCTTTTTGACATTAACAATATAACAAAAGAAAACCCTTTAGGAGAAAAAGACAACATCATAGACTAAGCTGTAAAATACAAAATATACACAATGAAAAAGTGGCAATTTTGTTTAACTAGTGTCATCCCCTTGAATGTGACATACACTGAGCAATTGTTCTCAACACAGAATGTTTGTCTAGAAAAAATACGTTACGGACAAAATATGGTAAAAATTCGGCCTACTGATAGCAGTGAAGAGGTGACTTGCAATAATAATGGTGAATTTCCAGTGCTATTAAAACTATAAACATTTCCCAATGCTGTAACAACAAAAGATTTTTTTCTCTTTCCTTCCACTCTCTTCATGCCTACTACTCCATAGATACTTTAGGCATATCTTATACATAGATACCTGCTTATCTTATATACTGAAGAATCTTAAATATCACAGAGGACATATAGTATACATAGTGTTGTTATACACACTATATAGTTTTGTTATTGATTGTATTAATGGGGGTTTAATCAGAAGACAGAAATCACACAGTAATCTGAATGAGGAATGCTTGATATAAAGAATTACTGACTTATCATAAGGAATTAGAAAAATAAAGGATTGTCGAAGAAGGAATAAAAACAACTCTGAAAAATATGAGTAGAAAATGTAGGATATAGACATTACCTCTAGAGTGAGACAGAGTGGCCAAGTAAAGGAATACATTTGGAAGAGTTGCCTCCCATTTTGGATTATTTTCCTGAGATTGAAATTCAGTTCTCATAGGAAAGTAAAAAGCCTTGACTCTGGGTAGTGGAGACACTCACTCTGGCTACAAAGCTCCTTGAGTTTGGGTGTGGGGTAGGTCACTCAGAGGAAGCACTGGTCTACCTCACTGTTGAGCTGAGTGCTGCAGAAGCCTCATGGTATGGCAGACTGGCTGTGCTGTAAGATCTGGGCACTGCAGAAACCACATGTGTTATAGGAGTCTGCCTATAGGAACTCACCTGACTGAAGGAAAAAGAAATCCCTTCACTTTTCAGTATCTCTTCTGCACCTACTGACAAAGTTTAGCCTCAGAGTTGGCAAAGATAAAATATAGGGTTCATCCCCAGGATCACAGAGCAGGCCATTTAATGTGGATTTGGAGCTAAATATATAAGTGCCACATTGATGGTAGTATAATTTTTATTTTGAGATAACACAATTTTTTTTTAATTTTTATTGCATTTTAGGTTTTGGGGTACATGTGCAGAACATGCAAGATAGTTGCATAGGTACACACGTGGCAGTGTGTTTTGCTGCCTTCTGCCCCTTCACCCATATTTGGCATTTCTCCCCATGACATCCCTCCCACGCTCCCCA